>OZ023262.1:297674570-298027070 GCA_964006375.1 Tillus elongatus
AAGCAGACAGACACACAGATCAACAGACCGACAGACTGACAGATCAACCGACAGACCGACAGACAAACATGTTTCGTTACCAAAATCAAGTTTTATATATGTTATGAGACTTTTTACGTCGTTTTAACAAAAGAAAAAATTTGAATTTTTGTCAACAATATTCCACCCCCACACGTTTACCCGCTAATTTAATTTCAGCACAGAATAACAGATGTATGATAAAAGTAAAAGTTTTCTAATAATTAAACCCTAAAACATAATATTACTTGAGAGTTATTGCAAAAATGTCAATTTTCACCAAATCACCCCTTATTTATACCCTACCCCCTGAAGCGGTCTTACCCAAAAACAATTATAAGCGTTCCTTTGTCGGGTGCTGACTGGATGAAAAATTTGAAGATGATATCTCAATTCGTTCGAAAGTTATTACGTCAATTAACAGACAGACGTACATGCCGACAGACTGACGTACATGCCGACAGACTGACAGTAAAAACAATTTGGTTTCAGAATCAAGTTTTCTATATGTTTTGAGACTTTTTACGCCGTTTAGCAAAAAAAAACGAAAACGAAAAAATTTTTGTCAACAATATTCCACCCGCACACATTCTACTCCTAATTTAATTTCAGCACAAAATACCAGGTGTTTTATGAAATTAAAAGTTTTCTAATCAACAAACCCTAAAACTAAAATATAACTCGAGTTTTAACGAAAAAATATCAATTTTCACCAAATCACATCCCATTCATCCGGGTACCCTCTGGAGCGATTTAATCCGAAAAGAATCCGAACCGTTAGTTTGCCGGGTGCTAACTGTATACGAAATTAGAAGACGATATCTCAATTCCTTCTAAGGTTATCGTGGCTACAAATAGACATACATACAGACCGACTAACCGACAGATCGACAGACAAAAAATTTTTGTTCCAAAATCATGTTTTCTATGTTTTAACCCTTGTTACGACGTTTAAGCGAAAAAAAAAATGTTGAATTTTTGTCGCCGATGCGATACTTCCACACGTTGTGACGATCTTAAAGTAAAATTTATAGTGAATTTTCTTTAAAAAAATCACTAATGAGGAGATACCGACTTTTGACTTTTGAAAACCTTTCTTCAAATGACGGTAAACTAGGACCCCTAAAACACATATCCGAGTCAGTTTTAATTTTGATAGGTTTATCTATATATATATATATATATATATATATATATATATATATATATATATATATATATATATATATATATATATATATATATATATATATATATATATATATATATATATATATATATATATATACTAACTATAACAGGATCTATAACACGGCATTTGTGTACTATACAAGGAAAAAACGTTAAGGGCAAAGCCGCAAGGAGACAACCACATACACGTGTTTCAAGCTTATTAGCCATCATCAGTACGGTATAGCCAGGTGAAGATGGGAACACTCCGTGTATTTTGCATCTTCATCCAGAGTGTTCCCATCTTCACCTGGCTATACCGTACTGATGATGGCTAATAAGCTTGAAACACGTGTATGCGGTTGTCTCCTTGCGGTTTTGCCCTTAACCCTTTTTTCCTTGTATAGTACAGAAATGCCGTTTTCAGAAAAAAATTGCGTTTTCTTTAAAAAAAAATCATATCTCCGAAAACTAAAAAGTTATGGTAACCAAATTTCGTACGCTGGTTTCTGTCATAAAGCGTACCCTCTGTACATTAATTTAGATCTTTAGGTTAAAAAACAAAGAAGTGAGAAACCTCTGGTTAAAAAAAAGTTGAAACGTCAAAATTGATAATTTTGGTAGTCATACATTAGTACGCATTGGCACTTTATGAGTTAAAATACGGCACTAAATGACTAACAAGCTCTTAGATCTGTGTCTCAGCCGTCACTTTCCTTCATTTCGTAAAAATATGAGAAAAAATTCAATTTTAAACAAAAATTGTATGGTGTAAATAATTAAGACGTTAGAAAATTAATATACAAGAGTACATACCTGTTAGTAGATAAATCTGTCATGTCGAGAATGGCCGAGAGGTAGGAGAAGTAGCGTGATTTAATAATGGACTCCTATAAAACGCGTTCTAATCTCAGTTAGTGAATTCACTGTTTCTTTAATTTTTGTAGTCTTGTAATTCCAAGGATTTTTTTAGCGAGTTTTTGTATTACAAGTTTAATTAGAACGAGATGAAAACTTTTAAAACTTAATTCAATTCGAATAGCACATCTGGTTGTTTGTTGTTATGCAACTGCCCTAACTTAGTGAATTGTTATTGCCCTAACTTAGTGAAACCGTTCGATAATTAATACGGCCGTAGACTTTTCCCGTTGCTTCACAAGTGCTTGCTCTTTTTTGCAACCGATTTCAATTTTTAATGGACGCAGAAAGTGCGTTATGGTAGCGAATTTTCATTAAAGTCTCAAATTTCAATAGCTCAATTTGCTATTAACCTAACGATCGTTGGCCAGGAAGCTGTTTTTTGGGAACATTTTAAATTTATTTTCGGAAAATTGTTGTACATTTTCAAACAATAAAGCAATTTTGATGAAATATGGTACAATTTTTCTAAAATATTTAGGTTATACTGGAAACCCAATTTCATGTCTGCTTTCTTTAAAAAAAAAAAAGAAGACATATTTGTTATTAAAAACATTTTTATGTAAATTCACTGCCATAACGCACTTGTTGTGTCCAGACTTTGTTCAAATTTAATTACAGATGAAGTATATCATTTGAATTTCATATCTTTTTTAAGCAAATTTTTGTGTAAAGATATTTAGTCAGTCTTCACAGAAATTTGTTTGTGTTTCCGTGGAAATAAATTTTTGTTACATTTTTGTGGAACTTTGGTAATTAATAATAAATGTTTAATAAATTATTGTAAATAAAACGTCGGATTTGCGTGAAAAAAATATATTCATGCAAGAATTAGTTTTTTTTAAGCCTCGTCGAAAACTAAGTGAAGATTGGAACCTGTGATGAGCACTGAAAAGCTTTTCGTAAATGTGATATTGTGGAGGCGGGTACTTCACCTAAATCCATTGCCAACTTAGATAAATAAACAAATTGATTTTTACACTATTTTATGATAGGTATTACTGCAGTTTCGCTGAAGATCTCGGCTTTGTCCAATACACGACACTAGAGCATACATGAAAATCTTTTGAGTAATCTAAATCATAGCTCTGAGCTCTTGTACTTAAAGTCAACTAATATATACGAACAGATTCATAGAAAGAGAGTTCTCCACTAGCAAAGTACCAAGCGAAAGATGCTTTCAACTATAAACTTCATATCTCCTCATAATATTAAACTGATATTAACTCTACAGTTCCCCGTATGTTATCCGAAAGATTGTAAAGTTGATTCTGAGTATTTTTGAGATACGATAAGTTCTTTGCAAAGTTTGTTTTTCAACTGAAAGTTACAATAATAAGTCCGTATTGGTTGAAATATAAACTTTCAGGAACTTCTGGCATAGAAGCGATATCAACTAACTACCTGTCTCGTCTAACTTTAGGGAAATCTTATTTGCATCGTACGAAGTGTTCGATCAATTTCGCTTAAATTTGTTTTTATTTTAAACTTTAAGTTCTAAGAAGGGTATGCCGCTTTGTATTCGACTTTTACCAGTTGTTTTCAATTGGAATTAAAACTGAAATACATATAATTATTTATTTTAATTTATAGGCAATCTACCCTAGAGAAAAGTACTTTTAACCCTTTAATCACCGACGGTATTTCGAGTCCTGCATTTTTAGCGAATTTTTCATATACGAAAAATTTACTAATGAGGAGATCTGCGTAAATCTTGTAGAAATAATGGTTCCGCCAAATTGCCACTGTGTGAGGCACAGAGCATGTGGACAATGTCAGGTGACATCTTAACGTCTCCTTGATAAGGAATTCAGCAGTTTTTATATCTCTATTGTTTGAGCTTACTTCCGTCTAATAAATGTTTGTTTTAACAATAATTTGAATAGATTTATCAGAAATAAAATGAGCTGGTCATGATAAAAATTATTTGATCCTATCCTCGTAACTATATAATGTGTCGACACAAAAACTTATTGAATGCAACTACATTCAATGGTATATTATGGACTTATTCAAATTTTTACGATACAAAAAGTGAAACACAATTTAATAAGGGTAGTTGTAATTATGCAGACCAGGAAGTAAACTAAACCATAATTACATAACTAAAATAATAATAATAATAATAATAATAATAATAATAATAATAATAATAATAATAATAATAATAATAATAATAATAATAATAATAATGATAATAATAATAATAATAATAATAATAATAATAATAATGATAATAATAATAATAATAATAATAATAATAATAATAATAATAATACACAGTCCTTAACATAAAAAATAATTTAAAAAAGCGATACATTAGAACTATTCGAAGTTTTGCCCATTGGCCTGAAAACACAATCTAACCCCCCTTAAGCATTCTTCTTGAACATTGCTCAACATTTGCGAATTTATTGTCCTGCACGCGTCTGCAATTTTATTTCTTACTTCCTGTGGGGTGTTCGATGGTGTTTGATACACAATTTCCTTAATATAGCCCCATAGGAAAAAATCTAGACATGTGAGGTCAGGAGACCTTGCAGGCCATGAGATGGGACCACCTCGACCTATGCATTTGTTGGGGTGTCGATCATTTAAAAATTGACGAACATTTATGTCATAATGTGCTGGTGCCCCGTCCTGCATAAACAACATACGTCGATTGTTATCTATAGGCAAATCTTCCAAAAAAGCATCTACATCTTCCTCCAATATACATCCGTGCCCGTTGAGGTGCCCATCAAAGAAATATGGCCCAATAAGGTTTGTCACAATTATTCCAGCCCAAACATTTATCGTAAAACGGTTCTGGTTGTCGATTGATCTGCAAAAGTTCGGGTTTTCTGAAGCGTAATAATGAAAGTTGTGCCCGTTAATCCTACCACAACTTGATAATGAAGATTCATCACTGAACATCATGTAATTAAAAAAAAATTCACTTTCATTTTACTTGCGTACTGCACACTCACAAAAACTGGGGCGACTGCGAAAATCTGCATTCGTTAATGCCTGCTACAACTTTATTTTATATGGGTGAAACTTGTATTTTATCAATGTTCTGTTAACTGAAAATTTTGATATTCCTAATTCTTCGGTAACTTTCCTCACGCTTGTGTGAGGATTATCTAATGCCGTTGCAGCAATGGAAAATTCGTTTTCTTCATTGCTTCTCACTTGGTGTGTTGACATTTCATAATTGGCGTTAGCAGTTCGCAAAAAACGGTCAAGACATTTTTCCTGAGGATATATTCGGTTCGTATATGTTTGTGCGTATACACGAGATGCTAAAAAATAATTTCGATGCCATTCGCCTATAATAAGTGTCATATCAATTAATTCTCTAGTAGTATAATTCATTTTAAATTACATAAAAAAAAGTTAGAATATAAGACTTGACTAAAACACCTGAGAACTAAAAATAGTTATAGTTTTGGTTCGGTGACGTTTATCTGTCATCTGACAATAAATATTTGTTAATTCATTCTCTGCGCCTGCTGTATCTGACAGAATACAGTTTTTACAAGCAAAACTAAAACAAATCACTATAACTCAAAAACTATCAACCATAGCTATAGAGAAACCTATACTACGTCGATGCAGAATTTAATGATCAACCTGGATAATCCATAAAAATTGGGATGTTCTAGTTGAAAGACAAAAGATATGCCACTGGAAAGTTAGATATGCTGTAACCAAAAAAAAAAAAACATACAGCCTGTACAATGATGATAAATTATTCTTTAACTACTTGAAGTATTGAATGTCGTCTATTTTGTACTTCGAATTTAGGGCAGCAAAATTCAAAGTTCAGCCCACAGCATACGTTCGAAATGATATAAATCGGAGCTAAAAAAAAAGTTGTAATATTTTCACAAATATCAAAGACCAATATAGGGAATGCTACACATAGTCACACTTATTTCTTAATTTCTATCCAAAAATGCAAGAAAAAGTATAACATTTCATTTGAAATAACGAAGTTGATCACTGCTTCCGGTGTCACCCGAAGTTACACAAAGCTGAATATATTTTTTTGATATAGCTTAGATAGTCATAAGAAAATATGGTTAAAAGTTTTTTTCGGCTAGCTCTAAGGGCAAGGGATGTATAGAGGAATTACACACTATTGGGAGATTATATATATATATATATATATATATATATATATATATATATATATATATATATATATATATATATATATATATTGTATTGACATTCGAACTTAACTTACTAGGTACCATGCGCAAAGCTTAAAACTAAAAACTTAAAACTAGTTAGTTACGATAAGCTAAAATATCACTAATTAAAATATTGAAGGTTTATAAACGATAACTGTAAAACCTGGTATCAATTTAAGTTGGTATCGAAGGTGGTATCGTGCAGAATACTGAACCCCGTAGAGAAACGGGTTGTATAGAACATTTGTAGAGAGCATTGCCAATGAATTCTTAAAATCTAGCTGAAATGTAGAAATAAAAGTTTAAAACAAATGTAACAACAGAGGAAATTCACACACTAGGTGTAAATAAATACTCAATGATGTTTTATATGTGTAACAGATAAAATGTGTAAAACAAATGCATATACACTCAAAATATAAAGACTTCCATATAAACCACACAAGTAAATTACTCCAGAGTAAGGTACAAATGAAATTGATATAAAATAACTTACTAAGGCTGCAGATGTTCAAATATCCAGTAAAGCCAACTTGTAAAATAACGCTGCACCGTTTTCCAGTAAAGACCTGCATATATAGGCAGGTGAACTAAAATACAAAATGAGAAAATTAATTAAAACAGATATAAAAGGACATTTATCAGGAAACAAGTGAAGAAATGGATACTGAATGAGAGCCGACTCCGTATTCGTCAAATGATTGATCTGAAGAATACCTATAGTTTCTAATCCATTTGCTGAATTGGAATGCATTGCTTGGGCTGTTACTGTTTTTGCTATGTATGACACGCGATTTGCATATTGTTTTGATAGTGATTCTTATGGTTGAGATGGTTGCCTATCTCGAGACGGGTGTAGTTGTTGCCTTAAGTTAGGATACCAATGATGTTGCTGCTCTCAAAGCAGGGATGTTTACAAGCCGTTGTGCTTTTTGTCCTTGTACGATGGTTTGCTCCAGGACGATGCATGTATTCAAATATCATTGCTATAAAAGCATCAGGCGCATAAAGCTCTTTGTCTGAAGCTTTAATGGCGTTTACATTGCTGGTAGAAAATATCCTCCTGAGACTTAACGTCCATTTTATTGGACACGCAGTTTTTAATTTTTTATTTCGTTCCTATCAAGATGATCCGCTCGAGACATGTTATTCATCCTATTAGACATACTTGCAACGCCATCTCCTACGGCGCGCTCTAATAAACTGATATACACACGTGTTAATTGTTATTCCAACAATGGTGGCGTTTAGAAAAGCAACGTATGATGTGTCTTTGTATTGTTTATCAACGTTTTATTGCAATTTATTGTTGTAATCATACGTATTACAGTTTATTAAGTACATATTTTACTGTATACGTTTGTGGATAAGCTTTAATTCTTTTAACCACCCTAAATTTTTCGCGTCCATCAGGTTGGACGTGAGGACTATTTTACGACAATTTTAAATTTAATTATGTCCAATCAAGCGGACGTAAGGACTCTGTTAAGACGTTTTTTTTTATTCTAGCAATATAAACGATACTTACAGCCAGACATTGATGACGATCTGAACGATACCTACAGCCAGACATTGATGACGATCTGTTATTTCAAATATTATAAGCCGATTCGTCTGACGTAGAAGGCTTTGAAGACAATGAAGAACATTATGATTTTGAAGAGATTGAAGCAGAGAAAGAGGTTATTATTGTATCGGATTTGAATGAGGATCAAGAAGATATGGATGCTTTAATAGAAGATCAAGAAGAAGATATTGATGTATTAGAATAAGAAATTCAAGAAAAATCTAAAGATGTGTACAAAATAAAGAATTGGATTGGGACCCGGATGATGATTTACCTTTAAGCGTGTACAAAACAGGAAAAAAAGGCAAGAAAAAATACAAAAACAAAAATTAAATGAATCAAAATACACCTGGAAAAACTGTGACGCTTTTTTTGAACACATTTTAATATTCCAAAGAATGTTGATAACTGTGATGAACGACAAAATATTTCAGTGTCTGATTATTGTGCAATGCATTTCGATGACAATATTTTTCAACAAATCTGCGAATCTACAAATGTAAGTACACAACAAGCCACTAAACTTAAGACTTTAGGAAATCAAAACATTTTTTTGGAACAATCATCCTAATGTCAATTCTAAAATATCCTAGAATACGTATGTATTGGGCAAAAACCACAAAAGTGTACGCTATGGCCTCAAGAATGACTAGATATAGATTTATTGTTATTAGAGACCACTTAAAGGTAGTTATTGATGGTGAAGAAGAATATCTCAAAAGAGATAAGCTCTGGAAAGTTAGACCTATCATGAAGAAAGTTAGAGACACATGTTTAACCCTGCCAAGAGAAGCTGAAGTTGCAATAGATGAACAAATGATACCATTCACCGGAGTGTGCGATGTCAAGCAATTTGTGCGTTGTAAGCCCAATCCTGAAGACTTGTGTGTGTGCCACACCATCTGGGTTGATTTTAGATTTTAAGGTACACCAAGGATTCCTGGATAATTCCGTAAGTCATTTACGTGTAGGTGGTTCAGCCGTCATCAGACTTGTTGAGACGCACCCGGAGGGTTCGCATGTCTACATGGACAGACACTTTACCACAATTCCTCTACTAGAAACACTATTAGAAAAAAATTCATAGAACTGGTACACTCATGAAATCAAGAATTACACAAGCTGTTCACCTGACAAAAGAAAATATTTAAAAAAAATGGGAAGGGGTTTATCTGAACAAATTGAAAGATCTGATGGAAAAATTAATGTCTTCCAATGGTATGATATGAAACCTGTTCTTCTTGCATCAACTACTTAACAAGACCAACCTCCAGATGAATGAAGGAGATGGTCGAAATCTGACAAAAATTTTATTCGAAGGAGAAGACCCAACATGGTGTCCAAATACAATGAATGCATGGGAGGCATCTATTTTATTGACAGAATGATTGCCTATTATCGGATAACTGCGCGAACCAATAAATTGACTGTTAAAAGTATTTTTCTTTTTGTGGACGTCGGAATTGCCAACTGCTGGATTTTGTACCGAAATGATTTTAAAAAGTTAAACAAAAAGTACACACAGTTCTTTGATTTCAAACTTTAACCTTCTGAATGGCTTTTTAGCTCAGAAACTCAGGAGCGGTCTCATAAGGACGTATCAGAACAAAGCTCAATTCATACAAGAAGAAATACTATGGGATATAATACTCCAACAGCAACCTTATCACCTTTACCAAACAACAACAACGCCAGTGTCAGAAGTGGACAACACCTTCCAATTCCAAAAGGTGAACTGAAAAACTCAGTAAGAATCAAATATCCAAAATGTAACAAGAAAACAAAGTTTTTGTGCGAAAAATGTAAGAATTTTTACTGTGCAACTTATGATCATAACTGTTTTCTTAAGATTTATAAAAATCAAAATGAATGCTTATAATCCGAGTGTCCAATAAAATGGACTTTTCAAAAAACTTCAAAAATAAAAATAAATTCGTATTTTGACTGAATATGTTTGTTTTAGTACCCATTACCCATTTCTAGTCAAAGCACGCGAACATTATTTTCATTTTATTCATTTTTTTTTCAGTTCGGGTCTCAGGAGGATATACTTTCGAAAGCGTTCAGTTGCGCTAGCTGCCTAACATTTTTGAGTAATTAAAGGTTATCTTTATCTACGTGGTCATTATACCAAATATGGCACGCCACGCATGACCTACGAATAGTACGGTATATTAGTTGTGCTAAATGTTCTTTAGATCTAATTTCAACAGATCTTTAACTGTGCCCGACTCATTCCGACAAAGCGTGGGAATGAAGATAACATAGTTCTGGTAGAGGAAATCTCCGGTAAATGAACAGTAAAAGTTTGTTTGTTTAAACCACCATCAAGGGTCTTGGCCAAGTACCTGCGCACAATATAAACACTGTTGTAGTCGTCAAAAGTGTAGCATTTTTCATCCACTGATGATAGTAACTTGGTTAGTAGAACGATCGTCAGGTTTTTTAAAATGTGTCATTTGGGTCTTCCAAGTGTACTTATTAGCGCTCATCACAAGTGCCAATGTTTACTTAGTGATCTATGGCAACCTTAATATTCCAATAAATAAGAAATAAAAAACAGAAGCAGTTCGATTCAATATACGTTACGGTTTATCGAATAGCGAGCAATGTTTTTTAATTAGTCGTTGTTGAGCTTCAGCCGTACAAGATCAAAATGTGCCGAATGTCAGGTAAATTTAATTTTTGTCGAGGTATGCAGATGTTTATGTCAGTCCATTAATTTACAGAGGGCTGGTAGGACGTATATTTCATTTGGCATTTTTATCTTGTAGTAAAATTGAAGTATTGCGCGTTGTACTCTATCAATTTTAAAACATATCGAATGTTTTTCTACATAATAATAACTTGATTTTATTTTTCATTCTACTTCCTGTAATCTACTATTTAATTTAACGTTAAAAAATATATATAGTGGCCAGAAAAAACTTTTAAATTAAAAAAAAAATTCGAATTATTATCATGTGACCGCGAACGTTCTGCTACTGGTCGTGACGTAGTTGGATAGTAAATAAATATCGTGTTTACATTTGCCATATGGTATGATAAGTATGGTCGCTTGTTTTTCAACATCGTGGTGATTTTTATTTATTTATTTTGTTTCTTATGGTTGAGTAGTGTAAAGTGTGCATAATAAAATGGGAGACAACAGTTTTCAAAATGCGCTATCAAGTAATTTGCCAATAATTGACTGGTTTATGGTGACATCATTCTTTGATAAAAATCCAGACTTTATAAGTGCTGAAATAAAATGAGCAAAAGCTGGAAAGTATGTGTAGATAAGTCATTGCTAGTTGAACACATATTTTGCCGATTATATCATGTACCTATTCATGTCATTTGTAATATATTTTGCTTTGAATAAAGTAAGCATGACATGACAACAACATAACCTCAAATCTACCATATGCTTTTGATAGAACAATACTTTCTGAATTAATTATAGATAATTAAAGGAAGCAAACCCAAGAATTTTTTCCTTCATTAATAACATTGATTTTTGCCGGTTGTGAATATGTAATGTGTAAAGTTAATACTTAATATGTACAGATAAACATACCTTGACCACATGGAATTACAACCTAACATAGTAACGTGTGATACAGACTTCACAACAATATAAAGTGGTTGTCTTAGCTAACTGTGGATTTTTTCTTTTACACACTTTTATAACTTTGCACCATTGCTTTCTAATTTGAGCCACTTTTGGAACATTAAAAAATAGTTTCTCTGGAGTTTCTATAGTCGTATTTGTACATATAACTTCTAAACGTCACGGCGTCTGAGACAGACATACTTCAAAGGTAAAACAGACAAGGATATACTTCTAGACTGTATTTATTTATAAAGGTCCTAGGCGTTTCCGCTCATAGACTAAGCCATCTTCAGGGGCTTCCTGAAAATTACAAAAGTGGTTGTGTCAGAAACAAAGTTTCTGGTAGTTTGGAAAGTATCCTGTGTCACAAGCGATTACATAAGTCGACACAGTCTTACATGCAAAGTCAAAACTAAAATAATCTGTAACAGTTACATTTGTAAAAATGAAAGTCAAAAAGCTGAAAATATAGATTTGAAGGAAACTTGGAACAAGCCTTCATGTCGTTACAATCACGGAAGGGTTCGTCAATCAGCTATAACGGACATATTGTCCCCCAAAAATATACAAAAATATTTTTGAATACGCTATGTTTTTGAAACCATTGAGGTAACTGGAATGAAATTATACACGTAGCTAGAAATGAATCAAGTAAACCACCATTCTGAATTTTAAGTAATTTGGTTCACTAAATTTGGAGTTTTTCCCCAATTTAAGAATAAAATCTGAAATGCATGAATTGAAACAACTTAAGTGGTTAAGGTATGGTGCCAAACTAAGAGAAAGTAGTCACGTGCCACCCGTAGATTGATACATATACTACAGGCATACATCATGGTGCAACGATAACGAACTGCGGCGATCTCACCATAATGACTGCTTTCAGGTATATTCGCATCCGTTGATTTGTAGTGGAAAGTAAGGAAGTTTTATATGATCTACTTGAAGTAAAAACCAGATGGGATAGTGTGTTTTGTTTATTTATTATGATTTGACAGTTCTGTGTGAAGTTAAGTAAGCGATTCTATATTGCTTTTAAAATTGCACACTAAATAATAAAAGCGTGTTTTGTTTATTTATTATGCTTTGACAGTTCTGTTTGCAGGTTAAGTGACTGATTGTATATTGCTTTTTAAATTTCAAACTAATGAGTGAAAACGTGTTTTGTTTATTTATTATGATTTGGCAGTTCTGTTTTGAGGTTAAGTAGTAATGGATGGTCATTGAAATTGATATAACAAGTTGTACCTCTATTATGCTTTTAAAATTGGAAGCTCGATAATAATAAGATGTTCTGTTTATTTATTATGGCTTCACAGTTCTGTTTTGGGGTTAAATAGTAAATTCTTGTATTGAAATCAAAGAACGAGAATATTAACGTATTCGTTGATTAATTGTTCAAGTAGGTAAGCTGTTTGAATAATAAATTGATTTCATATATTCATATTTTCCCTAAAAAATATACACAAATATTTTTGAATACGCTATATTTCTTAAAGCATTAAAGTAACTTGAATGAGGCTTTCTGTGTAGCTATAAATGAAGTAAATAAACCTTTGCTGTAAATGTTAAGTAATTTGGTTAACTATATTTTGAAATTTTTTTCAAATTAAAAATAAAAGTTGAAAAACCTGAAATGAAACAACATAAGTGGTTAAAGTATGTTGCCAGAAAAAGACAGAGTAGTCACCTGCCATGCGTAGATTGATACATATACCATAGGAATACATCATAATGAGGCGATGACCAAACATAATAACCCACGTAGAGAGGAATCGTCACAACATCCTAATGTGCAACGAACGTTCACACCCGAACTATGGCCACCCAACCTAATGACCGCCTTCGGGTATGTTCGGATGCGCGGATTTTTGAAATATTTAGTATCCAGTCTGAAAGTGAGATGGGAAAAAGGGAAGTTTTACATCAGCTACTTGAAGTAAAAGCCAGATGGGGTTGCGGGTTTTGTTTATTCATTATGGTTTGACAGTTCTGTTTTAAGGTTAAGTAAATGATTCTATATGGTTTCAAAATTGGGAACTAAAGAATGATAACGTGTTTTGTTTAGTGATTATGGTTTGACAGTTCTGTTTTGAAGTTAAGTAGTAAATGATTGTCAGTGAAATAAAAATAACGACTAGTATAGTATGATCTAAAAATGGAAACTAAAGAATAATAGCGTGTTTTGTTTATTTATCCTGGTTTGACAGTTTCGTTTTTAGGTTAAATAGTAAATAATTGTATAGTATATTTCTAAAATTAGAAATCAAAATAAGAATCTTAACGTTAATATTCGTTGATTAGATTTTTATATAGGTAAGTAGGAATAATGAATTGACCTTTTGACTTTTATTAATCCAGGAGTAGAAAGATTTTGTTTGATTTCACTTGTTGTGTTAAAAAACTATTAAAATGAATCGCAGAAGAAATCAGGTTTACTTCACCATATTGTATTCTTATATAAAATGAGGCTCACAGAAAAATACCATACCAAAGCTAGATAAAGTAACAATTTAAGCAGACATTTTCTATTGTTAATATTAAAAAAAAATTTATTATGAACATTCACTAATAGAATTTGTTAAAAAAATTCTTTGTTATTGGAAAACCGGTTCGATAAGGCTGACTAATACGAAATCGTCCAGAATAACAAAAAATATCTCCCACGTTTATAATTTGGCAGATACATAATTTTTCTAAAGATGCAACTTTAATGAAATTTGTAATACAAGAGAGAAATTCTTCAAATTAGCATTTTTTATTTCAACAACACACCACGAGGGCTCACAGCCTAAATACTATCGTACCGTGGGCCGACAAGAAGGAAATAGGCAACTTGTTATTTCTGGACTTGAAGGTTCGAAGAAAAAGGAATGTGCCGGCAAGGAGTTCCACAACTTGGAAGTCCTCGGGACAAAATAGCAGGCATAGCAAGATGTTCTATGTTTGGTGACCTGGACAGTAAAAGGCTTAATTCGCTCTGTTCCCCTGGTGGATATGTTGGAGGCAGCAGGTGGAGAAACTATGGAACAAAGCTCCTCTGAGCAGTGCCCGTGCCGATATCTATAAGAGAGAGAGCGAGAGGTCACCAACGTCACGTCGGTGGAAAAGCGATGGCAGCCTTTGGGTGAGGGTAGGATCACCGATGAGACGTATAGCTCTCTTCAGAATGGAGTCCAGGATAGCGAGCGTAGAAGCTGCAGCGACACCCCAGATGCGGCAGCAGTATACGCGGTTTGGCATTATTTGTGAAGTAGATAAGGTATAGAGATTTGCTGGTGAAAAGTATTTGCGAGCCCGGAAGAGGAAACCTAATTTCTTAGCAGCCGCTTCTGCAATTGATGCGTCATGTTGTTGCCAGTTAAAATTTTTATCCACAGAAATGCCAACAAGTGAAAAGGACTCATTACTTTGAATAACTTGATTTTTCATTGTGATGGGTCTAGGGCTGGTCTAGCTCTTATGATATAGAAAGCAAGACTGAGATTTGACGGAATTGAATTGTACAAGATTTCTACTTCCCCAGGCAAATATTTTTTTGGGATCCACACAGTAAGACCCTCCATGAGTCTGCGATCCTCATCTAATTGGGCTCAAGAGACAGGCTTAGAATATTGTAAATTTGAGTGGAAGTTGCTGTCGTCCGCGTAACTATGAACTGGGTTGGATGTGTTAGAGAGGAGATCATTGATGTGCAGAAGAAACAACTAGGGGCTAAAGTTGAACCTTGCATTAATTGAATACAGTTTAAAGGAATGGCCATCCACGACAAACAAAAATGCTTCGGGTGGAGAGGAAATTTGCTGTCCAGGTACAGAGTTTTGGTGGTAGGCCTTAGGCCGGTAGTTTATTAAGCAGCGCTGCGAGCCAGACCTGGTCGAAGGCTTTGGATATGTCTAGAGCGACAATCTGGGATTCACCATGTAGTTCCATAGACTTGTTCCGAGAATGGGTGACAAAGGAAAGAAGGTCGGCAGTTGATCTGCGCCGGCGGAATCCATACTACCTGTGGTGGATTAGACTGTGTTTTTGAAGAAATTTTAGTCATTTGGTGTTTACATACTTTTCTATCACTTTAGAGACGACTAGAAAGAGATAAATAGGCCTGAAGTTGATAGGAAGCGCTTCGGATCCTTTCTTAGGGACGCGTTGTACTCGAACAGTTTTCCAGTTACTAGGGAATATGCCTCTATTATAAGAAGTCTCAAACAGACGAGTCAGGACAGGAGCAAGTTCTGGTGCGCGTTTTTTGAGAACAATTGCTGAACTCTCGTAAAGGCCAGAGGGGCTTTCCGGGTATTAAGGGAAGAGAGCATCTTTCGTACTTTTTTAGTTTTGAAAATGGTATCCGTCATTTTATGCCCGACATTGGGGGCTATTGGTGGTTGAACATTTGGAGGTGGGTTAAGATTAGAATTGCAGGCGAACAACGAAGCAAAAAGTTCAGCCTTGCCCAGGGCGGTAAAAACAATTTCAGCCCCTGGAACAACAGGTGAGAACGTGCTCTTGCAGAAATTATTCCCAATAGATTTAGCAAGATTCCAGAAGCGTTTGCTGCCGTTGGAGCTCGAGAAGACTTTGCTTTTGACGTGGTTATTAAGCGAGTTTTTTGCCTCAGAAAGATCGCGAACATAGCGGTTTCTTGCGTCGTTAAACGCTTGACGGTTTTCTTGATTGGGTCGTGTAGAAGCGTTTTGTGAGCTTTGAACTTTTCAAGTCTGGCCTTGTTGCAGGATTTAGAGAACCAGGGCTTTCGAGTGGCTGAAGAGGTTTTCTGTGTACGTGGAATAAATAAGAGGGGTCAGGATGAGAGAAGCAGACAGATGCTCATGTAAATGAGGAAAAGTAATCCCGCATTTTGCCCAGTTCGCGGAGTTGTAGTGCCAAACGATACGTGGGTGTGATGACTGTGTGAGTTCGGGTTGCATTTCGTAGGAAGAAGTGACCATGCTGTGGTCCGAGCGACCAACGGGGGCGGTGACTGATGTCTTATAGCATTCATGTTTTATAGTAAGAAGGAGATCCAAGGGATTTGAGCTGTGTGTTGGGATGCGAGGAAAGTAAGTAGGTTTCTGAACCATATTGGCAAAATAATTGCTGACTGCGAATGCCTCCGCTGCTCTCCTTTGTGGATCGGTTTTTGAAGATCCTAGCCATTCCTTATTATGAACGTTAAAGTCACCAAGAATAGTGACCTCGGAGAAAGGATATTCAGAAATCAGATGGTCGGTTTTTTTCAGAAAGGTAGTCGAAGAGCTGGACAAAGTTGTTGTCAGAAGGTGACCGGTAAATGCAACAGATGAATTTAGTTGCAGCCCTGAGAGAGAGTTTCATCCAAAGTATATATTTTCTTCCAATTTCTAAATTGGGAATCTGGTGCAGGCTAGTTTGCTACGGACTTATGCGCACACACCTCCATGCAATCTAAAGAAAGTACGGAGCTTATACCCCAGGAAATTGTGGTGATTAATGGCTGTTTTGGCAGTGATTTGGATTTCGGTGAGGAAGAGGAGTTGAGGCCTATTAGCCTGGAGATGGTGGACGGAGTTAAGGTTAGAATTTAGGCCACATATATTCGAGGGGGATATGTTAAGTCTTGATGTCGGCGCCCCCTGCACTCCTCTCTCCCGGAGATCCGAATGGAGGGGTATTTTATCTCCGGAATCTTTTGTACAAGGGGAAGCCATTATCATTTTTGTTTATAAGGGAAACCGACTCATACACTAGAACCGGAAACGTTTGTTGTGACTTCACCGGCTCCTTAATGTAAGGGGTGGTACCTCCTCGGGCGTGTAGAACATCTAAACCAGATCATCGTCGTTTGTTTAATTTAAAAGTATCGTTTTTAGCAAGATGCTGCACTAATAGTGTAAAATTATTTTGAAAATTCACTATTATAACGCACTTGCTGCTTCTCGAAATTTATTTATAATTTTGAGGCTCTTTTCTGTCTTATATTGGAAACTATGGTGCATAGGCGCATATTAAAATTTTCTAAAAATGTAGTGTTCTATATGAAATGAGGAAGTTGGTGTTCCCTTCCGGTATTTTCTTTAAACAGACGATTAGAACAAACGTACCTCTAGAAATATTCAGATTTTAAATCTAAGTAGTTTCTGATAGAGCTAACAGTCCACGTTCACAGGACAGACTGTATAGGTGTCACACCGATAACTCAAAAAATCATAAGTTGATTTTGATGTAATTTCGCAGGACCTTCCTCTTGTGAGTGGCTGGGATAACATCGTTGTTCAGGAAAATTTGGCCAGTTTTTTCGGAAAAATTTGAATGTCCTTTCGGAAAAGCTTTTTATATGCAAAAATAACAAAGCTATGGTAACAAAATTTTGTACATAGGTCTATATTATAAGAGTTATACTATATGCCAAAACTTAGGTCTCTATGTTGCAACAAAAAAAAAGTTATAAGCATTTTATTTAAAAAAAGTTTGGTCCCAGATCATTTCTATGAAAGTTGACTACCATAACGAACTTGCTGCGTCCAGGCTTTTTTATAAAACAAACACAGAAATTGTGCAAACTTGCTTCAATCCTATTTTGTCAGGTCGTTCTGTAGATATTTCTACAGAGCCTCAAACCTTTACCAACCTATTCAATCATATTTCCTGTAAATCGCATACGTTCCGAGAATCAGGACAATATGCGGAATACGCGATTATGCCATATAAATAGGAAATTATGGGTCCATAGTTGGTAAGATCTTAGATATCTGAACTGGGTGAATGTTATAACAATGGGGATCACGTACTGCATTCTCCAACGTGGCTGCTTCCAGTCCCTACAACTTTGTGGAAGAAGCGTGTTTGTAATTGTCCGTCTCGTCCTTTTCAGCTCATTTTAAACTAACATCTGCAGCCAGACGTTTATACGGGATTTTATAATTTCATAACATCTCGCCTCGTTGTTTTTATTAGCCGCAGCAAGCATTACTTTCGTGAGGAAATATTTCATGTCTTGAAAATTTTATAAATTTTTTGGCATAACGTAAAATTGCTCAAATCTTAGAGCAGTTACATGGAAGTTATCAAGAGGGTATTCAATGAAAATTCATATCTACGTTTATATTTATTTAAAGGCATTAAAATCTTCACCCAACGAGCCTTAACATTTGTTGCAATTTTGAATTACCGTAATTAATTAGATTAGTATCATCATCATTGCCTCGATTTTTAGAACGTATGCTATTGACAGTAAATATAATTGAGTGGGTTGGTGAAGGGTTGCGGCTCTATGTACCATCCATAATTAAGTTAGAATTATCTACCGAAAGCTGAACAACCAATAGAAACCAAAGAGCGAAATGTGCCCACAATATTAGGGACTGAGTGCAGGGTGGCGCAGGCTGCAACTCTTGCTGCATATTTGTTTATAATTTTAGTGAATTTTTATTAAAAAAATTCACAAATAGAGATGTATTGATGGTGAGACTTTGCAAAATTTTTTTCAAATGAGAGCGAATTTGGGCCCCTAGAACCCATATCCGTGGTCATTTTCTATTTTTATATATTTATATAATAACCCAAAAAATAATTATCCGATTTTGATGAAACTCGACAGTGGCCTTTCCTTTATTAATAGCTTGGATGAGTTCGTTAGCCAGAAAAAGCGGACAATGTTTTTCGGAAAAATTTTGAGTTTCTTTCTAAAAAAAATTTTTTCTCCGAAAAGTACCAATATATTTCGATGAAATTTGGTGTACATATTGCTTTGGGACATATATAACTATGTACTAAAATTCAGCTTTCTAGGTTTACAGAAAATTGTACTATATGAGATCTAGTATGTCGTTGCCTGGTAACAGAACATTTGATATTATTGCACAGGTCTGTTAGACGCTGTAACTGACGTTTATCGTATGGTATGAGATTGTTTATATGTTTATCTGTTTCATTAGCAAATTATTTGTGTTATTTGGGACATTTTTATATGCAAGTGCAAATTATTCCTTTATTAATGTTAGTGGGTGGACTAAACAGTGTTTGTTATGTTTAATCAACACATATAAATGATGGAAGTTTTACAAAAGGGGCTGATATGAAACAGGTTAGTTATTTTCTCTCTGATTAAACGGTCTAACGGTTTAACGGTCCACAATTTTTTGCTAATTTTCGTTCAAAAAATTCGTCAGAAAGGAGACCGCAAGTTTAGAATTTTAAAAAGATTTCTTCAAATGAGCGCAAACTAGGCCCCCTGGAATCCATATCCGGGTTTACGTTCAGTAGTGATCTGCTTACATATATACAGGGTGACACGTTTATACGGTAAAGCTAAATATAATTATTATTATACAAGAGACGAGAAAAAAATTTATAGGTTAATTATAGGGTATCTTGAGCTGCATCTTATAAAATTATTTTGACAATCACCGGCTGGCCCATAAGGCGTTGATGATCCCTACAATTATTTTTTTTCGAACAGCCTTATTTTATTGCATTTTTTATCGAAATATGTTTGTAAGAAAAAAAATCAATACGCAGTAAGTGCGTTTTGGTAACAAATTTTCATTAAATGCTTCAAAATTCAGTCACTCAATTTGCTATTAACCTAAGGTTTGTTGGCTGGGAAACGAACGTTTAAAGTTTATTGTCGGAAAATTTTTGTACATTTTAAAACAATAAGTTATTTTGATAAAATATGGCACATTGTTTCTACTATATAGGTTATACCGGGACCAAATTGATGACTGCTTGCATTAAAAAGACATATTTGATATTCAAAGCATTTTTATAAAAATTCGCTGCCGTAACGCACTTTTTATATATCATATCTTCAAATATGTCAGGTTTTCAAATTGAAACTTTTTGCCGATGACACTATGATGAATACTGATATGCAATCCATATATAAGTGGCTGTGTGATAATGATCTGGATATGAATGTGAATAAACGTAAATATATGATTTTATGAAGCAATCATGGTGTCCAGAACTGCACAAATTTGAAGGTAAAAATAGACGACTTAGAGATAGAAAGAGTCCGCGAGATGAAATATCTGGGGATTATGTTAGATCACGGTCTAAATTTCAGATCACATACATATTATATAATGAACAGAATGAACCAAAAATTCTACTTGGACACATATATGACATGTATACGAGAATGTTGCTGTATAGGTCGTTTGTTCAACAGTATGTTGAATATTGTACAACAATTATGATAAACACAAATAAAAGTGAAATTGAACAGTTATAAAACATACAGAACAAAGTTATACGATATATACTAAAATGTGATAGATATATACCTTTCATTGATTGTTGTTGCCCTTACTTGGTGAAACTTGTCCATACTGCATACAGACTTGGAGAATACTTCTCTGGCTTCACTGTTGGTTTTTGTAGGTGAAGGACGTAGCCAGCGCGTGAGCTAACTGGAGCAAGTGGCCCTTCGAATTCTGGAAGTTCCAGGATGTTCTTCAATGCTTCTGTGACTATAGTTCCAAGCAGCGAGACTTATATCTGAGTTGTTTACAATCCCTACAATCGGTATCGCAAGATCCCCAACATTACTGCGATTTTATTTTTCTTTCTTGGATCAACCAGCAAATCTATATTTTTTTTCTTTAATGTATATGCTGCTTTTAGTAAATTTTCTTTAAAAAAAAATCATTAATGAGAAGATCCCGACTTTTATATATATATATATATATATATATATATATATATATATATATATATATATATATATATATATATATATATATATATATATATATATATATATATATATATATATATATATATATATATATATATATATATATATGTGTGTGTGTGTGTGTGTGTGTGTGTGTGTGTGTGTATATGTATGTATGTATGTATGTATATATGTATGTATGTATGGATATGTGTGACGCCGGTAACGGAAAATATAATCGGCCGATTTTGTTCAAATTTGCTTAGTACCTTTTATGTGCAAGTGGCTTGGACAAGTTCATTAGCCAGGAAAATCAGCGTAGGTTTTCTCGGAAAATTTTGTGTTTTCTTTCTGAAAAAATATATATCTTTGGAAATAACTAAGTAAGGGCAACCAAATTTGGTATGTGTGCTTGCATTATAAAATGTGAACTACGTACCAAAATGTAGGTCTGCATGTTTAAGACAAATAGGTGATGAGCAGTACAAAAACATGGAGTTTTCCTCAAAACCTCAAAGTCACGAACTGAAACGTAAAAATTCACAACATTTGGGCAAAAAACCTAAAACAAATACGGATTATCTCAGACCCGTAAGTTTCATCTTCAAACGTCATCGTCCTTCATTTTACTAAAATATTTCCAGAAATTACAGTTCACATAGACCATTTCTCTGATGCTTTGGCAGTAGTTTTAGTTACGTTTGTGGTTTAATGGTCTATAAATATTAGCTGATTTTGGTGGAAAAATTTCGTTAATGAGGAGACCGTGACTTAAATTTTTGAAAGGTTTCTTTAAATGAGCACGAACTAGGCCCCCTAGGATCCATATACGAGTATAGTTTCAGTTTTTATCTGTTTACTTATATACAGATATCACGCATTTCTAAGGTAAAGCTCAATATAATTGTTAATATACAAGATACGAGAAAAATTATATACGTTAATTATAGGGTCTCTTAAACTGCATCTTATAAAAATATTTTGACCATCACAGGCAGGTCCATAAGTCGCTGGTGATCTCAAGATTTGTTTTTTTAAACACCCTTATATTATTTCATTTTTGCATCTTTTATAGAAATATGATGCATGTTTGTAAGAAAAAAAATCGAAACGCAGTAAGCACGTTTTGGTAGCGAGATTTCCTCAAATCCTTCAAATTTCAATAACTCAATTTGCTATTAATCTAAGGTTTTTGGCTAGGAAACCAACATTTTAAGTTTATTTTCGGATTTTTTTTTTCGTTTTCAAACCCTAAGTTGGATAGAGTTTTAATAAAATATGGTACATTATTTCTACTATATAGGTTATACCGGTAATCAGATTAAAGTCTGCTTGTATTAGGGAGACATATTTCCTATTAAAAATATTTTTATGAAAAGTCACTTCCATAACGCACTTGCTGCATGCAGACTTTTTAGTTTGCGTTCAAGTGGTAAACAGACGTCTTTATCTGTTTTATCTTCTGAAGGTCGCAGATTCTGTTAACATTTTCTTCGCTAGTTTAACCATTTCTAGTCTTTATTTGCTTATATAATTGATTCATTTGTTGACGCTAATGATGTTAGCAAAACAATCAAATGTGTTACGAAAGTTAATTTATTAATAAATTTTATTACCATTTTGTGTTCAATCTTTTACCTAACTTGTATTAGTCTACCTTTATATCTAATGTATGTTCAAACAAACAGCGAATAAAGAGGAAAATTTTATTTATAAAAAATTGGTCTTATAATGTTATGTTTTATAATCTATTTTTGACAAACCTGGTAAATAAACTTGACCAAAAGAATTATTTCCACTTGAGAACTTTTAAGATGAACGTAAATTATATACTTTCACACCCCTACCCAATATGTTCTAAATATTTACTATGAATATGAGAAAATTTACGGGTCTATCTATTGCAAATCTGCGAGTGCGATCCATTACATCTAATTGACACTATTTCCTGTAAAACTGTTAAAATATTATAATATAATTTTTGTTTTTCTTCCAGGTTCGTAACATTCTGCTTCACCTGCCCAGAAATCTGTATGTAAGTTAGCTATTTTTTTATTTGGATAAAAGCCGCATCAAGCTCAAGGGTTATAAGCGGTAATCAAAGATCCAAGATTTTGACAAAATTGAGTATTATAATTAAATTGACACACATTACACATATTTGTCTTCATATTTTGTGTATAATTTTTAGAGTTGTTAAAAATTCTATAGTTTTCATAACATTGTTCATGTTGTTTCCTAGTGCATCTTCTATAGTAGATGGAATTTAATAATCTCGGCACCATATAAAGATTACTATATTTCGTTTTTGGGGCGGTAAAAGAAGTGAGCTAAACTTAAGACTTTATTATCGATTAAAATGTACAGTAGAAATTAATTTTGCATTCTTTAAGGGTTAATACGAATAATAACATATAAAGGAATCGCGATCGCGTGAATGTTCTTTAGCTACTCTGCATCTACATACTGTTGCGTGGCTCTACTGCTACTACTCAACTGAAGGCCGGTTGGCGGTTCTAGCGGCGCTGCAGTACTTGTCGTCCTCGATCCTGTGTGCGTCGACGCTGACGTTGTACCCTACTTGATGCACGCTCTTTTCCTTTAATATATTTTCTACAGGAATGTTGTATCTACGTCTTTTGTCTGTGAAACTAGTAAAGCATATTATGATGTGTTGTACGGTCAATTGGCTATTACATAACTGACACTGAAGTTTGTTTCTTGTAGACATAATAGTTTTAGGCATGTTTCAGCAATTAACAATTTTAGGTGTTCATAATGAGCATAAAACCTATTTAAATTCCACTGTAGTAATAGTGACATTAGTAGGTGTGTGAAATTGTTGAGGCTAGTGATGAATCTGTATCATCTTGTGATGTTACTCCTTGTGTTGCTTTGTTTATTTGCTTCATAATTTTTATGTGATCTGTGAGCATCTACCTTTTAAGGCTTAATGTTGAAAGTGTATGCGGATTGCAGATAACATTTCAAGTAGTCCTGTTACATCTTTTGTACACAACTAAGCCACACTACGTGTATCTGGATTGTCTTGTACATTTTTAAGAAAATTAGAAAGCTGATTATTGTTTAGCAAAAATTTTTTAGAGCTGTCTTTAATGATTTTTTCTGCAGGAGCAAGCGTGTTCTTGAGAGTTACAGTTTCTACTGAAGTACTTTTTTAAATTTTTTTGGATTACTCACAATAATTTTTTCTTTGGTGTTTAAAGCTACAGGATCAGTAGGTGACTCATTTGTCAGGTTTTATGTATCTTCGCTAATTGGAGATGGAGCATCTCGTTTTTTTCTATTGTCTGTATGGCTAGAATTGAAAATATGAAGTCATATGAGGTGCTAGTGTGCATTTGAATAGATTTGTTGTTTGGATGGTTAATGGGATCTGAAGTGTGTCTTGGTGCTGTATTATTCATATCATTTACTTTTTGGGAATTTGATTCTTGAAGGCTGTCATTTATTATATTTGAACAGTTTTGATTTGGGCATCGGCTCGCTATGTGACCTTCTTTTTTGCAATCGAAAGAGACCATTTGGTCGTAGGTCAAAGAAATTCTGTAGTTTGTTTCTTGGAATTTTACTGCAATTGATGGGGGCAATATAAGGTCTTCGTCTGGTTGTACATATAATTGTCGTCCAAAGCTTGGTACGTACCTGTACTGTTCATTTCGTATGCCATCTCGGAGAAAAGAGGCTGGTGAAACAGTTTGGAAACCCATAATACATATTGTATTTTTTTGGGATTCTGGAACTAAAAATTACATTGCGTGGGCCTATTATTTGACCTACTGCAATAACATAATCACCAAGACCAACACCATGATAAGATGTTTATATATTTATCAAGGTGTAGTAGCTATTCGAATCTGACCCTTATTGCCTACACTTAGGTTTACTTTGAAAGTTATTAGGACAGAAAGCACAAAGGAAAGTAAATAAGTAGTAAACACCCAACTGATTGCGGGACACGTTGCTATTATTTTTACACAAAATTTCGTTATTTTAAACACACCGGTAACACTAAAAAACGTCATTCACTAACTTAAGACTCAAAAACGCACTTTACCCTACAAAATTTAGCCTCTGAACCCCAGTTAGCTATTATATATATATATATATATATATATATATATATATATATATATATATATATATATATATATATATATATATATATTTGTGTGTGTGAGTGTGGTTGCGTAAGGTGACACAACAAGGCGAGAACTACCGAGAAAGTGTTGTCGTCCTCCGAAAATCTTGATAACGTCACCAAATTGTCGCAAATAATCTGTTATGCAATCCTGCAATATTTAAGTCCGATGCCTTTCTCGGTAGTTCTGGCCTTACGCAAGCACACTCACACACACAATATATATATATATATATATATATATATATATATATATATATATATATATATATATATATATATATATATATATATATATATATATATATATATATACAGAACTACCGAGAAAGACATCGGACTTAGATATTTGAAGGATTGCATAACAGATTATTTGCGACAATTTGGTGGCATTATCAAGTTTTTCGAAGGACGACAACACTTTAATTGCTTTAATATCAACATGGGTCATTCTGAAAACCGTATTCTGCGTACTTTTTAATGCTATTAAATATTTTTAAGTTACGTTTGGCAAGAATGAAAACAATCGGCTTTTCATGACATAAAGACTATTCAAGTAATTTTTTCTCTGCCAGAAAAGCCTTAAATACAAGACTTTATTAGACATGGACTTTATTTAAGCGATAATATAGGCTACACTTTCATAATTTCACCCAGAAAATCAGATTTGTCAAAATTATTAGCCTGATCTTCCACAGTGGCAAGCGTTATGGTTTGTGAATTAAAACATCAGTGTTTTTATAATTTACTTCATATTGTCAGTTTATTAGATTGTTTCGTGCAGCATTTCCGGTGAGACCGGTCAAACTAGGGAACCCCGATGATAGAATGACTAGATTTCAGTATTCTCCGTGACCGAAGAGATGTTCTGCAAATTAAAAAAAAAAATAATCGACTTAGAAAATTGTGCAATTAAAATGATATAGATGAGAAAAATAAGGACTTAAAAAAACAATGTAATTTGCCATTCGAGTAGCAAAACAATTTTACTTAAGCTTGATAGAAGGCTCGGTTAATAAGACATAAACAATTTGGCCACGTCAACAATAAAAAAGTAGAAATACTCGTAAAAATGGGCCTAATAATGTTATAATGAGACACAATGGCCAGATCATTTCCGATACAAAAACCACAGTTTACTTGTTTGGTCATGTTTTCTCTTCGGAAGTTCAAAATCAGGTAAGATCTGTGTATGGTGTTCAAGCTTCAGGTGGCTCAACGACTAGAGTGAAGAATCGGTAAATTTTTGTAGAACCGTTTACTCATTTTGAAATTTAAAACATTATAAATAATCTAAAAAACAAAAAATCATTTGTTATTGACGAATTTTCCATCTCGGTAATAAAGCAATATCCAGAAACAGTAGCTGGTTACATCGGCCATATAATGAACTTGTCACTTGTTGCCGGTAAGTTTCCAAGTCAGCTAAAACAAGCCAAGATAATTCCATCTGCAAAAAAGGAGACAAACAAGATATTTTAAATTACAGGCAACTCTCAATACTTAGTGTATTTTCTAAAATAAGGAAAAAAGCGATGGCTGTACAATTGGAGAACTTCTTGGGAGATCTGGGAATAATATCGAAGTCAAAGCACGGTTTCACGCCTGGACTATCAACGGAAACGGCTGTTATTGACATGGTGCAGTACATATACGACGCACTTGACAGGGGTCAGCGCGTGGTGGCTTTTATGCGTTTAATACGCTAAATCCGCAACTGTTTGGGAAAAAGCTGCAGTGCCTGGGTGTTCGGGACCCTGTTTGCTCGGTCTGCTCTCGTTTCCAATAAACAGACAAATGGTAGTATCGGTGGATGGAGTGCAATCACGACCTTTTTGATGTACAGCTTGGCACTCCGTAGGGAAGTGTTTTGGGCCCTTTGTTGTTTGTCTTGTATATAAATGATCCGCCTGTACATATTGGGGAGAGGAGGTTGTTCATGTACGCGGAAGATACGACAGTGGTTGTGTCGGGGTCGGATGCACACGATTTCCAGAAGGTTAACTCCTTACTTGATGGGTTCGGTAAGTGGTGTGAGGCCAATCAGCTCCATATAAATTACCAGAAACCCATATTTCTTGAATTTAGAGCACAGCAAAAGCTGGGAATTAGCCTTGATCTTCGGGGCGCTGTAGTGTCTCAGGCCACAAGCGTGAAGTGTTAGGGGTAACTATTAACCAGCATCTTTCATTAAAAGAACATATTGAGGTTGTGTGCGGTAGGCTTCATCAGACCCATTTCCTAATATTTCGATTAGCAGAGTCACTTGACACCAAAGCTCTGATGACTGTCTACTACTAGGAAGTTTATTCCTTGATATCTTACAACATTGTTGCTTGGGGACAGTCAGTTGAGTTGAAAAGAGTTTTATACTGCAAAAAAGAATAATAATAATTATTTTTTGTATGAGAGTAACATAATCTTATAAGACGCTTTTCCGGGAGGCAAAAATATTGACACTAACATGCGTTTATTTTCGGAAAATGTTTGTACTTTTTGAAACGAAAAAGCTATTTTAATAAAATGTGTTACATTTTTAGTACCATATAGGTTATAGTGCCAACCAAATGTCCTTTTAAAAATAATAGATAATTGAAATTAAAAATATTTTTATGAAAATTCGCTACCATAACGCTTCCACTTGCTGCGGTCAGACTTTTCTATAAGATGAATCAACAAATTACAGGTGCTCCACTCAACCCAAACAAGATAATCTACTTTGAACGGATAGGGTTGATCATCAAACATTTGACACTACTGAAAGAAACACTAATGTCCTTAGTGTTTAAAGTAAATGTACATTGTATAAGTGAAATTAAGTTAAATATTAGTTTGTATTGTTTAATACGCACACAACGTATTACCTTAAAATGCAGGAGTTAGCACGAATCCAATTACAATGGTAGAGGGTACCGTAATTAGGACAGTGATGATGCTTGTAGACACAATTTCAACCCAGCAGAAAACGGAAATACACACTGTCTTGATCCGTGATAATTGCTCATTGTGAATCTTCTTGCCTATATAGCCCCCTGTTTCTATACCCTTAATGATTTCGAGTTATTAGGCCACTTGAGAAGGAAATTCTCTACGGTAGAATGAATTGCTACATTCCTAGTGATTATTTCCCTGCTAAAACTCACCTTACCCTTTCTAGAAGTTGTTTGGGAAATTAAATCGATAGAACAGAAATTATCTAGTCGACCCAATCTATGTCTTATTTCCAACAATGAGGGTAATATATTATTTTGTGTGGCAGTCTAGGAAATTTGTTGAACTCTAATTAGTACATCTGCTGTTCATAGTAACAGCATCAGAACAAATGTAAAAGTTTATCAGTTAATTTATACCGACAAGTCATGAAAGCTTTAGTTATGTTTTATTTATTTTTGGTGGCAGATTTTATTTATAACAAATACTCTGTTTGCTTAGTAATACAGGCAATAGAGAATTTGTTTCTGCATTAAACTACAGGAGTTATTTTTTATACATAGGTTTAGAATGACGTACTGAATGTAAAAACACAAAATCCTTACAAATTAGGAGGGCGGAAGTGCCGCTATTTTGAGAAAAACCGTCTCGGCCTATATCTCCGTAACCGTGCAGTTTAGGCCAAAAATGCTAATGACGTTTATTGTAGATAGGTGTGTAAGACTAGATGCATTCTCGCAACAATTAGAACCGTAGACCGGTTTCGCTCTCATTAGAGCTCTTTAGTACGGCATACTAATTGTAGCAAAAATGCACCAAAAATAACACGGCTATCGTATAGCCAGTCTTAAAACACTAAGTGAGTGGTGAACGTGTCGCCACCTAGTTCGGAACCAAGTACTATGTTGTCACGCCCGCTCCAAATAACACAGAGTATTAAAAATAGAGACGGTATACAACTAACTAACAATTTAAAAAATTGTTAGCCCTGGCCCATTTCTACCCCAATATAGGGACAAAGTATGTAAGACTAGATGCATTCTCGCAACAATTAGAACCGTAGACCGGTTTCGCTCTCATTAGAGCTCTTCAGTACGGCATACTAATTGTAGCAAAAATGCACCAAAAATAACACGGCTATCGTATAGCCAGTCTTAAAACACTAAGTGAGTGGTGAACGTGTCGCCACCTAGTTCGGAACCAAGTACTATGTTGTCACGCCCGCTACAAATAACACAGAGTATTAAAAATAGAGACGGTATACAACTAACTAACAATTTAAAAAATTGTTAGGCCTGGCCCATTTCTACCCCAATATAGGGACAAAGTATGTAAGACTAGATGCATTCTCGCAACAATTAGAACCGTAGACCGGTTTCGCTCTCATTAGAGCTCTTCAGTACGGCATACTAATTGTAGCAAAAATGCACCAAAAATAACACGGCTATCGTATAGCCAGTCTTAAAACACTAAGTGAGTGGTGAACGTGTCGCCACCTAGTTCGGAACCAAGTACTATGTTGTCACGCCCGCTACAAATAACACAGAGTATTAAAAATAGAGACGGTATACAACTAACTAACAATTTAAAAAATTGTTAGCCCTGGCCCATTTCTACCCCAATATAGGGACAAAGTATGTAAGACTAGATGCATTCTCGCAACAATTAGAACCGTAGACCGGTTTCGCTCTCATTAGAGCTCTTCAGTACGGCATACTAATTGTAGCAAAAATGCACCAAAAATAACACGGCTATCGTATAGCCAGTCTTAAAACACTAAGTGAGTGGTGAACGTGTCGCCACCTAGTTCGGAACCAAGTACTATGTTGTCACGCCCGCTCCAAATAACACAGAGTATTAAAAATAGAGACGGTATACAACTAACTAACAATTTAAAAAATTGTTAGCCCTGGCCCATTTCTACCCCAATATAGGGACAAAGTATGTAAGACTAGATGCATTCTCGCAACAATTAGAACCGTAGACCGGTTTCGCTCTCATTAGAGCTCTTCAGTACGGCATACTAATTGTAGCAAAAATGCACCAAAAATAACACGGCTATCGTATAGCCAGTCTTAAAACACTAAGTGAGTGGTGAACGTGTCGCCACCTAGTTCGGAACCAAGTACTATGTTGTCACGCATCTAGTCTTATATACTTTGTCCCTATATTGGGGTAGAAATGGGCCAGGGCTAACAATTTTTTAAATTGTTAGTTAGTTGTATACCGTCTCTATTTTTAATACTCTGTGTTATTTGGAGCGGGCGTGACAACATAGTACTTTTTTTTTCCCTCAGGGCTCGTCCGCGGCCTTGCCGCCCCGATAGCACCGCAACCCTTGGTTGATTGTGCATACCCCTAGTCTTACTCCACCCATTCCAAAATCACTGTGCCTTGAACTAGTCTGCACAGCGATTGGTAGGGTGAAGTTTTATATTGCTCTGTCTCCGGTCTAGAGTGACCGTAGATCAGTTGTCTTTTCCGGTCCAGAGCTATACACTCGCACAAGATGTGCTGGGCTGATTCCTCCCCCTCGCCGCAGAGTCTGCATGCGAGGTCCCCTTCGAACCGCCCCATTTTATGTAGGTGTTTCTTGACGGCCATGTGTCCTGTCAAGAGACCTGTTGTGTTTCTGAGCTGTCCTCTGCTAAGGTTTAGCAGCTCCACAGCTCTCTTTGAACTGGGTCCGTCAATTATTGACTTCCCATGTCTGAGCCCTGGACAGTCCGCCCAGTACACCTTGTGTTGGTTTCTGACCCAGGACTTAATGGCTCCCCTGGCAGTGCTCTTTGACACGCCCAGAGCCGGTTCTGGTCCCATAAATGGTTCTGCTGACCCCCTCTTTGCGAGACTGTCAGCTTCTTCATTGCCTTTGACCCCCGAGTGACCCGGCACCCAGATGAGGGTCACCTCATTCTGCCCAGCCAGGTCGCTCGTCTCGTCTCGGCACTCACTCACCAGCCAGGAATTTACCCGTGGGCTACTTAGTGCCTTAAGGGCTGCCTGGCTGTCTGTGGCTATGAGGATCCGCTTGTTGGTGTAGCCCCTCCTCTTGTTCTCCCGCACACAGTGCAGGATGGCGTACATCTCGGCCTGAAACACCGTTGCATGGGCTCCGAGGGAAATACTGTGACTTACCCTCGGTCCTTCCGAGTAAACACCTGCCCCCGTCCCACGCTCCCCGCCAGATCCGTCCGTGAACCAGACGAGCGCGTCCCGTGGTATGCCCGGTGTCTCCTCCCGCCATGCCCCGCGATCAGGGATCTCCACTGTGAAGTTGTTTTCCCTGCACATTCGCGGGCTCGCGAAGTCTGACCTCATTTCAAGCATGGGTTCCTTCACGATCTCCTGAATTTTGCAGTGGCCCCTGAAGCCTGGGTTGATCTTCAGTCTACCATTGCAGGCTAGTCTGTATAGTCCTAGCCTGGCCTCTCCCATAATAACGAAGTGTAGGGGGGGTAGATCCAGCAACACCTCCATGGCGGCTGTTGGGGTTGAAGACATGGCCCCTGTGATGCCTAGGCAAGCCATCCTTTGGATCTTGCCTAGTTTTTGTTTGGCACTGGATTGTGTCACCTTAGGCCACCAGACCAGTGCCGCATATGTTAACGATGGTCTGACCACCCTTGTGTACAGCCAGTGGGCCATACTAGGTCTTAGTCCCCACGTTTTTCCATATAGCCGCCTAGTGACGGCTAAGGTCATGACTGCCTTACGCAGTATTTTTCCAATGTGACCATTCCAGGTTAGCTTAGAGTCCAATACGACCCCAAGATATTTTACCTCCCTGGCCATTGGAACGCTCCTACCGTATAGAGTGAGAGTTCTGTGGCTTTCACACTTCCTCCTCCTCGTAAAGGGCACGACGGTTGCTTTCTCGGGGCTCACCCCGAGCCCTTGATCAACCGTCCACCCTTCCACCACTTTCAGTGCAGTCTGCATACGCTCCCACACTGCCTGTGTGACCTTTCCTCGGACTATGATGACAATGTCGTCCGCATAGCCCTGTACCTCATACCCCCCTCCCGAGAGCCTCCCCAGCAGGCCGTCCACGACTAGACACCAGAGCAAGGGAGACAGAACGCTCCCCTGCGGACTCCCCGCCGCGACCCCCGCCAGCAGAGTCCCTCCCGCGAGTGAGGTGAACACCGCCCTGTCCCTGAGCATGGAACCGATCCACCTGCAGCAGGTCTCCTCTATTCCACGCTCCCGGGCAGCTGCCAGAACCGATCCGAACGAGGTGTTGCTAAAGGCCCCCTCTATGTCTAGGAAGGCCCCCAGCGCCACCTCCTTGTTCTCCAGCGTATTCTCCAGTTTCAGCACCAGTTGGTGCAGTGCTGTTTCTGTTGAGAATCCTGCTCTGTATGCATATTGTCCGCAGTGTAGAGGATATGCTTCCAGTACACCGCCCCTAATGTGCCGGTCGAGCAGTTTTTCCACTGTTTTCAGCAAGAAGGACATGAGACTTATTGGCCTCAGGGACTTTGCCTGGTCTGTTGGACGCCCAGGTTTAGGAATAAATACAACCCTGGCCAGTCTCCATGCCCTCGGAATGTACCCCAGAGCCAAGCTGGCCCTCATAATGAGGGTAAGCACCGGCGCCAGTATATCTATCCCCTGTTGGAGCATGATGGGCATTATTCCATCAAATCCCGGCGATTTGTATGGCTTAAAGCTGTTAATGGCCCATCTGATTTTGCTCCAGGTAACCACCTCTTTAGCGACTGTCCAGTCTACTCTAGATGCCCGCCTATAAGGCGCCTCTATTTCTGAGTGTTCCCAGTCCGGAGGTGATTGGTTTATTATGTTACAGCCGGGGAAGTGCGTCTGGAGTAAAATTTCCATAGTTTCCTCCCCCGAGCTTGTAAAGCCTCCCGTGGGTGTTCTAAGGGAGCCTATGTTAGTCTGAGGGCCCTTAGACAGGATCTTGTGTAGTCGAGCACTCTCGGACGTGTTTTCCACTTCTTCGCAGTGCCTCCTCCACGACTCCTTCTTGGCGTCCCTCAGTCTTTTGTTATAGGTCGATAGGGCCTGTCTATATTCATCCCATGCTCCCGACCTTTTGGCCGCGTTAAACAGCTTACGAACCTGCGTCCTCCTTTGCCTGAGGTCCTCGTTCCACCATGGGACGTTCCTGGTGGACACCCTCATTTTCAGGGGGCAGTTGGCGTTATAGGCCGAGGTAATTGCGTCTCGCAATTGGACTGCTGCAATCTCGAGGTCTATTGAATCCCTTATGGCCCTCTCAACCCCCCGCAGTTCCACAGCTAGGTCTGCCCTGTAGGCTTCCCAGTCCGCCTTGCGGGGGTCCCGGTACCATACCGTTTCTCTTTCGACTTTGGCGATTTCAAACCGGATGTATCTGTGGTCTGAGCTACTCACTTCCCCAGACACAGCCCAGCTTTTAACAAAGTCACCCAGAAACTGGGTGGAAACTGTTAGGTCTAAAACTTCCTCACGCCGTGTTGTGACGAATGTCGGTTTATTACCTCTATTCAATATGTCTAAATTAAATTTCATAAAGAATTGTAAAAGTGCCTCACCCCTAGAGTTTGTGTCCGAGCTACCCCACAACTCATGGTGCGCATTCGCATCCATGCCGATGATGGTCTGCCATCCACCTGCTCTGCTACCCACCATCAGCTGCTCCAATTCGTTGGGTGGAGGAGGGTCCGTGCTGTCCCCTGGCAGATAGGCTGACGCGACAGTAATGTCCCTCAGCCCATCCGCTCCTCCACATCGGATTTTGATCGTTGCCAGGTCCCTGGAACAGAAATTCATTAGAGGGAGAAACTCTATCCCTTCCCTGACAAAAATGCAGGCCCTCGGATTCTCGCTGGACCTGCTGTAGATGAGCTTTCCATTAGCTCCGCCGAGTCCCTTGATCTCTCCTTTGTAGGAGTACGGTTCCTGGATGAGGGCCACATCCGTGTTCCTCAGAGCCATTAGTAGTCCGGCCGTGGCTGCCCTACTGTGTTGGAGGTTGACCTGAAGGAACCTAAGTCCCATTAACCCTTAATTGCTTCCCCAGTGGGCGGAAGCTAACCCTTCCCATGCCCCAGAATGCCTTGAAGGAGGTTCCTTCAAGGGCTCTGTAAGATGTCGGGTCGATCGAGAAGGCGAGCGTCTGTCCTTTCTCCTCTGCCTTCCTGCTTAGAACCGACCAGTGTTGCGTCCCCAGTTCAGGGTTCTGGATCTTAAGTCTGCTGATCACCGTCTCCTGCGGGACGGTGTCAGGGATCCGTACGAGGACCTTGCGTCTCTTTGGGAGTTCCTTGGGCTCGACGGCTGTCAAGTCCGCCCCCTCCCAAATCTGACCGAGGCCCCCGATCGTTTTCCGCAGCCAGTCCCGCGACTGCGGGCCGGCACAGGTTATCCAGAGGATGCCCCCCGTCAGGCGCGTCCGGTGGAACTGAGGCGGGCTCTCCCCTTCCTGAAGAGAGTCCACTGCAGCTACCACCGCAGCCTGGATCAGGTCCGCCTTCCCCTGGTCTAGCGTGACCTCAGGATGGCGTCTGTCAATCACCGCCATCCCGAGGCCCTCCGCAGCCTCCCTGTAAGAGCCAGTCTGCGCCGGTGTTCCGGCTTTAGTTCCTTTGGGAGGTCTGTCTGTAGTAGGCGTGCTAGAGCCAGAGCGCGGCGTCTTCCGACTCGCACTCTCCTCTTGCGCCTTTACAGGCACCCTGGCCCTTTTGGAACGTCTGTCTGTAGTGGGCGTGCTAGAGTTCGAGCGCGTCCTCTTCTGACCCGCACTCCCCTCTTGCGCCTTTACAGGTTTCTCGACCGTCCAGGTCCCGGCCGCCATTTTTTGCGCCCTCCGGAGCTTCTTTCTTTGCGCCCCGGAAAGACGCTTGGACTTCCGGGGCAGTCCCTCTACTCTAACAGTAGAGTCCTCACTGGTGGAGGGGCCCCCGGAGTCCGCGGAGCTCGCCGCCCTCCGGTGGGACCCAGCCTCCAGCTTGGGTGTCGGGGACAGGTCTCTGGCCGAAGCTACCCCCTGATCCCCCGTATCTACGCCGGTCGTGGGACCTCCAGAGTCCGCTGCCGCACCCTGGCTCGTCTCCGTTTCCGGGATAGACTCAAGGCTCAAGTCTGTAGCCGGAGCCACTCCTCGAGCCTCATTGGTTTTGGTTTTATATGTATTTATAATCTTCATGTTGTTCCCACGAGAATGGGGGAAATACTGTCCACACCATCAGAACCCCCTGTGTGGTGCAAGGCGGGTTACTCTGGAGGGTTGCCTGGTACTCCAGAGGTTCCGTTCACGACACCATCGCCCTGGTGCCATCCATCCATAGGCACGGGTCACGTGACACCGTAGATTGGGGGAGTTTAGTTCGACCTCCTTGTCTAGATCCGTCATGTTTAGTTATTAGCAGGGTCACCTCGTGCAGGATGCGGATTTTTACCGCGCATGACGGTCTTGGGGAAAGCTTCATCGGGAGTTTATGTTGTTATTTCCACTTCCTCAGCTTGCCCCCTGGAGTCCTTTGGCCCGCGACTCCTTAACCCCTTAACATAGTACTTGGTTCCGAACTAGGTGGCGACACGTTCACCACTCACTTAGTGTTTTGTAGATAGGTGTATTTATCATCTTTTTTGTTTCATATTTTTTTTGTATCACTCACTGTTTACAACTTATACGACTATTAGCATACATTTATTGACTTTTTTACCTATATCTTTGTTAATAATTGTTTAAAAAATAAAATGCTATCACTTAACTTTTCAATCGACAAATTTTCTAGAACTTTTACCTAAAACTTTTTTTCTCAAATTAATATTAGTGAATTTTCTTTTAAAATATTCACTAAAGAGAAGACCCCAATTTTTGAATTTTGAACATAAAAAATTCAAATGGCGCTATTATGCCCCCTAGAACACATATCCTGGGTCAGTTTCAATGTATATATATATATATATATATATATATATATATATATATATATATATATATATATATATATATATATATATATATATATATATATATATATATATATATATATATATATATATATATATATATATATATATATATATATATATATATATATATATATATATATATATATATATATATATATATATATATATATTTCTAGAAGTTGTAATGGTACAAAATGAGGTGAGGTAATTTTGGAGATTAGAAATCAGCTGACAGAACTTTAGAACAATTGACATTTAGATTATAATTTAGTCAAAATTGCATCATTTGCAGCCACAAGTTTAGACTTATTTGTAAGATGCTTTGTACTATTTATATAACAATAAACTATAAACTATATATATATATATATATATATATATATATATATATATATATATATATATATATATATATATATATATATATATATATATAATATATATATATATATATATATATATCACACCGATAACTCAAAAAATACTGGGCTGATTTCGATTAAATTTGGTGAATACCTTCCTTTTACAAGTGGCTTGGACAAGTGCGTTATCCAGGAATATCGGCCCAGGTTTTCCCCGAAAATTTTGTGTTTTCTTTCGAAAAAAATCATATCTCCAGAAATAACAAAGTAAGGGCAAACAAATTTGGTGCGCCGGTTTATGTCATAATACGTAAATTACTTACCAAAATTTAGTTTTGTAGATTAAAAGATAAAAAAGTTATAGGTATTTTAAGAAAAATAAATTGGGGTTTTTCCCAAAACGTCAAAGTCGCGATTTAAAACGTCAAAATTGGCAAAATTTAGGCAAAGAACCTGAAACTAATATAAACTATAGAAAAGAAAATGTCTGAAGAAGAATGTTTTACAAAGCCCGAAGTCTTAGCTTCAACCGTCATTTTCCTTCATTTTACTAAAATATTTCCAGAAAAAATTATCGATTGAAAAGTGCAACATTTAACGCGTTATAACTTTGAAAATATTGATTTGAGAAAAAAAGTTTTCAATAAAAATTGTAGTAAATTTGTCCATTATAAAGTTGAGTTATAAGCATTTTATTTCTTAAACAATTATTAACCAAAATATAGATAAAAAAGTCAATAAATGAATGCTAATAGTCGTATAAGTTGTAAACGGTGAGTGATACCAAAAAAAATTAACCAAAAAGACGAGAACTGCAATTATCTATAATAAAGCTCATTACCATTTTTGGCCTAAGCTTCATGGCTACGGAGATATAGGCCGAAACGTTTTTCTCAAAATGGCGGCACTTCCGCCCTCCTAATTTGTAAGGATTTTGTGTTTTTACATTCAGTACGTCATTCTAAACCTATGTATAAAAAAATAACTCCTGTAGTTTAATGCATTATTGACGAGAGTAACGGGCTCCTTTATTGCCTGTACTATAGGGGACAATTAATTAATAGATACAAAACAAAGAAAATGTTAGCGGAATCCACGACATTAAAAAATTTCGGGACGCAGCAAGTGCGTTATAGTACTGAATTTTCACAAGAATGTTACACTACTAGTACGCTAAGCGAGGATTGTGATGAGCACTGATAATCACACTTGGAGAACCCATACCACCATAACACGTTTAAAAAAAAACTGACGATCGTTTCACTAACCAAGTTAGATCACCATAACACGTTTAAAAAAACGTGACGATCGTTTTACTGACCAAGTTAGCGTCATTGCAGGGGGCATAATTCATCCTCTAGAATTATTTATACTCTAAGGACGCTAACTTGGTTAATAAAACGATCGTCAGGTTTTCGAAAATATGTTGTGGTGATGTTTTTCAAATTTTATTTTCAATTTGGGAACAACTCAAAGTTTGGTTAAGCAAATTACTTAAGTTTCACAACATATATTTATTTGCTTTATTTATAGCTTCATTGTAAGTCTCCAGTTACTACGATACAATCAAAAATATAGCTCATTCAAAAATATTTAGCTGATTTACGAACTCGTCCGGGATTATAACGAAGTGCAGACGTGTGCCAAGTTTCGTTTAAATCAGTTGAGTATTTTTTTGAGTTATCGCTTGGATACACACACGATATATATATATATATATATATATATATATATATATATATATATATATATATATATATATATATATATATATATATATATATATATATATATATTTATTTATATATATATATATATATATATATATATATATATATATATATATATATATATATATATATATACACATATATATTCCCAAACCCCACGTGAACGCTTAAGTTACGCAACCCGGCATACACGGTTGTACAACCTGAACTATTAATGAAATCCCTAAGATGCCAGTGTTGTCTCATATTTCCTTTGGGGTTTTATAAAAAATATAAAATTGTAATAAGGTGAAACAGTAAATGTCTTAAATGTATTTATTATTTAGTATTTTTAACAGCAAGTCTGTTCATGTATGGTTTACTGTTATTGATTGTTAAAAAAATAAATTAAAAACATAATAAAATATTACTTTTATTTTGTATAGATATCAAAATTTTGAAATGTACGTAAACAAATTGAGGTCCGATTCTAATTTACGGTTTTAGGAATGTGTATTGTGTAACATGTAACAAATATCCACCTGTTTGGGCAGATTACCGACAGATTTGGTAGGGCTTCGTTCCATGCGATGTCGAATATCGTCAACAACATAACCTTAACATACCTTCACTTTTAACTTACGTAAAAAGGCAATGAAAATGCTAAGTTTTAATAAAAACTGTTTATACATTCAAAATAACCGTCAAAGGGGAATTGAGCGTCAATGGACTGAACTGTCAATTGTCAATTGATTTAGTAACTTTAGGGTCCCTAATATAGTGGTTTTTCTGGTTACTTTTTGACTGCCAACTCATAAAATCATATATATATATATATATATATATATATATATATATATATATATATATATATATATATATATATATATATATATATATATATATATATATATATATATATATATATATATATAATCCTGAACTAGCTTGGATATGGGTTTTAGTGGCCCTAATTCGCGCTCATACCAAAAAATTTTCCGAAAGTCCCACCATCCTTACCTCTCTATTAGTGAATTTTCTTAATGAAAATCCACTAAATGATAAAGTGTTTGAACCGCGAATTACAAGGGGTCTCGAAATCATTTCTAAGAAAGTTGATTGGCGGCTAACTTCCTCGACAAAAAATAATTTAAAAAATTTATTAGGTAATACAAAAGATAAGGATAAAGCCACTCAAATGTCAGGTATCTATGAGATCAGCTGTAAAGATTGTAATCTCAGATACGCTGGGCAGACTAGGAACCATTGAAACCAGATTTAATGAAGACAATTAAGTTACGGTGGCATGCGTGGCTCAATATGTGGCAATAGGTGGCAGCACTAGTGAGCGTTGATACTTGATTTTTTTTGCAAGAGCTCTATTTAAATTATATTTCTGATTTAAGCTAAATTTGGTAGGTAATTTACCTATAGCGACCCGTGTACCAAAGTTGGTTGCCCTTGCTTTGTTAATTCCGGAGATATAAATTTTGTTCTAAAGAAAACACAAAATTTTCCGGGAAAACCTCGGCCGATTTTCCTGGCTAACGAACTTATCCAAGCCACTTGCAAAAGGAAGGTATTTACCATATTTAATCAAAATCGGCCCAAATTTTTTTGAGTTATCGGTGTGATACATACATACATACATACATATATATATATATATATATATATATATATATATATATATATATATATATATATATATATATATATATATATATATATATATATATATATATATTATAAAAATCTAAACTGGCTTCAGATATGTGTTCTAGGGGGCCAAATTAGCGCTTTTTTCAAAATTCAAAAGTCGGGATCTCGTCATTAGTGATTTTTTTGTTAAAGAAAATTCACTAATTAGGTCTGCATAATGTTTGGGTAGTGTTCGCAGCATATTTGAACTCTTGCTAATTGAAGATTTCAGAAAATTAGAGAGAAGTGAGAGAGACGTTAAAAAAACACGTAACTAAATGTGTTGTAGTACAACTTATTGCTGTAAAGAAATATTAGTAATTCAGTATTTTAGTTGATTGCCAGTGATTGACATTAACATACTGTTTAGTAATAGATATCTTCAATACCTATTACATAAAAACTCGAAGTCTAATACCCACTAGGCGAGTGAAAACGCTTTAGCATGTTTTTAATTTTATCAAATATGGATCGTGTAACGCAAACACAACTTCACACGTCTTCCTCTGATGAATTCTCTTATATATAGTCGGGAGTTTTATGAAGTGCCGTATGGCTTCAAACAATGATGGATTACCGTTGGAAAAAGTTTTATTGACAACAAGTTAGGATGTGATCAATAGCAGGGGTGTAGATGTGGAAATGTTGTAGCTATTGGAACACCTCAGTCACGCTTGGGCTGTTTTGCATTAGTGACGCGAACTGGCACTCTGCGCCACAGATTTCAGGAAATGCGAAGTGTCGAGTTACCAGGCTTGAAACAGACTTATGTAGGTGTGAGTGTGTGTCTTTCTTTGTGTTTGGGTGTGTATGTATTCTGAATATGTATCTGTGTACAGGCGTGGCACCTAATTTTTCTGTTAGTCGTATACCAATGACTCGACCTACCTAGCTTCTAAAAATTTACCTATTTATAACATGCCAGATTCAATTCAGGTAAGACACCGTCTCGGTTTCAAAACCATTCTCGATAAGCACTAGATCTATAGATCTACTAAAGATAATATTGTCAGTGGAGTATTTTAGTAAATTTTCGTAGAAAAACTTATGGGGAGATCCCGACTTTTGAATTTTGAAAAATTTTTTGCAAATTAGCGCGGATTAGGACCCCCAGTACCCATATCACACTGATAACTCAAAAATAATGTTCCGATTTTGATAAAATTTGGCACGTACCTTGCTTTTGTAAATGTCTTGGATAACTTCGTTAGTCAGGAAAATCGGACGGGGTTTTCCTGAAAATTTTTGAGTTTTCATTAAAAAAAAAATTTTCTCAAAAATAAAAAAGCTATGATAAATAAATTTGGTAGGTAGGTTTGCGATATAAAAAGTAAGCTATACACCAAAATTTAGATATCTATGTTACAAGAAAAAGAAATTATAAATAAATATTTTGTTCCAGATCATTTCTATTTTCCTTATAGCTCGCATCGTTTTTAATCTATTGTTATTATTAAAAGTCAATAGTTTCTTCCTAAAATTTGCTCTTACCTAACACACGTGGCTTCCATTGACTTCTGCTTCTGCCGCTGTTACAGTCTTTACTGTTAACATGACGCTTTGCTTACTCTTACTGCTATACTATTTTACATACGCATCACCCTACAAAAACCTTCTTGTATTCCACCGCATAAGACGTTCCTGTAGCTTCACTTTCAGTTTAGTTTCCTCTCTTCCTTCTTTATGCTTCATTTGCAAAGCTCACTAGTCTGTTCTAACGAGAATAAAGATTAGGCATCGTGTGTCCATTTGCTATGATTTTACCTTTAATTTTCACTGTTAGTCAATGTTCTCGCTCTCTATGTAACTTTTATTTATGTGACCTAACAAATTACTTGAAATTTTCATGCAACATTTCTTTTCACGTGCCTTACGTGGTCTCCTGCTACATTCATCACCTTTATAACGTGAGGCCACTTACCATGACATTTCCTGTCCCCCTAGTTTAAATATCATAACGAGCAGATTTCGTCTTTGTAAATAGCTATTAGTCAATGATCCCTTCTGCGGATAACATACACGGTTTCGACCGTCCTGTCTGTTTTGTCGTTTCTATTGTTAATCAATGCTCGCTATTCATATTCTTTTTAGTGAGTTTTCGTGGAAAAAATTCACTAATGGGGAGATCCCAACTTTTGAATTTTGAATTTTTTTTCGAATGAGCGCAAACTAGGACCCCTAGAACCCATATCCGGGGTCAGTTTCAATTTTTATATGTTTATATATATATATATATATATATATATATATATATATATATATATATATATATATATATATATATATATATATATATATATATATATATATATATACATATGTGTGTGTGTCACACCGATAACTCAAAAAATAATGGGCCGATTTTGATAAAATTTGGCATGTACCTTCCTTTTGTACATGGCATGGATAAGTTCGTTAGTTAGGGAAATCGGACGAGCCTTTCCGGGAAAATTTTTAGTTTTCATTCGAAACAATTTTTTATCTCAAAAAATAATAAAGCTATGATAACCAAATTTGGTAGGTAGGTTTACGATAGAAAAAGTAAACTACACACTAAAATTGTGATTATATGTTACAAGAAAAAAAGTTATAATAAAATATTTTGTGCCGGATCATTTCTATGAAAATTCACTACCATAACGGACTTGCTGCATCCAGGCTTTTTCTAAATAAACCTCTATACATACAGTGTGTTTCACTGTAAGTCGCGAAAATTTATTATTTTATAACGAGTCGGCCGATTTTCTGTTTTTTTTTTTTTTTTTTTTTTTTAAATAAAATACTCCAAAGTTCCACATCATGGTATGAATTATTTTAAGATTCGGTTTCTCATAGCCTACTACGATAATAAATGAGACCCCAAAAACAACTAGGCATTAGTATGATTATATTTAAGTCAACCTAATCAAACTGGTTTTCTCAACAATAACAAAATTATTATTTCAAACTCAAAGGTGACAAACTTATTTAGACCTTTTAAACAAAAATGAGATCTTGTTTAAAACGTATTAAATCTGTGCACTATTGTTTCTCCAAATGACAAAATAAAACATAAAAAACATATATTCATCGAGCTGGATTCGACCCCGCAACCTTCTGCTTACGAGGCAAGCGCGACGCCTCTCAGCTATGTAGGAATAGGTCAAGTAACCTTTTGTTTACCTGATACATTCGATCGGCTTCATGCCCGGTATATTATATTCAAAGTATAACTAACAACTAATTACAGAATTAGTAGTAGAATTACCATTGAAACACATCCCAGGACTGTTTCGGTCTTATATGGCATCGTATGTTTAAGTTTAAAGATAAAAGAAATTATTTTAGAATCATTTTTTATAGAGACTTGGCTTGATTTTCTTTACATTTACACTATATTATGTGACAGCATAATATATCTATGCTGCGCTAAATCTGTATTTGAGGGCGTTCATAAAGCTACAAATATATTGTCTTTTAATAATTGATTGGATCCCCAGTTAAATAATAATCACTTGGAAAATTTTAAATTTCATGTCGTCTGTCATTTTCCATAATTGCGGCCGAGATTTCACGATTGTTGGTTCCGGTATTATGTTTTATGCCTGGTATATATTTATGTTGGTTACCGTTGATGTCTGATTTATACCTGTTGTATAATTCAACCTACCCTTGTGAGGCCGTCCATAAAGCTACAAATATAGTGTCTTTTAATAATTGATTGGATCCCCAGTTAAATAACAATTACGCGGAAAATTTTTAATTTCATGTTGTCTGTCATTTTCCATAATTGCGGCCGAGATTTAACGATTGTTGGTTCGAGTAGTACGTTTTATGTCTGGTATATATTATTTTGGTTATCGTTGATGTATGTATGAATCATCCTACGCTTGTCAGCTAATTCCTCTGTCTGTCAGGCATTGAACTTTAACCACTACGTCGTCTAAACGCATGTCTTTAGGATTTTATTTTTAGTTTGGAAAAAACTCTAAATATTGTGTACCAAAATACATCAAATTCACAACATAGTTTAATTTGCACTATTTTTAACCACATGCAAAGTCTCATTCCAGTTACTCTGATGCTTACAAAAATATAGCGTTTCCAGAAAGCTTTCCCAGATTTTTTACCAGAAAAACTTGAACATAAAGGCTGATTAACGAACTCGACCTCGGGTTTCGCCGAAGCAAGATTTTTGCTAAGTTTTATTGAAATCAGCTTAGTATTTTTGAGTTATTGCTCGGATACATACATATATATATATATATATATATATATATATATATATATATATATATATATATATATATATATATATATATATACTATACAAGGAGAAAGGTTTAACGGCAAAGCCGCAAGGAGACAACCGCAGACACGTGTTTCAGGCTAATTAGCCATCATCAGTACGGTATAGCCAGGTGAAGATGGTAACGCTCTGGATGAAGATGGAAAAATATACGGAGTCCCAACAGGCAACCAGTGCACAATTGCAGCAACATTTGGAAGACCCTAAATGGTTGCAATTGCAATTGGAGCAATCTTCAAGAGGTAAATGAAATATATAAGGACACTCTAAGGCCTCAATCTGCCTACTCCTTAAAGTGATGGACAAAGGTGGGTAAAGGAATTACGTAAGGGCACTCTAAGGCCTGAATCTGCCTACTCTTTAGAGTGGTGGACAAAGGTAGGTAAAGGAAATATGTAAGGACACTCTAAGGCCTCAATCTGCCTACTCCCCAAATCTCGCCGGAGATCGTCTGTGAGGTCTCAGTGTGTTCAACCCTAGGCCTCAGAGAGATCTCAGATCTCTTTGAGGCCTAGGGTTGAACACACTAAGGCCTCACACACGATCTCCGGCAAGATTTGGGGAGTAGGCAGATTGAGGCCCCGTAATCGAGCTACAACAACCCAACCTACCTTTATCCACCGCTCTAAGGGGTAGGCAAATTGAGATCTGAGATCTGAGAACTCTCTGAGGTGTAGGGTTGAACACACTGAGACCTCACAGACGATCTCCGGCGAGATTCGGGGAGTAGGCAGATTGAGGCCCCGTAATCGAGCTACAACAACCCAACCTACCTTTATCCACCGCTCTAAGTAGTAGGCAGATTGAGGCCTTAGGGTGTCCTTACATGTTTCCTTTACCTACCTTTGTCCACCACTCTAAGGAGTAGGCAGATTGAGGCCTTAGAGTGCCCTTACATATTTCCTTTACCCACCTTTGTCCACCACTCTAAGGAGTAGGCAGATTGAGGCCTTACAGTGTCCTTACATATTTCCTTTACCCACCTTTGTCCGCCACTCTAAGGAGTAGGCAGATTGAGGCCTTAGAGTGTCCTTACATATTTCCTTTACCTCTTGAAAATGGCTTCAAAATAGGAGTAGAAACGTCGAGTTTCCGTAAATTCTGGACGCGGTTTAACCCATGAACCAAGCATGTCTCACATTAAAGACCGCAGAAATCTTTATGAACATATATATATATATATATATATATATATATATATATATATATATATATATATATATATATATATATATATATATATATTAATCATGATTTTACTTGATTAATATTTATTATATGTATATTATATTATTAATTTTAATGTTTTTATATTTATATTTATTTATATTAGAATATATTTATATGAGAATTATATTGATGTTATATTAGAATGATCACCCTTTAGATGCGTGTATACCTTTTTGGTATTGTTTTGTACAGTGTACACCATGTTTTATGGGTGACTCTGTATATTTTATAATGTAAAATTTTATCTGAATAAAATGTTTATGACCCTGGTCTTTAAAATTTGGTATATGTGTATGTATTTTTTATTTCCAGCTAGCTCAGTGTTATATGGGTTTCCTACCCTTCTACTATATAATTATGTCAAATAAATTGTAATCAAAATATCTAATGTACTTACGTTATCTCAGTGGTAGGTTCTGCTAAAATAGGGGAAAAGAAAATGGCCTGCAAATATTTATATTAACCTTATTTTTATCTTATTATGGTTTTTTGTTTCAAAGAATTATGTTTTTGGAAAATTTTTATAACAACTTTTATTGACAGAGTTTTATAAATTTAAAGCTAAACGGATCCGTTGTTATAAATTTTCAAGCTTACTATTAAGTTACAATGATTAATATTATTAACCGAATTTTCGGCTGTTTTTCAAATGTTCGTAACAACAAATATGGATCCCTGACCTGCACTCCTGACTCCCTCTACGTTCTTAATTTTGAAATATGGTAAAATGTAAAATAAGATTTCTATTAGTGAATTTTCTTAAAAAAAATTCACTAATGAGGAGATCTCAACTTTTGAATTTTAAAAAAATTTCTTCAAATGAGCGCTAATTAGGCCCCACAGAACACATATCCGGGGTCGGTTTAAATTTTTATATGTTTATATATATATATATATATATATATATATATATATATATATATATATATATATATATATATATATATATATATATATATATATATATATATATATATATGTATCACACCGATAACTCAAAAAATAATGGGCCGATTTTGATTAAATTTGGTGAATAAATTCCTTTTGCAAATGGCTTGGACAAGTTCGTTAGCCAGGAAAATCGGTCCAGGTTTTCCCGGAAAATTCTGTGTTTCCTTTCAAAAAAAAATTATATCTCCGGAATTAACAAAGTAAGGGCAACCAAATTTCATATGCGGATTTATATCATCACAGGCAAGTTACCTCCAAAATTTAGCTCCGTAGGTTAAAGGATAAAAAAGTTACAGGCATTCAAAGAAAAATAAATTTGGATTTTCCTCAAAACGTCAAAATTGCGATCTTAAACGTCAAAATTGGTGAGTACATTCCTTTCGCAAGTCGCTTGGATAATTTTGTTAGCCAGGAAAATCCGCCGAGGTTTTCCCGGAAAAATTTGTGTTTTCTTTCGCAAAATATTTATATCTCCAAAATTAACAAAGTAAGGGCCACCAAATTTGGTAAGCTGGTTTACATCGTTATAGGTCTGCCACCTGCCAAAATGTAGCTCTGTAGGTCAAAACACAAAAAAGTTATGGGCATTTAAAGAAAAATAAATTGGGGGTTTCCTCAAAACGTCAAAGTGACAATTGAAAATGTCAAAATTCGCAACATTTAGGCAAATAACTTGAATCTAATACGGGCTATGGAAAGAAAATGTCTCAAGAAGAATGTTTTACATACACCGAACTCTTAGTTTCAACCGTCATTGTCCTTCATTTTACTAAAATATTTCCAGAAAATTCATTTCTAATAGACCCTTTCTCTGATGCTTGGCAGTAGCCTTAGCTATAGAGTTTATTGTTTAATGGTATATAATTTTTGTCGAATTTTCGTAAAAAATCAATAAAGCTCAATATATTCGTTATTATACAAGATATGAAAAAATATTGTATACATTAATTATACGGTGTTTTGAGCTACATCTTAAAAAATTATTGCGACAATCACAGGGTGGCCCATAAGTCGTTAAAACGCCTTATTTTTTTGCATTTTCCATCGAAATATAATGCATGTTTGTAAGTTAAGAAATTCTGGAGGCAGCAAGTGCGTTGTGGTTGCGAATTTTGATTAAATGATTCATATTTGAAAAGCTCAATTTGCTATTAACCTATAAGGTTGACCAGGAAACGGATTTTTTCAGTAACACTTTTGGTTTACTTTTGGAAATTTCTGTACGTTTTCAAACAATCAACTTATTTTGATGAAACATGGCACATTGTTTTTACTATATATGTTATACTGGTAATCAAATTTGATGCCTGCTTTTTCCATATAGGTTATACTGGTAACCAAAATTGATGTCTGCTTTCTTAAAAAGAAAACACACATATTTGCAATAAAAACATTTTTATGAAAATTCACTACCATAACGCACTTGCTGCGTCCCGAGATTTTTTATGCATTAAATCTTATTTTCCCATAAACGCTTTTGCTTGACGTATTATCGACAGAAAATATGCTGTCTTTTAACTAAATTGATTTGCCTCCTTGTGCTGATTTAGATAAAAATAATTAAATCTCAAACCTTGATTCCTCGCTAATGGTGGTGGGTATCCTTAAATGTAGATATTCTTGATATGTTTACTATTTATCTTGTAATTTATTACATTAAAAACTTCAGGTAACCTCTTCTGTTTGTTTTAGTGGCAAATTGGATCTTCTTTACACAATATATACTTTAAAATATTTATATTTAAATGGGAAGCAAGAATGGCGCTACTCTGGCGTCTGAATTTATTTAACCACCAACCACAAATCATAACAAAAGCGGAAATGTTGCCCAAATTCATCTAATATTTGATATCAAGGCATCCTTTCTTGACATTATTAATACATATATTGACAGCTGTTCTTCCGGTAAGTTTAAACATCATTATTCTTAAAAATGACATTTGGCCTAACCTTACTTCTTGAGATAACCATAGTCAACAATAAATTTATAAATTAATTAAGTTTATATGCTGCAATCTTGATTTAAAAGTTCCACAACACAAACACTGTCTTTGGTAAACTTCAGTTCATTGTTCTCATAAATAAAAATAATAAACTTACATCTAAGTACATTATACAAGGGGTTTGTTTTTGTTCATTACCTTTTAGGTAATTGATTTAAAACATAATTCTTTGGTATGTATTTCATGCTTAAGAGTTTAATCTATTTGCATATAGATTTTTGGCTTTTTTAAATTCATTTAAACTGAGATGCTTTCCAAATTTGCTAGTTATAAATTATAAAAATTTAATTAATGATCATTTTAACAAATTAAGGCATTATATCTTTCATTGCTTATCCAAATAACACTGACTAACAATAAAGCGAATATGCCTGTATATTAATGTTATTATTTTGTTTTCTGTTTTAGTGTACAGTAAAATATGTCGAACGATGTGGATGTGTATACAATCTACTGAGAACCCATATGCATTACGTGTAAAACGTAAGTATTTTACGTACTACTGACCAGTGGTACTACTATTACCCCCCATTACTAATCTGACCCCCCAATTTTGTAGATCTGACAATCTACTTTTATTAAATCAATAATCGAAACTTAACGTTATCATACTAGTTTCCGTAAGGGTTTTCATTTTTGTCTTTATAGATTTATATGGCCTTTACAATTCTCAGCACAATATATATATATATATATATATATATATATATATATATATATATATATATATATATATATATATATATATTACAGGGTGATTTATATAGCCCGTTTGTTAGAACATTTTTGATTTTCTGAATTTGTATTATTATCAAATTTTGTAACCAGCCACACTCGACTGTTACAAGACTCAGTAAAATATTTACAAAATGGCGCCACTTCCGGAAATACCGGAAATGAGCTCCATCTTTATTTTTTAAATGGAAATATCCCATTTTGATTAACTACTTGGATTCTGCATTAAACTCTAAGTTCAGATCGTCCAAGCTGTCAATACATATTTGTCATTGAAACAGCTTATTTAGACTTGTGGAAGTCGATTGTGGCTGGGCACCGAATTTAATAATAATAGAATTTCGGGAAATCAAAAATTTTCTAACGAACGGGCTAGGTGAATCACCCTATATATATATATATATATATATATATATATATATATATATATATATATATATATATATATATATATATATATATATATATATATATATAGGAAATAACAAAGTTTTTAGCACAAAAAGTGAATTATGTACCAAAATTTAGATCTTTAAGTTAAAAGACAAAAAAGTTGTTGGCATTTATAGAAAAAAAATTGGGATTTTCCTTTTAAAATGTCAAATTCATGTTAATCTGGGACTCATGGGACTTTGTTGCCTTCTGTTGCAAAAACTGAAATACTTTTTACCTCAAAAGTCTAGCCTGAATTTTCTGGCTAAAAGGTTTGATATATTTAAAAACAAAAGAAGATATGAAGGTTTTGTCCATCGACTTCTTATTTCATAAAAACTCCCTCACAGTAGGAAGCAGTTGTCAACTTTTTGTATAATATAGTTAAATATTGTTAAAGGTCAATACTTGTTTCGAAACCATAGTTTTTAGATGACCTATTATGTTCCCCAGTTTTAGTTGATGTATTAGTATTATTGTCGTATTAATAATACAGTAAGAACAAGCTTAATCAAATGATTGTTACACATTAACATAACCTGCAAACTTTGAGCAGAGCGTCATATTATAAATATGGATGGCCTCACATCTAGATAGTCAAGCTTTATGGTACACTAGAATGAGCAATACTAAAGTTTACTGTTTTATGGCCGTAACAACACAAATGATAAACGTAATGAACTCGAGCTTAACACAGACGACAATTTGATTATAACTTACTGTGTACCTTGTTATCTAAGTGTGAGAAATATTCTAATTAACTGAATTACGTAATCATTTGTAATACTCCCTTCCGGTACATAGGTAAAAACTAAGCCCCGCATGTAGGAAAATGTGGAGAGAGAATCGTATGAACCTGTATAATCTAAAAAGGTGGCACAGTCCAAAGTGAATAATAACCAAGGGGGAAATCACTATAAAAAATTAAGGGGAAAGTGGGGGAACGGTGCGCAGTGGGTAATCGTGCGCATCGTGATATTTTCAATTACGCGGCACTTACAGGAATTCCTTCCTATACACACGTCTCAGCAACTTGTTATCAGTCTACCGACGCAATTGGTAGTGGCTGTGATGGCCACGATTAATCTTAGTGGAGATAATACTGCAGCTCATATTTATCTTCTTATTAACGAGTGCACTTTGTCCTCTGTCTACATGTGTATGTAAGTCCCCCCAACGCCTATAAAGTAATACGGCTATAATAGCCAGCCTTTCAACCCTAAGTGAGTGGTGGACGTGCCGCCACCTAGTTGCGGAACCAAGTAGTATGTTGTCACGCCAGTTCCAAATAACACAAAGTGTTAAGTGACAGAAGATTGTCGACTTTTACATCCATCTAATATTGAGGAAAATCTTGCCTCTGATCCTCGATCGTTTTGTCAATATGCCAGACAAAGAGATGGTGAGAACTATTTCCAGCGGAGATGTATCGTTATGATAAAAAAAGCAGGGAAGCCAGTGACGTAGTAAATTTATTTTCTGAAGTTGATAACTCCGCTTACTGTTCTGTTCCTGAGTTTGATTATGTTATGAAACCAGGTGTGAGCACCCTAATGTAACACTAAGTGAAGTCTTCACAAAAATATCATCACTAAAGGGTAAACTCTCTGGTGGTCCTAATGGGGTTCCACCTCATCTTCTGAAGCAATGCATTTATTCTGTTAGTTTCCCCATATATATAATTTTCAACATGTCCCTGAATCAGGGTGTATATTCTGATTTCTGGAAGACTAGTTATTTAATACCGTTTCACAAGCTTGGGTGTAACCAAGATATAAAAAAATTACAGAGGTATCTGCATGCAATCCATCTTACCCAAAATGCTGGATTCTTTAGTCACCGACTGTCTAACTTGGGCATATAAAAACGTTATTATTGAACAACAACATGGTTTTATGAAAGGATGCTCGGTCATAACCAATCTGATGTCCTATCAAAATGTAATTTTAAATGCATTCGCGAATGGTCATCAGGTTCACTCTATATACACTGATTCACTAAAGCATTCGACCGGGTTAATCGCAAATTATTTATTGCAAAAGTGAATGTCTATGGAATACATGGCAAGCTTTTGGACTGGCTTAGTAGTTTTTTAGTCAACAGATCTCAGTTTGTTAGATTGGGAACCACATTTCACACTCGGTTGAGGTCTTATCAGGTGTACCACAGAGCAGCCACTGTGGCCCCCTTCTTTTTAACCTATTTATTAACGATTTGTATTCTTGCTTTAATTCCTCCCAGTTCCTTTTATTTGCTGATGATCTGAATATTTTCAAGGTTGTCAGGAATGAATTGGATTGCCTTGAGTTGCAGAGTGATATTAATAATCTTGTTCGGTGGTGTTCAGTCAATTGCCCAAATTTAAATTTAGAAAAGTGTCTTTCTATGGTTTTTAGTAAAAACTACACTGTCTTTAACCATACTTATTCCATTAATTCAGTAAACCTCGCCGCTGTATCTGCTGAGAGAGATCTTGGTATTTTATTTAACACAAAATTAAGTTTCTCTCAACACATTCTAAATATTTCTCTGAAATCACGTACGCTTTTGGGTTACGTACAGATAGTATCATATGATCTCTCAACTACATCATTTAAAAGGTTATATAGTGCACTAGTTCGCTCTTCATTAGATTATGGTTCTGTCATTTGGAGGCCTGTTTTTGAAGCTCAATCTGTGATGCTGGAAAAGGTTCAGCACAGATATTTAAGATGCTCAGCTTATAAATTAGGGATTCCTTGTAATGATTATAAATATGACTACAATAATCTTATGTCATGATTGAATTTAACCACACTGTCCAATCCAAGAATACAAACTGACCTTTGCTTATTCTTTAGAATAATTTCTGGTGAAATTGATTCCCCCTATTTGCTAAGTCAGATCGGCTTAAAAATTAATACCACTGCAACAAGGTTAAATGATACATCTCTTGTAGATTTTCATAGCAGGAATTATGGATTGAATAGTGCCCTCACACGTATGGCTCTGTCAGCCAATCAAGTGAACGCAGACCTAGACTTTTTCTATAATAAATTCAGTAGATTCAGGTGGAAGATCTCATGTCACTTCCTTGACGTTCCATAGCGCAGGGCCTGCCTTTGACAGTACGTTAGCGTTACCTTATCAGTTCTAATCAATGTTTTTTTAGAGTAACCTAGCCTTACTATAATAGCTGTGCAGGATTTCTCTGAGATGTTTGTTTGGGGAAAATGTTAATACTGTCTATGTAAAATGGAATTTCCGATAGTAAATGTTATTATTATTATTATTATTATTATTATTATTATTATTATTATTATTATTATTATTATTATTATTATTATTATTATTATTATTATTATTATTATTATTATTATTATTATTATTATTATTATTATTATTATTATTATTATTATTATTATTATTATTATTATTATTATTATTATTATTATTATTATTATTATCAGTGCAGGGTGACGGTCCGCCGACTTTGGCCCAAAACGGACCAATCGCTTCACAGGGCCTATTTTAAACGCCATCTACAATATTTGGAGACTCAATCAGTCAAAGGGGCTCTAACGTTGCACGTATGCCCTGTTGTGTCTTTAATAAATGAATTTCATGTTTATTTAACCATTAAAAAAGAATGGAAAAAGAAGTAATATCATTTGGAGTGTCAAAATTTGAAGTTTGTCTAGGTTTAAAACGATGTCGACTATTTTCAGATGAATCCTTACAAGTCGAAGACTTCTGAGTCTGGACACTAAGTGAGTGGTGGACGTGCCGCCACCTAGTTGCGGAACCAAGTAGTATGTTGTCACGCCAGCTCAAAATAACACAAAGTGTTAAAAAATAGAGACTGTATACAACTAACTAACAATTTAGTAAATTGTTAGCGCTGGCCCATTTCTACCCCAATATAGGGACAAAGTATGTAAGGCTAGATGCATTCTCGCCACAATTAGAACTATAGACCGGTTTCGCTCTCATTAGAGCTCTTCAGTACGGCATACTACTTGTAGCAAAAATGCATCTAAAGTAATACGGCTATAGTATAGCCAGCCTTCCAACACTAAGTAAGTGGTGGACGTGCCGCCACCGAGTTGCGGAACCAAGTAGTATGTTGTCACGCCAGCTCCAAATAACACAAAGTGTTTAAAAAAAATAGAGACTGTATACAACTAACTAACAATTTAGAAAATTGTCAGCCCTGGCCCATTTCTACCCCAATATAGGGACAAAGTATGTGAGGCTAGATGCATTCTCGCGGCAATTAGAACCGTCGACCAGTTTCGCTCTCATTAGAGCTCTTCAGCACGGCATACTAATTGTAGCAAAAATGCATCTAAAGTAATAAGGCTATAGTATATCCAGCCTTTCAACACTAAATGAGTGGTGGACGTGCCGCCACCTAGTTGCGGAACCAAGTAGTATGTTGTCATGCCAGCTCCAAATAACACAAAGTGTTAAAAAAAAGAGACTGTATACAACTAACTAACAATTTAGAAAATTGTCAGCCCTGGCCCATTTCTACCCTAATATACGGACAAAGTATGTAAGGCTAGATGCATTCTCGCCTCAATTAGAACCGTAGACTGGTTTCGCTCTCATTGGAGCTTTTCAGTACGGCATACTAATTGTAGCAAAAATGCATCTAAAGTAATACAGCTATAGTACAGCCAGCCTTTCAACACTAAGTGAGTGGTGGACGTGCCGCCACCTAGTTGCGGAACCAAGTAGTATGTTGTCACGCCAGCTCCAAATAACACAAAGTGTTAAAAAAAATAGAGACCTTATACAACTAACTAAAAATTTAGAAAATTGTCAGCCCTGGCCCATTTCTACCCCAATATAGGGACAAAGTATGTAAGGCTAGATGCATTCTCGCGACAATTAGAACCGTTGTTAGTTAGTTGTATGCAGTCTCTTTTTTTTAACACTTTGTGTTATTTGGAGCTGGCGTGACAACATACTACTTGGTTCCTCAACTAGGTGGCGGCACGTCCACCACTCACTTAGTGTTGAAAGGCTGGCTATACTATAGCCGTATTACTTTAGATACATTTTTGCTACAATTAGTATGCCGTACTGAAGAGCTCTAATGAGAGAGAAACCAGTCTACGTTTCTAATTGTCACGAGAATGCATCTAGCCTTGTGTCTGGAGTTTGTCTTCTGTGTTGTTATTATTATTATTACTATATTATGTAAGACTGTAAGTACCTCATCCTTTACCAACTGCTTTAAGCAAATCAGCCTTTCAAACTGCATGATCTGAGCTATTCGTACATGCCATTATTTTGGAGTTCATTTGTCTGTTGGTTATAAAATCGAATATTTTAATATAAAAATGACTGTGGGGAAATTGTGCGCAAAATGCGCTCGATTACCCTGCATTCAAATAAACGTTAATTCAAAGTAATTTATTGTAGAGAAGAAACTAGTTTACAACGATCAATTTCTTATTGCAGATGCCATGACACTATACGCGGAAAACACAAATCAACTTCTACTCTCAGGAGTTGCTACAAACAGTATTGAATGCAGTTATAAATGGTGGCAGGATGATATACGTGAGGTTGGCAGATCTTATCCGAAAGTCAGCTATGAGAGAAAAAAACTGAGACACAATGGATCAAATACCGATTAAAGACAAACTAGAAGAAGCTAAAGAAATAAAGCATATAATTGCAATTAAAAGACAAAAGAGGAACCAAAAAAAATTACAAAAAATTCTGTATCAAAGTTACTTAATAATAGTCCCCTGTGGGTCCGGGGACTAACTAAAAGAATAGGCCCAAGGTAACTTCTGCCTGTCATAAAAGGCGACTAATTGGAATCAAACACTGGCGGGGGTCTTGTCCATGTGGGCCTGGAGGGAGGCGGATATCTCTGGGGAGTGATGTACACCCGGATTTTGAGGCATCTACTCTGGGCTTAGAAATTGATGGTTGCCCGCCCACTCACAATAACATCTAATCTAATCTAATCTACTTAATAACTCTATAATAAACAAGGTACCGAAAACATAGAAGAAAATGCTGATTTTATAATTCCTCCTCCTAACTTCGCTAAGAGTGGAAGACGCATTGGGCAATCCCCAGAAAAAGCCAGAAACAAAAAGAGAAAACTATCTACACCTGAATTTTCTGCGCTCTCTGAAAATGACAACAGCGATGTTTGTGACGACGATGAATTCGAACCTTACTACGCCCCTAAACATAATTACCACGAAAATTCAAATAAAACGTGCGTTTTATGTGGAGAGTGGGGAAAGAATGAACTGTGGCACAGATGTCTACACTGTGGCTTCTGGTATTATGTAAAATGCACTGCTTTAGATTCTCCAGACAATTTTTTGCGATTTCTGCCAATAGATTTTTCCTATAAAATTTACGTTGATCTTGTAACAGTATGTCTTATCTTTTTTGGACTACTTTATTGTGAAGACACACTTTTGTTTGATGTTTCTAATCTATCTTTTTTTTAATTATTGATATAGCGTACTACATACAGCACACAAAACATTCACTGTGAAGACCATAATCTGTGATGAGCACTAAACACACACCCAAAATCACCACCCACTTTCTATTGGTGTAATGACACGCATAGTTTGGGGAATGATGCGCATTGGCAGGAAATGTTGTGCGGTTATGTAACTACCTACCTGCAGGGGAATTGGGTATCTTTTGCGTTAGGTGCACTTGGAAAACCCCAAAATCACCACAACACATTTTTAAGACCTAACGATCGTTTCTCTAGCAAATGCGGGCATCATCAGAGAATGAAAATTCTAACCAAATTATAACTACACCTATACTTATATAACTATCAGGTAGACGATGAAAACGAAAGCAAAAATTGCAGTCGGAGGCGTATCGTTTATCTATTATGTCTATATTGAACGGACAAGGTTGACGACCTGCCCTAATATTTTGCTTGATAAATTTATGAGCCCCTATCTAATTTTAATGTATAATTGGCTTGAAAGCAAAGATCCATGTTAGTTAAGGAGTTCACGTTCTTTGTTGACCAGCACATGTTTTATTAAAGCAAAAAAAGGTGTCGCCACAACATTAAATTCAACACAGGACGAAATTCTAAGTTACAAGTATTTATATTGGTTTATTGGGTATACGAAAGGGATTTTTTATCTCTATCTCGGGCACAACGTAATGCCTTGAATAGTATAGACCGGACGAGGTTATTGAGCATACCTTTTTAATCTGCCTGAGCTGTCTCCCAATTAGTCAAACAGAATAATGAAGTATACTTACTAACCTCATTATGTCTATACTATTCAAGGCACTACGTTGTGCCCGCGATACAGATAAAAAACCTCTTTCGTCTTTCGGTTATCTAAGAAATCAATATAACTACTTATAACTTAGAATTTCATCCTCTGTTGAATTTAATATCGTGGGCGAAACCTTTTTTTTTTGCTTTAATAAAAAGATGTGCGGTAGTATAAATATGTCCCCAGATTTAGTTGTTGGTGCTCATCGCGATTTCCGGCATTCACATAGTGAATTTATATATCAATAAAGAACGTGAACTCCTTAAAGAACATAGCCATTTGATTTCAAGCCCATTATTCTTTAAAATTAGGTAGGGGCTCATAAATTTGCCAAGCAAAAGATTAGAGCAGGTCGTCAACCTTGTCCGTTTAATATAGACACAATAGATAACCGATACGCCTCCGACTGCAATTTTTCTTTCGTTTTTGTTGTCTACCTGATAGCTATATAAGTATAGGTGTAGTAATAATTTGGTTAGAATTTTCATCCTTTGATGATGCCAGCATTTGCTGGATAAACGATCGTTAGGTCTTAACAAATGTGTTGTGGTGATTTTGGGGTTCTCCAAGTGCACTTAACTCAAAAGATACCGAATTTCCCTGCAGGTAGGTAGTTACATAACTGCACACCATTTCCTGCCAATCCGCATCATTCCCCAAACTATGCGTGTCATTACCCCACTAGATGGGGAAAAATGCGCAAATGGATTTTTAAGATTTTTGAAACTAAACTACGCGTCAATTGAAGTGGAACACCTTAAATTTTGGATGCTGTTTGATCGTTTGGATATCAAAATCAAGTTCACCGAATCTGCTCTCATTTTCACAGGTTGGCAGGTGTTTTCTGGGCTTCTGATTGGTAAAAAATAACAAAATTTGCACTTACCTGCTACAAGATACAGGGTGGAATATAAGTAGATGTTTTTTCAGCAACATTTAAAACGATGACCATTAGTATACGAAAAGAGTTATATATATTTTTGGTATGCAATTTAGAAATATAATAATAATAGTAATAATAATTATAATAATAATAATAATAATAATAATAATAATATATTTATTCACATAAATAGACAGTTACAATGATTCTACAAAACTACCAACAGAGGGAGAATAAATCCAAACCATCCCACAAAAGTCAAAGGCTTGTGCGTGGGTCTGGAATATAAATGTTGTACTTAACAATCCTCAATTCAGCGCAACATCGCTAATTTAAGAAGGCAGACAGCGCATGGCTACAAGGAAGATTACAAGACTTATTTCATTTACACTATACAAACATTACTTACAAAACTAAACAATCCTAACTATTGGAACAAATAGGCCAATCAAAATGGTCACAAGTTAAGATCCAAGACAAAACAAATAAAATACAGTACAAAATTAGAAACAATCACACTCACATATACTTGCTCACTCACTCACCCACTCACTCACTCGCTCACTCACCCAATGACTTACTTGCTCATTCCTTACTCACTTTCTTACATAACACATGTTCATATGACACAAGCTTCAACAAAACAGGCATTCAACACACGGCGACAGAATCAGAAAAATTACCACAGCACAACAACAATTCAACAGTTACCTGTGAATTATCCTACGCATTCAGTCTTGACCAGTCGAGTATCCAAACCTTCAGCAGTACCTTAAACAATCGCATATCACATACAGATTGTATATTCGGTGGCAAGAAGTTGTGTAGTCTTGGTCCCATTAGAACATGACATCGCCGGGTCTGAGACTTATTAAAACTCGGGATCATGCTGGCACTCCCAATCGATCGAGTCTGATAGCCATGGGATGCTTCAGTGAGTCTTCCTCTATTATTTTCTTGCCAGATACCCACAGACCCAAGGTAAATCTGAGAGAGGTCCGGGACACGCATTTCCGCATAAAGGTCATCACTTGGGTAACAATAGCATCTGTTCCCAATTATTTTTAAAATCCACTTCTGAGCGACTTCCAGTCTTTTTATATAACATCTTGCAGCTCCTCCCCAGATGATATTAGCGTACTGCAGATGTGTCTCAACCAGAGATTTCTATATGATCTTTAGATGCTTTTGGTCAAACATAGCTTGGTACATTTTAAACGTGCTGCTCAAAAATCGTATTTTGCACACCTGATTGTTTATGTGCTCATCCCATCTCAGATGACAGTCCACTGTCACCCCCAGGTATTTCACCGTCCTCGCGACATCTATCCGCACGGTTCCATGACCTCCATCTTTAATCTCCTCTTAATATAGAAATGTACCTCAGGACGTTTTCGAGATTTTATTAATATCGCAGCCCTCTACGCTTTTATAGTGAATTTTGTATTTTAGGTCAAATCCACTCTAAGTAAAAATGGGTCCCCTGGGTCCCTGGGTCCCCTTTGAAGCCACGCGGATTTTGCTTCACCCACTTCCAAAGTCACGAGCCGCCACTGATTCTAGAGTCCCTAATTCGCGCTAATTTAAAGACATTTTCCAAAAGTCTAACCCTCAATACCTCTCTATTATTGAATTTTCTTAATGAAAATTGAAAATTCACTGATAATACATGATACCTGATATATTATTGTTCATATTACATATTGCTATCTGCAAATCTTATAATTGAAAGAAGGAAAGAACTTGCTTCAAATTATTATTGTGTAAGGTTAAAGCTTATATCTGAACCTGTTGCTCATATCACGTCCAAAATATGATTTCGGTGTTCCCTATAATACCCGCTATATACGCCACCGTTGTTCACAAATATGTATATATTACTATTTAGATGTTTGTTGACGGCTGTTTTCTGCAAACAGACTTTTGACAAACAAAAATAAAAATTCAATAAACCGGTACGTATCTTTGTATCAACAAATAGTGAGATTCCTTGTAGCGTTCAAACCAAAAACAAAAATACACTCAATTGAAATGCACACGTATAGGTGGAGTGCTCCGCTGATCTATCTTGCCAGCCAAACTTTTCCACCTCAACTCAGACGTCTGGAGTCGAAAAAATATAATGCACTTTCATGAAAAGAATATAAACTAGAGCTCCAAAGGTATGTGATACTATATGTACCTCCTGTCCCCTATTAGGCTCAATTGTTTGTAGTATCTGCTGAAATATTGTTTAAAAAAATTAACAATTTTTAGTTTCATCAAGTGCGATTGACATCGAGTGTTGGATTGTTATACAGACTGTTATATGTGGTTTTAATAAAGAATAGTAACGAATAGTCCCACGTTTAGGGAGCTAATTGAAATAGTATAGGGTTTTATTTATTGAAATTTTCAATAGATTTAGTTTTTTACTATAGTAAATGATTATTTCCGTTTATTTGTTGAGTTTGTTAATAGTCTTTAGCCCCAAAATTTGGTATAAATTGAAACAGAAAGGTAATAATATGGTTTATGTGTAACTAAATGTTTTGTAATGTGTAATTTTGTGTCTAATTTCTGAAAATTTGTGATGTTCGTATTATTTCTAGTGATTAATATACCAAGGAAAACTTACTACTTATTTATATTGGTATATTTACCTGTTCCGTTTCTTCCTCCTTGCCTCGAGTAGCTATTAAATAATAAAAATCTCGGGACGCAGCAAGTGCGTTATGGTAGTAAATTTTGATTAAATGCTTCAATTTCGAATAACTCAATTTTCTATCAAATAAGAAAGCTAAATTTTGGTATTTAGTAAGGTCTTTCCTAAAGCAAGATATTTACCAAATTTTATTAAAATAACTTTGTAATTTTCGGAGAAAAAAAATTGTTTCGAAAGAAAATTTAAAATTTGAATAACTTAATTTTAGACAAAATTAGAAAGTTGAGTTTTGGTACGTAGTAAGGTATCACACAAGGCAACATATGAAGTTAATTTTATTAAAGCAGCTCAGTTATCTTTGGATAAAAAAATTTTTTTCGAAAAAAAACTCAAAATTTTTCCGGAAAACACCATCCGATTTTCCTGGTTAACGAACTCATCCACGCCATTAATAAAAGAAAGGCACTTGCCGAGTTTCATCGAAATCGGTTTTGAGTTATCAAATGGATATATATATATATATATATATATATATATATATATATATATATATATATATATATATATATATATATATATATATATATATATATATATATATATATATATATATATATATATATACAAACATATAAAAATTGAAACTGACCCCGGATATGGGTTCTAGGGGTCCTAGTTCGCGCTCATTTGAAAAAATTTTGCTAAGTCTCACCATCGAAACCTCTCTATTGGTAATTTTTTTAGATAAAAATTCACTAAAAATGAGACCTATCTGAAATATTTTTAGCAGGTTCAGGTCCCCCTATTTTTTATGTAACTTTTAATATTGAAATTCAACTTATTGAACCTTGTTTTTCCCCCTTTTGCTTTTTTATACTATATCCTCGTATGTATCCTAAATAACCCAATAAAAGCCTAATTTTTTTTCTCACAACACAACATATAACTTTATTTAAATTTAAACGAAACTGACAAAAGTATTCTTATACTATCCTAATTATTTACAAACTTGTTACTCTAATAACTTCATTAGTCCCCACAATTTTTCTTTTTTAAGGCCAATGACTATCCCAAATTTGGATTTGTTTTTTTTCTTCAAATTTTTAATTTATATGTAAAAGTTCTGCAGCACCTTTAATCTTATTAATTTACGATATATAGAGCTAAACTATATGCAATTGCTGCTGCTATGATGTACGGTGGGTCATCTACCCCGCTGATTGCTTGTTTATATGGAACTTGTTCTAAAAATTGCAGACTGTCTTTGCTGGTTGAACTGATGCGTTCATTAAAAAAACTATCCTATTAGGTTTCTGTTTGCTGGTATGGATTTTGTTTTATAGTTTCTGACTGGATTGTATAACTTGCCAAAATAAGTATGATGTTTATATTTAATATAACACTTACTGTTACTGCTTGAAGGTCTCGTGAACTGGTTGACTATTCTGGTTAGTTTTTATATTCCAAAATTCCACTTTTATATTAAATTTTACGATGAAAACTTTTTATACTGCCAATCCTTCAACATCTACAAAAAATTCTTGTTTTTTTAAATTATTTTTCCTGAACAAAAAGCCGTCGCCAGAGTTTCCTCTGTAGCCTTTTTTTTTAAATTTATTTGGCTTCTGCTTTTACCCTCAACAATGCTTTTTCATTATTTATTGCTTGGGATACGTGAAAAGCATTGTTGTCTAGGTTCTGTTTATTTGACATTACTCTCTTATGGAACATCAAATCACCTTAACCTAAAATTTACAGCTGTCAGAACTAACTTATTCACTATTATCAATATTCTTTCACTATCGTTCTTAACGTGTCTTGTTAAATGGGCACCTTATAATATACACTTGATTTAAAAAAAAATATGTATGTGTGTTTAATTTCTTTAACGTCGGCTTATTTCCGCGACTATGGCCAACCACCGACGCCAGAGAGCAGCTTCACCTCACTATCCTGGAAATTTTGCCGAATCTCTGCCTTTCTGTAAGGAGGGTAGGGATCGTTAACGTGCCCAACACGGGACCGACGGCTTTACGCCCCCTCCGAAGGGCGGAACGTGCAGACATCCAGCTTGCTCAAATACAATGCCAGAACCTCGGTTGATGTTAATGTTACAGTTTGTACTGAAAAAGTGAAAGGAGAACCCTGGGATCGAACCCAATACCCTTCGGTTCAGAGCCACACGTTCTTGCCCCTGAACCACCGAGGATCTTCTTAAAAGTTAACAGTCATTTATTTTCATCAACGTTTCCTTATATTTTGGTATACATACTTGGGTAAATATTTTTCTTTTTTAAATTTTATTAGGCATTCTAATATACCAACCAGTATGTTTTCCTTAGGTGATTGTGTGTGTGTGGTTCGTATGAGTATATTTATATCTTTTTTGTTGATTTTACGTGTATAGTTGTATAAGTCCATATGTATACGTGTGTATTTATGTTGGCCCGCTTATAAACCATATATATATATATATATATATATATATATATATATATATATATATATATATATATATATATATATATATATATATTAGCCCCCTAGAACCTATTTCTTATGATTTGGAAGTAGTTTTAGTTATAGAGCTTGTCGTTTAATGGTCTACAATTTCCTAAAACCCATATCCAGGGTTAGTTTCAGTTTTTATCTATTTTCATATATAGAGCATGACGCATTTCCACGGTAAAGCTCAATATATCCGTTATTATAGAAGACACAACGTAATTATAGGATGCCTTGAGCTGCATCTTATAAAATTATTTTTGCAATCACAGGATGGCCCATAAGTTGTTGGTGATACAAATTCTTTCGTTTTTTTTTAATCGAACACGCCTTATATTAATGCATTTTGACATTTGTGCATTTTCCATCGAAATATATATGCATGTTTGTAAGAAAGAAATTCGAGACGCAGCAAGTGCGTTATCATAGTGAACCTTTATTTTATGCTTCAGATAAACCTAAGTTTCGTTGGCCAGGAAACGAGTTTTAAGGTTATTTTCAGAAATTTTGTGTACGTTTTCAAACAATAAAGTTATTTTTATGAAATATGGTACATTATTTCTACTATATAGGTTATATTGGTAACTAAATTTGATGCCTGATTCCTTTAAAAGAAGATACAAATATGCCTTAAAAACATTTTTATGAAAATTCCCTACCATAACGCACTTGCGGCGTCCAGACTTTTTAAAATAAATTCTTGACACTGTAGCAAATGCATTGGGGAGGTGGTTTTGCATAATAACGGGCTGAGAAGCCTGTCAGGTGTTCCCTTACTGATTCATAAGGTCTGATGCTCATGGCCTCAACAAAGTTTCGTCTGGCTCTGCCTATAATTTTTGCTTATAAAATCAAAAAATTACTTATAAATAGGGCGAGGCAAAGCATAAGGATCCGTACTCGTACGTTGGACATTACATCACTCTTGGACTGTATTCTATTTTCTGGGAGACAAAATTTTTACACCATTCGTTTACATGAAACAATGATTCCTCCGAAAGTCGTTTACTTTGTTGTCTGTACTGTTCTACTCTTGTGTAAAAAACCATTTATTCTGATTAGCCTGACTACACAAACACAATGTGTACAATAACCGCTCCGCGATATACGATACACCATGACATTGTTTTTATAAATTGCACTTTTGATGTGTATAATCTATGGACTGAACGGCTAATTTAGATTCTGTCATTTTTCATCATTATTTATGGAACTGCGCCAGATGCAAAATAATAAACAATACAAATTCAGTATTCATTTTAATGGATTTGTTTCAATTGAACGTCCATTTGTTACCAAAATGCACATTATATTATAAATATGAATACAATTATCATTGTTATTGTCATTGCAATATATATTTGAATACATTATGTGTGTAGTATAATGTAAATTATTATTATTATTATTATTATTATTGTTTATTGGCAAAAATCATACAATATGTTAGTACAATAAGTCTTATATATATATATATATATATATATATATATATATATATATATATATATATATATATATATATATATATATATATATATATATATATATATATATATAGTTACGTTTCACGGGGTACTGGATTTGTTTACTAACAAAACACAGCTTTTCAAACTACTATTTATCATTACCAACTATTTTCCAACACCAGTGTCAACTAAAATATTTCTCTTAAATGTCCATAGAACTATATTCCACTATCGCCTTCTATGATCGCTCCTTATACACTAACACTTACTGTTGACTCGCTTAATACTCTATGATCACTTCTTTACACCACCTTATTCAATACTACTAACTTATTCTGCGCACCACACGTATATTTATACTGTCCCTAGAGATTCTAGACCTTCTACACTATTCTACACCTCTCACTTCTGGTCCCTTCTAGAAGTATCATCCTAGAGCGTTCGCTGTTACCAACACACTACCATAGAAGTACCAATGTTCTTAAACTTAATTCTCATAGACAAATGTGACACTGTCCCGCTCATATATTCGATCGTCCTGGTCGAATTCTGACATGGTGTAAGTCTGTGCATATGGATCACCTTCATCTTGCTCTTCGAGCTCCTCTAAATTCGGTAGACAACGTCATTGATCCTTTTGGCCACCTTATTCGGACCTTCCCATAATTTCTGTGGTGACCGTCGCTTGTGTCGTACTGGCTTGTAAAATAACACCCGATCTTCTTCTTTAAAACCAGCTGAATTAGGTGGCACGTCAAAACGTGTCTTCATGCGGTCGCTTTCTATTCGTATATGCATTACGACAGCAGAGTGGATGGTTTTCCTTCTCGTCAATATGTCGGGGCCTCCTTCAAGCGAAGTTCTTAGGTGGTACCGGTTCCTCCGTGTAGTTGCTGTTGTTCTGATGTTTATACTTGCACAAATATCTCGGCGGGCCCTATTCATCCTTTCGGCATCGGCTCTGTTCCAACAAATGTGTTTACTGCTCTTTTTCTGGGTTGGCTATTTTCCTCTATGGTGATTTTCCGCACTACCAGGCAACATTATTATTTCTTTACCGGCGATAGTCAGGATGTTAGTGCCAAGATTAAGTTTAGCGCACTGACCCTGAAGTATATCCAAGCCAATTATAATCGGGTCTGATATGGCGGCGACTATGGCTTTCTGCTTTGCCTCCCATGTCCCAATTTGCAGCTCGACGTCAGTTTCGCCAAATACTTGAATCCGATCACCACCGGCTGCATTTACTCTGTACATTCTGTCTGGCTCTCTTACTCGCCATCTGTCGACGACCATCTTATTACCGCTTACGTATCTGTCTACGACGAGAGCTCTGCCAGAACCGCTAACCTGAGAAATGGTTACCGGCCTTAGCTTCATCTTTTCCCTTAAGCCTAACATTCGCCCCTTATATGTCCCACCTTGCCGCAGTTCCAGCAGCGCAAGGCATTTGTGCGGTGAGCACTTATTGGGTGTTCGTCAGACGTCGGCCTTATTTGTTCTGCTATATTCTCTAGTAGCTGCATGATCTTGGATGACTCTGTTTTATTTTCTTCTTGGACTTGGAGACTGCGAACTGTCACATGACTTTCCGACGCTTGATTTACCACTTCAAACTCCAAGGCATGTGCCAAAGCATAGTTCAAGTTTTTGTGTCTTGCCATCCTCAGCGCCTGCTGCATTTTGGTATATCTGATGGCGTCAATGAAGGTTTGCACCGACAGCTGGTTTAAAAACTTTATCGAAACTATGGGGTAGGCTAATCGTGTCAGTCTGATAACGTCAGCGTGGAGATGTTAGAGACTTTCGCCCGATTTCTGACAACTATTTTTCAACTGCAATCGATACAGCTGTTGTAAATGCTGGTCGCCAAACCTCATCTCTAATTGATGTTTAATGCTGTCAAAACTCACCGGTTCGTAAATAGGAATACCTTAAAGCACATCGAGGGCATCTCCTCTGAGAGCTACTATTAACGAGGTAGCTTTCTCTCTCTCGCCTCAAACATTTGCTGTAGCAGCGGCTTCGAACTGGCGTAGATAAAGACCCCATGGGACTGAGCCATCAAATGTTTTATAAAGATCCCAGCGAACGCACTTTTATTCAAAGGAATAATTTTGTACTATAATTGTTTTCTAAGTGTTATATTATAGTCGCGTTCCATCCAACATTAAAATAGTTTTTTAACACCTGCGTTCAGGTAGACTATGCTATTTGCAGCTATATTGTATCGTAGAAAATGTTAACAAAACTGTTTTATCATTGCTCGCATAATCACTTAAAGAAAAGCTTTATAAATGTTTGCAAGGTGACAGATATGTTTGGAAGATCGTTGTTATAAAGCCATTACAGAACAATTGTGTTCTCTAAGCTAATATATTCTATAACGATTGTTGTAAAGACGTTTACAAAACAACTAAAAACGAAATGTCTAAAATGTATTATAATTCTGCTCTAAGAACATTCTAACAATAAATTTAAAGAATCATTTTGCTGCGAGAAGCTAAATGACCTTGGCAGTCTTAATAAAACAAAACTGCTCTCGAAGAGCAGTAATATAACAGTAACACAACAAATTTTCACTATTATTTAAAAATTATAGAACATTTTTGTTCTGTCGTACAGCGCACTGACGAGCTCTAATTAGAGCGAAACCAGTATTCGTTTCTAATTATAGTGAGAATGCATCCAGCTTTACACAGATGAGAGTTATAAGCAATGACATATTGTTTTAGGGTCATACGACAGCGAATACTAAAGCGCTATTTGTAGTTTGGGTGATTCCACTTGTACTGTGAGCTCGCCGGCAATGTCCCTTTAAAAAAAATAAGGGTACCGTTTTGTTTTACATTCCTGGATAGATATGTTCAAACTGGTACATGGTTTGCTTTGCTCCTCACTGTGTTGTAAAGAGGAAGAGCAGTATCCTTTTGAGGGTAGCAGTGCAGCTGTACCAAATGTGTAGACGAGTCCTTCGAGATAAAATATATAGTTAAACTAATTTTGAAAGCACCTAAACAACCGTCAACTAAATGCTAAATTACTTGTTTTGATGTCGCTTATTTTTGAAAACGGCTGACGTATTAGCTATTTGCAGCAATAAAGTTTATCTGTCAGGAGTTTATGCAGTAATTTGTAGATTCAAAGGCGCGGGAGAGTAGAAGTTTATTAAGCTCTCTGCGCGTTATCCCACATACAATTTAATATAGGCAAGTAAAAGGGGTAGGTAGATTAGAGCTACTTAAACTTTCATGTAAAAGATGACGGAGTGCTGAAAGATGGTGCTTTTAATGGCTGGGTTGGCTGTTTGTTGCGCTTTTGCACTTCCAGCTATCGCGAACAAGAAAAGACAGTGTGGTAGAGAAGGGGGTTTATATCAGTGGCTCATTCCTCTGACGGCTTCCTGAATAAGAGAAAAAGTCTGGACGCAGAAAGTGCGTTATGGTAGTAAATTTTCATAAAAATGTTTTTTATAACAAATATGTTTTTTTTAAAGAAATCAGACGTGAAATTTGGTTACTAGTATAATCTATATAGTAGAAACAATGTACGATATTTCATCAAAATGACTTTATTATTTGAAAATATACAAAAATTTTCCGAAAATAAACTTAAATGTTCCGGAAAAACTGGTAACTGGCCAACCAACGTTAGGTTAATAGCAAACTGAGCTATTGAAACCCTAACGCACTTTCTGCGTCTAGTCAAAATTTAAATCGGTTGTAGAAAAGAACAAGCACTTGTAACGCCAAGGAAAACGTCTGCAGTGGTATAAGGATGGAACGGTTTCACTAAATTAGGGCAATAACGAACAACCAGATATGCTATTCAAATTGATACAGGTCTTAAAAGTTTCCATTTCGTCCTAATTGAATTTGTCGTACAAAAATTACACAATCTAATCAGACAACAGTAAAATGAAATAAGACTCAAAAAACTTAAAAAAAAAGTAAAGTCACTAACTGAGATTAGAAGGCGTGTTGTATATAGGAGTCCATTATTAAATCCACCGTGCTTTCTTTACCTCTCGGCCATTGTCGACATGACAGATCTATCTATAAACAGGTATATTCTCTAGTATATTAATTTCCTAACGGCTTGATGATTTACACCATACAATTTCTGTTTAAAATTGATTTTTTTCTCATATTGAAATGAAAGATAATGAAACACAGATATAAGAGCTTTTTAGTCATTTCGAGCCGCATTTTTAACCCACAAAATGCTATTGTGCTAATGTACGACTACCAGAATTATCCATTTTGACGTTTCAACTTTTTTATAATCGGAGGCTTATAATTTCTTTGTATTTTAACCTAGAGATCTGAATTTTGGTGCAAAGAATACTCTTTATGACAAGCGTACCAAATTTTGTTACTATAGCTTTTAAATTTTTTTCGAAAGAAAACCCAAAATTTTCCCTGAAAACCTCCACCGATTTTCCTGGCTAACGAACTTGTCTAAGCTATTGACAAAAGGAAGGTACTCACCAAGTTTGATAAAGTCGGCCCATTATTTTTTGAGTTATCGGTGTGATACATACATACATACATACATATACATATACATATACATATCCATATATATATATATATATATATATATATATATATATATATATATATATATAAACATATACATATACAAATTGAATCCGGATATGGGTTGTAGGGGTCCTAGTTTACGCTCATTTAAAGAAATTCTTTCAAAATTCAAAAGTCGGGATCTCCTTATTAGTGACTTTTTTTAAAGAAAATTCAGTAAAACAGTCTTTAATTTTTTATTAGGTAAACGAAATAGGACACCTGGTATGAAAACTAAATACTTCCTTAATATGAAACGCATGCAACAAAAGCTTATTTTTTTATTATTTTCTTCCATTTATCTATAACAAAGTTAATATGGGTTTGTAGGAATTCATCAGCTGGTGTACAAAAGTAATATCATTATAAAGTATGACAAAACGCAATCGCCAGATTTTCAAATTAAGTTGAGTTCACTTGTTGACATCAGTACTAACTTCAAATTTATTTTTGGAAAAATATTTTAAACAAATGAAATGAGGTAACAATTCTAACATAAATTGAAAATCTTGGTTCGCGGGTTCGCAAGAGGAGCTCTCCTCCCCCTTCTACATGCCAACAACCACCCCCAATGCACAAACAAGAATAATATAAACAAGTAAGATTTCCTCGGAATAACCCCCAGGAAAGTTGAGGGACCTGCGATGAATAAGGATTCTGTGCGAAGTAAATAGGATTTTTAGGAAATATAACTGCAAAATTGGTAAAAGGGTAGCTTATAGAGGCCCAACTGAGCTGTTTTTTTCGAACTTTTTGCTGACATTTCCTTTATATCTTCTTCCCTGTCCAGCAAGCATCCATATTAACTCTTGGTCCTGTAACTTTCTTAGGGGCTGTTTGCAACAAAAAAAATCTTGTGATATGTGCATCCAGAAAGGGTTCTAAGCATGCCTCTGAATTTTTTTTTCTGTATGTTTTACCGAAAATTTAATCTTCATTTCCAAAAGGAATGTACCCGCTAAATCATAAACCTGGCAGGTATTTTTCCTTATTAATCGCTTGCATGATCCATTTTAGTCAACTCAATCGAACCAGTTTCTGCAAACCAAATAACAAAAAAGGTTTTCTAAAAGAAATTTGCAGTAATTTTCAAATCTAGTACCCACGCTGCCTTTATATGGGTTTTACTATGTATCAAAACTGAAGATTCTAGTTTAATGGGAAATTGAGTTATCACTATTTGAAATATTTTTACAAAAATTCGTCACCATAACGCACTTGCTGCACCTAAGCGCTTTTCAACACTTATTTGCTATTACTGTATCCATACTTTTTGAAAATGAAATATATATAGACAGTACAAAATTTTGAAATTATAATTTTAATAATTTACACTGTACATCTGATTATATGTGAAATTTAAACTGCTTTATAACATTATGTAGTTTTGTTTACCTTAAATGCTCCATAAAGAGTAAAAGCTAAGAGTAAAGAAACCATAAGTACCTAGGTACCCTAGGTATTATACTTACATTAGTTTGAGGTAGGTGTATTTCTTCTTGAAATAATGTTCTTTCAGTACCTACATCATGCATTGATTAAGAACTTGAATCTGACGCAACAACTTTCTTATTTGTTTGATTAGATGTTAGAATCATAAAATACTACAGTCACAGACGACGCCCGAAGGCATTTGTTAAAGTTGTGTTAAAATTAATAGTTGGGTAATTATTTACGTAATATTTGTATATGTGGTGGTTTCATATTCTGAGATTCTAAGGTATTAGCGGACTCGAATTCGAGGTTACGCGCAAACCGTACATGTTCCTCTCATGATTCCTCTCAGCTAACAGATGACAAATAGTGGTGTTGTCAGATTAAACTAGAGAGATGAAGATAGTTTTTAAATGCCGTGAAAATAGGAAGCTTCATATTTATATGTATAATATAAATATAATATAATAAAACGTAGTTCTAGACTGCTTTTAAATTAATTTAATCACTTTCATTAAAATTTCTATTTATTTACATTTTTCTGATATCTACAGATTTAGATGAAAGTTGACGTAAATGGCAACCCCGCGGATTGTTTATTGAGACACATTTTCGTATCCTGTCCGTTTAAAACTTAATTTGGAGATTTTGTTTGCAATGGCAGTGGAACCCTGATTAATCTGTCTGGCTTTGTCTAACATTATAGGCATCTATTTAGAGGTAATTTCAGGTCATATAGTAGATTATTGATTTTTTATTTAGTTATAACTCGTGATCTACTGAACCAATTGAGTTCAAATTTGGTAGATAGTACCACTTGTACAACGTGTACGCGCTTGTCAGAGTCTTAGTTTAATATTTATAGCAATTTTAAAGATACTGCGTTTTAAAACAGTTTTCTAGTTTTTTTTTTTTTCTTCTAAAAGTATTTGAGTGTAAAACCTATCTATGGAGCTTATCCAAGCTATTAACAAAATGGAGGGAATTGCCAAATTTGGTTTAGATTGGTGAAGTGTTTTTTAAGTTATCGGCTGGATACACCTACACACACACACACACACACACACACACACACACACACACACACATATATATATATATATATATATATATATATATATATATATATATATATATATATATATATATATATATATATATATATATTATTGCATGCACAGACATGGCTATATATTAAAAAAGCCTTTTATCCTACTGAACCTACAAATTAAAAACAGTTAAATATAAATATATTCGTCAATGAATAGATTTTGACATAGTTTAAATTTATTAAGTAAGGCATAAAAAACATTTTTGTATCAGAAAACATTGAACAATTAAACTCACAATGAATGAACTGCTTAACAAAATACAAAGTGATATAAACCCGGTATAGACAGCTACAAACACAAACAAGCTGGTAAAAGACCAAATTTATAAACTGTCTTCGACAGAACAAAGTGAATTTAAATTAGAATGTGATTAGGGATTTTAACAAAATGTGTTAATATGTATAGAAAATAAGTAAAAATTTGTTAATTATCAATTAGGGAAACTATGAGTTAGTAATTATTCTAGAAAAATAAGGCTTAATGTGTTAATGAATGATAGGTTATAAATTTTAAAACAAACACAATTTGACTTACATGTATAAAATCGGAATATTGAATTATATGCAGGAAATGACTTTCTTTTGACTAATGTAGTTAAATCATGTTATTGGCTTATCTGAAAACAGAAAATGGTGATTGGTAAATAAAAAGTTTAAATAAAAATTAACAACTGTGATTCGAAGTTACAAAACAAAAGATAAAAATTAGAACTTCCGGGAGGAAGAACGAGAGATTGGGGAAGAAGACGCTGGTAGAAAGAAGAAGCTAGTAGATTGCAGCAAGAGAAAATGTTCAAAAAAGTTAATATACATGATTAAAAACTAGAGTGAAAGTATTTTATAGGTTATACCAACCAATAAACAGCTATACAACAACTCCAATCAAGAATGCCTGTACATAAATAGAGTAGAAACAGTGAATGGGCTGGAAGATTGACCCACGCCAAGTGAACTCAGGGGTAATGCATCAATAATTGTTAAAAAGTGTATTCTATATTCAAAACAAGAAATGAACCTGTAAGTTTTATAAAGGAATAATATGTCAACGTCAATCCAAGAAGTTAAATGTCATTTGCAAAGGCAATCATACCAAAAGAAGAACTAAATATAAAATATTTATGAAGTACTTGTGAGAGTCACCAGAGGGCGATAAGTAAACGTAAGAAATTCAACCTTATTTCCTCCATTTTAATATTTTCGTTGCCAAGCAACAAAATTCACCTGAAACGACGTTACCATGGTGATAAATAATTGCCAATGAAACTATTCAGATCCGTCATAGCAAGTCATAACCTTGTTTTTAAACAAAGCATTGGAAATAAAATTCTTAATAATAAGTCATAATTGCATTAATAAAGCTGGCATATTTGTATGTTAAAATTAGTAATATACGGGATCCCAAGTAAGAATTTAAATTTGTAAAATTAAGTCAATAACCAAACAAAAAGCTTTTTGATAAAAATAATAATAATAATAAATAAATATTTAAAAAAAAAATTTCAAATTATATATTGCTCATTATTTTATTTTCTGTAAATGTCACACATATCTGTCCATTGACCAATTAATCCTATAGCCGTATATAAAAAGTTCAGCAAACATAATATATATGCACCAAGAGTAAGAATTTTCGACATTGGTGAACTCAACTATTAAACATTCCCTGTAGGTAAGAAGAGTATCAACAAAACAGCTGTGGCATAGTAAGTAGATCAAAAACCAGGTAGATATTTAATTTGATAAAATTATATATATGTATATATTTTTTTTTTCTTAATAAACTCATAATTTAATTCAGTATAATAATATTAAAAAAAAAACAAAAGGCGCCCAACAAAAACATAATAAAACAAATAACACAAATATCAACACCTATATTTAAATAAAAATACAGTAAAAATAATAAAACCAACAAAAACTTTAATAACACATTTATTTCAATATTACAATAATCAATTTCAAAATTACAATAAAACACAATACACTATACAAAAATACAATATATAAAAACACCCTCACAATACATTACGCACCCCCGAAACACAATTATATAAATATATATATATATATATATATATATATATATATATATATATATATATATATATATATATATATATATATATATATATATACATATATATATATATATATATATATATATATATATATATATATATATATATATATATATATATATATATATATATGTGTGTGTGTGTGTATATATTAACTTTTTAACTGATCTTAAATTTGGGTTCTAGCTGCCCTAACTCGCGCTTATTTGTAGAAATGTTTCAAAAATCTCACCATCGATACCTCTCTAAAAACCTAACGTGTCTATCTGAAACATGTATCAGCTTATGACAAAAAATAAATGTATCTATAGAAACCAATTTCTACGAAAATCTGCTACCATAACGCAATTGCTGCGTCTGAGCTTTTGAAATATCCAGAAGCTGCCTCTGTATGGCAACATGTTATTTTCATCAAGTGACTATTTTAACCACACGTCATCCTGATATTTAGGATTTCAATAAATACGACCACGTAACCGTTGATGTTTTCTTCATGTCCTATGTTTGCGTTACAGCAGTGAATATTTACATTGAATAATTCTCCATTTATATAATCCTACAAATCCCATTATTGGGGCAAACAAATTATTAGTTCACGATTGTTAGAGGCGTTGTACAAAACGTAATAAAGACATACAAAGGCAAAATATACATAATCGGATTATGTCCTTATATAAGCGGAAACAAACTTATAGGGAACTTTGTTCCTCTGAAACAATTCCGTTCATTCTACTAACAAAAACATCACAAAATCCTGTCTTAAATGCCACGTCAACTTCATGATTGTATAAGAAATTGAGTTAGTGTAAGCGACAAGTTTTGTTTCGGTATTTTTTCCGTTTAATGGTTGAAGAAAGAGATACACAAGACTGAGTGAATGGAGATGAATAATTTATCACGGACTTCCGAGATAAGGGGACACATAAAACAGAACAACAAATGGGGGAGGCCGTGATTAGCGCGGACATTTATAATTAGTTTTTAGAACGTGCCCGTCCTACGATTATCTATTATTCAGATGTTTACATCGGATCGTTAGATCTCAGGGAGAAAGACAGCGGCGTACAAACAAAACCGACTCATTATTTGCCAGATATAAACATAGGTACGCTGTGGTAGGAAGCTTCACTATGAGTTTGATTTTCCCACTAAAATTTTTAATGATAATATCTTTATTTATATAACTGGGCATGATGATTAGCGGCTGAGGTATTGAAAGAAACTTCTCCATTTGTTGTTGAACCGTTGACTCACCTGTTAATTAAAATCATTGAGACTGGCGAATCTCCGGCACACCTATAGTTAGGAATTGTAAAACCATTTTCTAAAACAGGCGACATATTAAATATGATTAACTCTAGGCCGATTACTTTAATCATCACAATGGCCAATATTGTATAAATGGCACTGAAGAGTAGACTAATTGCATTTTTTGACCAACATAGGGTCATATCGGAAAGGCAGTATGGCTTTCGCGAGACTAAGTCAACTAGCGATCCCATCGCTCGCTTGACTGCAAATATCTACAAGGCCTTGGATTCAGGTAAACCAACTCTATGCGTCCTTGTAGACTTGGCCAAGGTCTTCGATACCGCTGACCATATATTCTCCTGAAAAAGTTAGAGGCTTGCGGGGTCAGAGGGATCACCTGAAGGCTAATGAAAAGCTATCTGTCTGGAAGGAAGCAGAGGGTTAAGATATAAGATGTATATAGTATCGATCAGGAGGTAAGCTGCGGAGTTCCACAGGGTAGTGTTCTGGGGCCTACCTTGTTCAATCTCTGTATAAATGACTTATTGTCTTTGGAATGCGAGGGTGACATCATGAGCTATGCAGATGGAGTGATCGAACTTGGGATGGGGTCAAGCAAATGGCTCAAGGTGAGTTTGCCAAGGTAGTTAGCGGGTTCAACGTAAACTTCTTGACAGTTAATCAGGAGAGGACAAAATTTTGGCTATTCTCAACCTACAGCAATACATTACCTGACAATGACTTGCTGATGAACAGAGACCCAAAAGGTTCTTAGAATAGATTAAGCAGAAAGTATCGATACCTGGGCATCATAATAGATAGACACCTCAGGTTTGGTAAAGAGGTGGATAAAATTGTGGACAGGGTTAGAGCTTTACTCTACAAGTTTGAGTTCCTGAGGGAGTATTTTGACACCAGGGAAATGAAGATCTAATATTGTTCACTGGCACAGTCCCAGCTGGCTTACAGAATGGTTGGTTGGGGTGAAGTAAGTCAAAACTTATATAGGGGATTAGATGTTGTGCAAAAATCTGTACACAAGATAATTTACCGCAAACCTTTAACCTAGCCTAGTGAAAATCTTTTTAGGGAAGCTGGGGCCCTGGACTGTATAAAACTGTACTGTAGACGAGACAAATAGATCAGTACCGAAAGGATAGGTGTAGGAAAGGAATTGGTCAGCGAAGGACATAGGACAAAAGTTATACAACTTGATTCTTCAGGCACCCTTCCTATTTTCGGGTCTTAAACACTCAACAACCATCCGGAACACCTCCTGGAAACATCCCTACCATCAGATAAGGGTAAACTAATCAGCAACAATGAGCCATCCAGGCCTTGGGGCCACGAAGGAGAGATAGAGTTGTGTGAAGGTCTACCGGAGGTCTAGGGCAAGCCTGAGCAGTCCTACAATATCCTGAGCAGTTCTACTGGCTCTAGACAGCAACAATACATGCGTCTTCACGGATCCCACATGAATCATCACCTGGGAAACAAAGCCAAGTACCTGGCTCATCTGTTTTTCTTTTATCTTGTTCATTTTACACTCTCATAATAATTGCCGCAGGGAATCATTTTACTAATTTACACTTTATATAGAGTCATTGTTATCAATAAATAATGATAGTTAAGTCTCGATTTTTATTTGTGTGTTCGACATCTCCAGATTATAAGCCACGAAGCCCACCTTTTATTTATATTAAATATTAGCTCACCACTGACTAGCTAGGTCACTTTTCTTCTTACAATTACAGTTAAATTTTTTATCATTACATCATAAATAAAATAACCACTCACTTTGAGGGTTATAAGTCTCTCCAACGCTTAGTGGAAACATTAGTTAATGGACACATAACAAAGAATATATCAGCGGAATCCAACCCTAGGCTAAGAGAGATCAGTTGCAAGACTTGTATTGTATTGTATGTACCGTTTCGTCTGTTTGCTTTGTTATCAATGTAATTAGTCGGGTTACGGTCAATTAAGTCAGGTGCTTTCGTCACGGTTTCCAAGTAATCGGAAGACGAAGACCACTTATTTAAACAATATGGTCGTCTCTAGATCTCGATCGCTTTGCGGATAATTCTGGTGTTGAAGTGGTAAACCGGGGCTATTATTTTGGCATTGTCGAAGGCTATTTTGTGCCCTGTATGAATATGATGCATGGTCAGCGCCGATAAGGGGTCGAATTTTCTAACTGCAAGGGTGTGTTCATATATTCATATATTCTATTGTAGGACAAACAAATAGACGCATCCACAATAGACTATTTTATTTCCCGATTACCTGACCCAACAAATACCGGCAATCCTCTTAATCTTTTAAATACCGTGACGAAAGCCTCTGACTTAATTGACCGTAATCCGACCAATTACACTGATAACAAAGCAGGTAGACGAAACTGTACATACAATACAAGACTTGCAACGAACTGCTAGGTCTCTCTTGGGCATAGGGTTGAACAGTTTGAGGCCCCGTAATTGGGGTACAACAACCTAACACACCTGTGTCCACCGCTCTAAGGAGTAGGCAGATTGAGACCTTAGATTTCATCTTCTTACATATTTCCTTTACCTCTTGGAAATGGCTCCAAAACATGAGCCGAAACGCCAAGTTTTAATAAACTCTGGACGCGGTTCAACCTGAGAGCCAAGTATGTCATATATATATATATATATATATATATATATATATATATATATATATATATATATATATATATATATATATATATATATATATATATATATATATATATATATATATATATTGTGCTGGGAAATTGCACATTACAAACTATTAGTACATCAGAGTGTACATAATACAGATCGTATATAAATTTCACTATAAAAAAAGGAAAACCCTTACGGAAATCTAATTTGCTAACTTAAACTCCTATTATTTGTTGAAATATGTAAATGGTCAGATATAGGTATATTAGGGGGTTATTTTAGCAATATTTGTTGAAATAATTTGACCACAGGTCAGTAGTAAGTACAATACTTACAGTTTACACGTGATATATATGGGCTCCCTGTAAATTGTGTACATATCCATATCGTTCCACATTTTTCCGTTACACTAAAACATAAAATAAAATAAAACATTAATATACAAGCATATTCTTTATTATTGTTAGTCAGTGTTAGTTGGATGAGCCATAACATGTAAACAAAGCCGTGGTTTATTAAATAATCATTAATGAAAATTTTGAGATTTATAACTTTAACACTTTTGGATATTATATCAGTGAGGGGGGTATAAATCGGTTTAAATGAGCCAAATATCTATATGCAAATAGCTTAAACTCTTAATCATGACAGTCAAACCATAGAGTTATGCTCTAAAACAATATTTACCTTGATATAAGTAAAAATGAAATGCAATAAAAAACCAAACACTTTGTATATAATATATAAGAGAGGGTTTTTATGTAAGCAATGGACTAAAGTTTATCAGAGACAAAGTGTTTTATGTTGTGAGACTTTTTAAATCAAGATCACAGCATTTAAAAGTGTTTTCGTTTTAAATTTAGTATTATTTATTACTGTCTAGAAGTAAGGTTATGCCAAATGTCAATTTTACTAATAGCCATGTAAAATAATAAGATTTAAACTTACCGGGCTTTCCAAAGATGCATAGCTGTCAAAAAGGTATTAATTATTTCAAGAGATAATGCTTTGGTAAAAGAGTAAACGAGATTCCAGGAGAAATTGGACAAGATATCCGGACTTAGGTTGTTGGTTGTTAATGAATTAGATCGCGATAAACAAGCGTCATATATTACCTCACAAAGAATTTCATTATTTTAAAGTATATTTTGTGTAAAGAAGATCCATTGTATTCCTGCAAGCAACAGAACGTATTAGATGCATGTAATATATAAAGAATAACCACGTCCAGACTTACCTACCAAAACTATCCAGGGATCAAGGTTTGAAATCCCTTTTATTTTGTTTAAATCAGACCAAGGGGCAGGAACCTCAAATAAAGACAGGCAATTCTGTCAAACATCTATCAATATAAAGTATTTGTGGGAAATTAGAACATTTAAATAATAAACAGAAATCTTATTTGCATTCTCACAATAGTTAAAAGTTAGGAACCTAGAGGGCGTGAAGTCCGCAGTGCAAAATCCGAAAAGCCATTTTAATCTTGTTATAAACTTTAATACCAATCAAAATTCTGTCCGTAATTTTAGTAACCCAATTTGTTAATAAAATTTAAGATTTCCATAGAGGATCCGCTTTAAGTTTGAATTTAAAAATTCTATGAAATAAAGTCTGTTATGAATTTGAAATTAGGTAGTTCTTTGCGTAAATAATAAAACCATAAATTAGGATTTCATTGCATGTTAGCAGGCTATTTTTTTCCTATATAACAGAATCCACCACTGAGAAAGAGTTTAGAAGAGAGCAAAGCCACGCAGTAAATAAAATTAAAAAGGTAAATAATATTAGTAGATTCAAAACAAAACGAGAGGCAAATATATGAATATGTCAATTGCTATTTCAACTGACGAATAAGGGGGAATATGCAACCAATATTACACTAAAGTCAATTTTTCAATCTAACATATCTATAGGTATGGATTCAACATTCATAAATATTTATTAAACAGACACAAATAATTTAATAAAATTCACAAGGTTATACATAAACATTGTGTGAAAACTGTAAATATAAAAATTTCTACATATATTTTAAATACAACATATAAAAGAAAAATTATCATCAATTATACCCATTAAAAATTAAAACTAAAATATAATTTATATATATATATATATATATATATATATATATATATATATATATATATATATATATACAGTGTGTCCAAGATAAGGAGGGGATAGCATGGGGAAATCGGAAACTGTAAGAGATACAGGATGGGTTAAATTAGAAAAAAGTTGCCTATTTTAGAGCGCAATTAAACGATATTTTGAAATTTTGGAAATTCCGATTATTTCCGGAGATATTCGAAAAAAACCGAAATTCGCCAATTTCGGTTTTATTTTTTTCTGACCTTATTTGAGAAGATATTAAAAAACAAAAAACACTTTCTTACGTACACTTTTTAAGCTCTACAAGTTGGTGTTTACAGATTTTTATTCGACGTTTCGTCTCCGAGAAACCATCATCAACTTTAATTTTTTAAATACGGCCCTGCAATGTTTATTTCAAAACTTTAAACCATTTTCAAATCTAAATTAGAACATGTATAATTTCTAATGGTTTGAGTATGTTTTCAGCTTATTTCAGTCATAAAAGATGTTTTTTTCAGGAAAAATATTTTGAGTACGGCCCTGAATACTCGAAAAGCATTTATTTCTATAAGTAGTACATTTTAAAAAGTCAATGAAGAGAAAACGTTTTCAGTAATATTTCTTCGTTATTAAAATGTAACACCGTACTATTATAAGACTAGGTCCTAAACATAGAGGGCTTTGAAAAATAAACAAGTAGTCTCTAATGACAATGGACATATTTCAACAAATATAAATGTCAGTGTCAATTACTTCACTTTGTTAAATACAGTTAATTGGGTACAAGCTATTTCAATTTGTTTAAAAATGGTTGGACATTTTTCTTTTGAGGAAAAGTTCGACATGTTAAAATGTTACATTTTGTGCTATAGTAGTACAGGAAAAGCTGAGCAAATGTATTCAAATTATTATACTGAAAGAGTACAGTCAAATAGAAAGATATATGGAATAATAGTTACCAATTTATTGCAGTATGGTTCATTTAAGAAACCAATTGTTACTAGAAGCAAACCATGCACTGAAGTAATTCAAAATAATGTACTGTTAGCTGTATCACAAGACCCTACAACATCGGTTAGAAATATTGAAAGAGTAACTGGGACTCCAAAATCTACTGAAAATTTTATTTTGCGTAAGAACAAATACCATCCTTACAAATTTCGAATCTGCCAAAGATTACGGCTCGGGGACGATATAAAACGCAGGACATTTTGTGAGTGGTACCCTAGAAAATGTCAAGAGGATGAACATTTTGTTAACAAAATATTATGATCTGATGAGAGTATGGTGACTAACAACGGAATCTTCAACAGGCGAAATACACATTTCTGGTCCAGAAGAAATCCGCGTTTATACAAAACGTCTAAGCACCAACACCGTTTTGGTTTCAACATGTGGTTGGGGATGTTAGGGACAAGGAGAATTGGGCCATTTTTTTAAATCATGGATCACTGACTTCCGACCGGTATAGAAATTTCCTGCAGAATAATTTGGAAGAATGGTTCGATGCTCACTTACCATTAGCAGAAGTCAATAACATCTGGTTTCAACAAGACGGGGCACCGGCTCATAATTCGAAAACTGTTCAAGAATACCTATCAAACAGGTTTCCTGACAAATGGATAGGTACGCATTCAGATGTTTCTTGGCCTCCACGATCGCCAGATCTAACATCTCTTGACTTCCATTTTTAGGGGTATGTAAAAAACTACGTATACCAACGAAATTTTCACACGGAAGAACGATTACGTCAACTGGTTTTGCAAGCATTGCAAACCATTACACCAGATGCAGTAAACAATGTTTTGGATTCCACAATTAGACGATGTTACCTATGCCTAGAAAATAATGGTGATTTGTTTAAACAGCTCTTATGATTAAGGCAGATAATCTATTTACATATAATACTCATTAGTTAATAAGATACCTACATTTCATGAATTTAAGTTTTTTTATTGGTTTATTTATGACAAATGTGTTTCTTTTTCATTAATAAGTTTGAAGAATCTTACTGAAAATGTTGTACTTCATTTACATTTTAAAAGGTACGACCTTACCGAAATAAACGCATTTCGAGTATTCAGGGCCGTACTCAGAAGATTATTCCTGAATAATTTTGTTTTTTACTAAAACAAGCTGAAAACATATTCAAACCATTAGAAATTATACATTCTCTACTTTAGATTTGAAAATGGTTTAAAGTTTTGAAATAAAAATTGCAGTGCCGTATTTATAAAATTAAAGTTGATGATGGTTTCTCGGTGACGAAACGTTGAATAAAAAATCTGTAAACACCAACTTGTATAGCTTAAAAAGTATACGTGAGAAAGTGTTTTTTGTTTTGCAATATCTTCTCAAATAAGGTCAGAAAAAATTAAAACCGAAAGTGGCGAATTTCGGTTTTTTTCGAATATCTCCGAAAATAATCGGAATTGCCAAAATTTCAAAATACCGTTTAATTGAGCTCTAAAATAAGCAACTTGTCTCTAATTTAACCCACCCTGTATCTCTTACGGTTTCCGATTTCCCATGCTATCCCCTCCTTATCTTGGACACACTGTATATATATATATATATATATATATATATATATATATATATATATATATATATATATATATATATATATATATATATATATATATATATATATGTGTGTAATTAATACTTGTCCTTAGAGCAGTCAAACCACAAGGATGTTTATGTTTTCGTGAAATTTTTGAAAAAAAAAGATAATTTTCACAATTACTTAAGCCACCCTAAAACGACAATGGCGAATTTTCGGAAAAGAAGTTGTTTGCCAATGTTCATGTAAAACCTATTTCTTAAATCTTTGTCAAAAAAGTGTGTGGATAATTTTGTCTTGGCAGGTGGGTAAATTGTTTGAAGAGGTTCGTTGGCCAGAAAAATCTGACCAGTTTATCGAGATATTTGCAGTTTATTTTTGGAAAATTGTTGTGTTCTTTTAAACTATAAAGTTATTTTGATGAAATATTGTTCATTGTTTCTACTATAACGTAGACGCACTTGCTGCGTCCAGACTTTTAGTTGTCTCCCTGGAGACGCCACTTTTAAGATATGGTGCTTTATAAATGAAATAAGTTGCCTAGAGTGACGAATCCAAACTCCTAGTTTTAATTTAATCAATTTGATGTGGAATTCCATTGTACGCTGCGTAGATTCACGTAGACAAGTAAAAAATATTTTTTGTTAGAAAACCAATTTATCAGAGCCGGTCCAAACTTTCTCCTATACCATCAAGGATTCCTTTATTTGAATTGTGCCCTACAAGTTCTTGCAAAATGATTACAAATTTTGTAGGTACAGCTTGTGGGCTTATACTTTAATTTAGACGTTGCTTTCGTATTACCTCAAAGGAGTTCTGTTACATTTTGTTCTGTGCTAAGCAACAAAGCTCCCCGTCATGTAATCAGTTTTAATATAAATTTTGTCAATCGCTTCACAAAGACGCTGTGTAAAATACTGCAAAGCGTCGACTTACAGAAAGTTTCATTTTCACCGTAAAAGTGATCTCCTTCGTACCTTAATTGTCTTGCCAGACAGTTTCCTTTCAAGTATTAATTTATGTACAAGAAGTTATTGACTTTTCGAACTTCGTTTTCCATTCCAAAGAGAAGTTCCGGCGCAGATACAATGTATTTCACTATTGTTTAATGAAAAAGGAAATGAATATGGTTCGGAAACTGTTGTCTCCGATAATTGAACCTCACGAAACTGTGAACTTTCTCACAGTTAATTCTGGATAACGCAAATATCTTCTGGTTTTCGCTTGGAATCGAATGTATGTTTTTTCTTCCTAAACTATTATAATAGACAATTTGAATGGATTTGCAATGGAAAATGTTAAATCTATGTCGTGACATGAACTTAACATTTACATAATAGTTTTTTTATACATAGAACATTATTACATGCGTGAAAATACCCAAAAGCATATATAGTGACAAAAAAAAACTTTTAAAATAAAAAAAATCTAAATATTATCATGTGACTGCCAACGTTCTCTTATTGATCGTGACGTAGTTGGATAGTAAATAAATATGGCCTTTACATTTACTTTATGGTATGATAGGTATGGTCGCTTGTTTCTCAACATCGTGGTGAATTTTATTTGTTTACTCTGTTTCCTTGAGTTGAAGAGTGTAAAGTGTGCGTAATAAAATGGGACACAGAAAAAAAATTGTGTGTTTACCTTATGAACCACGAATCACAAAGGGTTTGGAAAGTGTTTTTGAGAAAGCCGATTTGCATTTGACTTTTTGGACAAAAAGTGATTTAAAAAAATTTTTGGGTAATACGAAAGACAAAGACAAAGTCACTGAAATGTCCGGTATTTATGAGATTAGTTGCAGAGATTGCGATCTTAAAAATATGTGGGTCAAACTAGGAGAAACATAGCCACCAGATTTCGTGAACATCTCGCCCAGTTACGATATGGTACGGTGGACAAATCATGTGTGGCACAACATATCTGGGATAATAATCACCACATTGACAAAGAAAATTTGAAACTTCTCAAAAACGTTAGACATCAAACTATGCTTGATTCATTAGAAAGTATTTTTATATTAAGGTCTATTAAGAACAAAACTTCATTGAATCGTGCGGCACCTTTAATTTCTAGTCCTTTATTTTCACTTTGCATTTGACCGCTTAAACACTCCGAACTTGTCTGTAGGATAATAAATTATGTCAATAACTCGACCGGTTTATACATATACTAATTCTCTACGTTTGTCTCGACTTAAAGATCTGTTCGTTTTGTTTGTATCCATGAATTTAATATAAATATATAAATCACGAAGAATTAGCATTAATATAAATACAGTTTGTATGTAGTATTTTAGTTGAATTATTTATCTTTTGTTAGAGTGTTAATATGTTGAGCCAAACACCCGGTATTAGTTTTTCTATTTAAAAAAGATGAGCGGAGTTGATGTTGTTTATCTAGCGAGATGTTTGTCGGCGTGATCCAATATCCACATAGTAAATTTCTGGTTCGAAAGGGAACGTGCAGATTCTTTAAACAACTCGGTTCCTTTAAAGCTATTATCCTTATATTAGATAAGGGCTCATAAATATGTCGACCAGAAGATTAAAAGCAGGTCTTCGACCTCGTAGTTTCACCATACAATAAACAAGCGATCGTTCCTGGACGACAATTTTACTTCGGACTAGTTCGTTTACCTTGACGCGATATAAATACATGTAGCTATTTGTTTAGGTTAGAATTTATCTTCCTCTGAAGATGTTGACTTTGTCAACGAAACGATCGTAAGGTCTCTGAAATAAGTGTTGTGGTGATTTGGGTTTCTCAAAGTGTACTTATTAGTGCCCATAACAGGTTCCAGTTTTCACATAGTGACAAACAGGCGCAATCAGATAATTTGCCGATAATTAACTCATTTGTGGTGACATCATTCTTTGGTGAAAATCTAGACAATATAAGTGCTAAACTAAAATCAGCACAAGCTGGAAGGTATGTGTGTGTAAATAAGGCAATGCTAGTTGAACACATATTTACCCAAGTATATCATGTACTTATCAATGTCATTTGAAATATATTTTGCTTTTAATAAAGTTAATATTACATGAAAACAACATAACCTCAAATCTACCATGTGTTTTTGCTTGAACAATGTTGTCTCCATTAATTCTAGAGAATTAATGGAAGCAAACCCAATAATTTCGTTAAGCACTAACCATAATTTTTGCCGGTTGTTAATACTTGGGGTAATATGTAAAGTTAATATATTTAGATACCTTGACCACATGGAAATTACAACCTAACTTAATAACGTATGATAAGAATTTTACCCTTATCACTAATACCCATTGTGAAAATGAAAGAGGTACTTACATTAAAATGGTCTTCACAACAATATACTGCGTTTTCTCAGATAACTGTGTATTTTTCCTGACCTCCCGCTTTATGTGCACCATTGCTTTCTAGTTTAAACCACCTTTGGAACAATAAGACATAGTTTCTTTGGACTTTTTATAGTTGCATGTGTACACATTGGTACTATACAGTATTTACATGGTAGTAAAGGATTTTTTCACGCCCGAGGAGGTACCACCCCTTACATGAAGGAGCCGGTGAAGTCCCAACGGACGTTTCCGGTTCTGGTGTATAAGTTGCTTTCCCTGATGAACAAAAATGATGATGGCTCCTCCTTGTACAAAAGATTCCGGAGATAAAATACCCCTCCATACGGATTTCCGGGAGAGGGGTGTGCAGGGGACGCCGGCATCAAGATATAACATATCCTTCCCAAATATATGTGGCCTTAATTCTAACCTGACTTCCGTCCACCATTGCCTCCAGGCTAATAGGTTCCAACTCCTCTTCCTCACCGAAACCCAAATCAGTGCCAAAACAGCCACTAATCATCTTAATTTCCCGGGGTATGAGCTTCCTACTTCCTTTAGATTGCATGAAGATGTGTGCGCATACGTCCTTAGCAATCTACCCTGCACCAGACTCCCCAATTTGGAAGCTGGAAAAAAAGACATACTTTGGATTAAACTATCCCTCAGGCCTGGAACTAAATTTATCTGTTGCATTTACTGGTCAACTTCTGACAACAACTTTCTCCAGCTCTTCGACTACCTTTCTCAAAAAAAAAACGACCATCTGAGTTCTGAATATCCTACTTCCGAAGACATTATTCTTGGTGACTTCAGCGTCTATAATAAGGAATGGCTAGGATCTTAAAAAACGGATTGACAAGGGAGAGCAGCGGAGGCCTTTTCAGTCAGCAATTGTTTGGCCAATATGGTTCAGCAACCTACTTACTTTCCTCGCATCGCAACACACACCTCAAATCCCTCGGGTCTTCTTCTTACTACAAAATCTGAATGTTATAAGACATCAGTCACCGCCCCCCTTGGTCGCTGAGACCACGTCATGGTCACTGCTTTCTGCGCAACCCGCGGTCACACAATCATCACACCCACGTATCGTTTGTTACTACAACTCCGCGAACTGAGACAAAATGCCGGATTAGTTTTTCTCATTTCCATAAGCGTCTGTCGGCTTCTCTCATGCTGACCCCTCTGTTGTCTCACAAAACGTCACCAAAATTATCCAAGATGGCATGGAAGTATTTATTCCACGTACACAGAAAACCTCTTCAGCCACTCAAAAGCCCTGGTTCTCTAAATCTTGTGACAAGGCCAGACTGGAAAAGGTCAAAGCTCACAAAACGCTTCTACACAGTCCCAGTCAAGACAACTGTCAAGCATTTAACGACGCAAGAAACCGCTATGTCCGCATTCTTTTTAAGGCAAAGAACTCGTTTAATAACCACATCAAAAACAAAATCCTCTCAAGCTTCAACGGCAGCAAACCCTTCTGGATTCTTACTGAATGTATTGGGAATAATTTCTGCAAGAGCACGTTCCCACCTTTTGTTTTAGAGGATGAAATTCTTTCGACCGCCCTGGACAAGGCTGACCTTTTTGCCTTGTTGTTCGCCGGCAATTCTTCTCTCAACCAACCTCCAAATGTTCAACCACCAACAGTCCCCAATGTCGCACATAAAATGACGGATATCATTTTCAAACCAAAAAAGGTACGAAAGATGCTCTCTTCTCTTAATATCAGGAAAGCCTTTGGCCTTGACGAGATCCCAACAATTGTCCTAAAAAACTGCGCACCAGAACTTGCCTCTATTCTGGCTCGTCTGTTTCTCAGACATCTTACAATAAAGGCATATTCCCTAGTAACTGGAAAACTGCTCGAGTACAACCCGTCCCTAAGAAAGGGTCCAAAGCGCTTCCTAGCAAGTACAGACCTATTTCTAGTGATGGAAAAGTATATAAACACCAAATTACTAAAATTTATTGAAAAACACAGTCTAATCCATGGCAGGCAGTATGGATTCCGTCAGCGCAAATTAACTGCCGACCTCCTTTCCTTTTCCACCCATTCTTGGAACAAGTCTATGGAACTACACGGTGAATCCCGGATTGTCTCTCTAGACTCTAGACATATCCAAAGCATTTGACCAGGTTTGGCACGCAGCGCTGCTTAATAAACTTCTGGCCTATGGCCTACCACCAAAACTCTGTACCTGAACAGCAAATATCCTCTCCAACCGCAGCATATCTGCTGTCGTGGATGGCCATTCCTCTCGACTGTATCCAATTAATTCATGAGTCCCTCAAGATTAAGCTTTAACCCCTACTTTGTTTCTTATCCATATCAATGACCTCCTCTCCAGCACATCCAACCGAGTTCGCAGTTACGCGGACGACAGCACCCTCCACTCAAATGTACAAAATTCTAAGCCTGTCTCTTTAGGCCAATTAGATGAGGGTCACAGACTTATGGTGGGTTCTGTCTGTGGATCTCCAAAAAATATTAGACTGGGGAAGTAGAAATCTTCAACTCCATCAAATCTAAGTCTTCCTTTCTATCTCATAAGAGCTATACAGGCCCTAGGCCCATCATAATGAACAACCAAGTTACTCAAAGTCATGAGTCCTTTTCACTTTGCCATTCAGAATAGAGCTATACGTCTCATGGGTGACCCTACAGATATCTGCACGGACACTGCTCAGCGGAGCTTTCTTCCATAGTTCCTCCGCCTGCTGCCCCCAACAGGTCTACCAGGGGAACAGAGCGAATGTCCAGGTCACCAGAGATAGAACATCTTGTTATGCTCGCTCTTTTGTCCCGAGTACTTCCAAGTTGTGGAATTCCTTGCCGGCACATGTTTTTTTTTCCTCCGAACCTCGAAAACATCAAGTCCAGAATTAACAGGTTTCCTTTTTCCTCCTTGTCGACACACACGGTACGATAGTATTTAGGCTGTGAGCCCTCATGGTGTGTTGTTGAAATAAAAAAAAATTAAAATCATGTACCCTAAATTAATTTCATCAGAATGTCTTTCTGATAAGAGTAAATGATCAATGCTATGTGCAAGTTATGATTTAATTTTCAGCACTATTTTGTCTTGTACATTCTAAAAGTTCAAATAGGTTCCAATAAAATCCTTAGCACAATTAAGACATGTAAGTTCTTGTGAAAAAAAAGTTTAACACAGAATACATTTAAGTTATTGATGCTATTTGTTTCAATAAAAAGCAGACCTAATTTGAATTAATTAATTTTACAGCACACTAAACACAAATTGGTTTTAAGCAGAGCGTGCTTTTAGTTTACCAATTATAAACCAAACCTGTTTGCATTGTTACGTTTATAAAGCGTCTAATAATGCAAACTATAAAGTGCATTCACTAAACCACTTCTCATTTATAGAGAGATAATATTAAATAATCCTGGTCTGCAAATTGGCGAGCGAATGTGTAAAGTCAGTGAAGCGGGAGTGATAAATTCGTAGCAACACGCAGGAATTTTGCGGAGCCCAGTCTAATCAACAGAGCTTCATAGTGTTATTCCACTCCACTCCCTGACTTTACCATCTCTGATGACGCTAGTTTGTACACAAATAACCTTCTGGTTTTGCTTACACAAAGGATATTGCTACGATCTTTTAGGTCAATAGTGCCTTTGCGACTCTTGTCACCAGGGCGCAACTAAATAATCTAAGAAACAGGAGATGTTGTCCACATAGTTGCGAACTATACCTGAGTAAATTTTTTGATTACGGTATTTGCGATTAATTGCCTTGCATTGACTAAATGGTAAAATCAGGCATCATTTAGTAGCATAATTTCGAAATATTTGTCTCCTTTAATATATATATATATATATATATATATATATATATATATATATATATATATATATATATATATACAGGCTGGGCCAAACTCGATGGCCTATTAGAAGTATTTAGAGCATCAAAAGTGATAGAGATCTGAAATTTGAGTTATTTTTGTAAGTGGTCGCGATCTTTGTTTCGAAAATATTTTTAACAATGCAGTGTTGCCACATCTACCCTAAATAGATACTAACTTTGTTTTTTCAAATGAAACACCCTATATATTATGACATTTTCGGGTCCCCCAGAACATTTACAAAGTTTTTTATACAAGTTATTTCTCACCTATCTAGAGCCGTTATGGCGGTAAAAAATAATATTTAGGAAATTTGGCAACTTTCATTCCTCAATGAAAAAACGATTATCACCGCAACAGACATAGCTAGGATTCTGTATTTATGGTTTCTGTTTGTCAATGGGTTAATATATGATGATATGCTGTGAAAATTCAATTACTGCATACAGGATGTTCACAAAATGATGGACTTCTGATAGGACATTGAAAGGCAAGTAACTCGGAAATTTCAAATGGAACACCCTGTATTTTATAATGAAATAAGCAAGATTAGTTCATTTCCATTCTAAAAGTGCTGGGCAATGTGGTACCTATTCTCAGCGGTTTTCGACTTATAAGCAAAAATAGAAAATATTGCAAGTAAAGTGTTAAATAATACTAATTTTTAGTTCCTCAACCAATTGCTATGTTAAAATCTGATTCATTATTCAACACTAAAAAATCACACCATTGACAGCTGGCTATATTCTCATATAAAATAACAAGACGAAAATAAACATACAAACAAATAAATTAACAAACACAAATAAATAAATAATGAAATGAACATCAATAATTAAATTGCTTGAATCGTCCTCCTTCAACTCTCAAACATTCTATGACTTGTGTCAGAACATGAGTTGTTGCTGCTTCTATTTCACATCCCCCTAGAGATAGTAATGCGCTCGACACTCTATTTTTGAGTTCTTCCCTGGTGTTAATGGGCGTCAGATAAACAATTTGTTTGATTCTACCCCAAAGATAAAAATCCAGTGGGGTGAGATCTGGTGACCTCGGTGGCCAAACCCAAGGACCTCCTCGACGTATCCAACGATCTTCAAACATTCCCACAAGTTCATTTGTCACTTGGTTTGTGCAATGGACTGGAGAACCATCTAGCTGATACCAGCAATCTCGGAGAGTCTCAAGATTTAATTCATCGAGGAAGTCAGATACTGTGGTCCGTAATATCTGAAGATATTTTTCCGAATTTAAATTCTCTTCGTAAAAGCAAAATTTTATTTGGTCGTTCATCATCAAGCAAAAGACATTGAACTCAAATTTATGTTGAAACCCTGTCTCTTTAACGAAGTGTGGATTTTCCGCTGCCCAGTAATGTGAATTTCTTCGATTGAAGATGCCTTCTCTAGTAAACTTGCTTTCGTCCGTCCAAATAATTTTCTTCAGAAAATTTGGATCTTCTTGAGTACGAATTAACATCATTTCACATAAATTTACGCGTTTTTCCGGATCAGTTGGCTCAATGGCTTGAAGTCTTATGAATTTATAATTATGCATTCCATAGTTATGCATTATTCTTTCTATGGATTTATAGGATATTCCTAAGTCTTTCTCGGCGGAATGAAGTGATGCATGAGGAAATGCAGAAAAAAATGCTAGGACAATTATTATATTGTCATCGTTACCTGTAACAGGTTTCATTTGGAGTCTTGGATTGCTCATGTGACCGTTATTCAAAAAGTTGGCTTGTAGCCTCTTGAATTTCTTCCCATTTATCGGAACAATGCCTGGATACTTTTCGTTGAAGTTTCTGCATGTCCTTGAAATAATCTTGTTACACTGGCCATGCATGAAGAACAAGTTCAAAATTTGCTCATTTGTATATGAATTTGCCATTTCCAATAAAAGATCACTAACAATATGTATAACGAACATAGTTATAAACTGACAGTTTAATTCTGACAATCGATCTTGACAATTTAGAAGCATCGCCTACTGTTTATAACAAATCTATTCAAGGCAAGGCAATATTTTCTATTTTTGCTTATAAGTCGAAAACCGCTGAGAATAGGTACTACATCGCCCAGCACTTTTAGAATGGAAATAAATTAATCTTGCTTATTTCATTATAAAATACAGGGTGTTCCATTTGAAAATTCCGAGTTACCTGCCTTTCAATGTCCTATCAGAAGTCCATCATTTTGTGAACACCCTGTATGCAGTAATTGAATTATCACAGCATATCATCATATATTAACCCATTGACAAACAGAAACCATAAATACAGAATCCTAGCTATGTCGGTTGTGGTGATAATCGTTTTTTCATTGAGGAATGAAAGTTGCCAAATTTCCTAAATATTATTTTTTATCTCCATAACGGCTCTAGATAGGTGAGAAATAACTTGTATAAAAAACTTTGAAAATGTTCCGGGGGACCCGAAAATGTCATAATATATAGGGTGTTTCATTTGAAAAAACAAAGTTAGTATCTATTTAGGGTAGATGTGGCAACACTGCATTGTTAAAAATATTTTCGAAACAAAGATCGCGACCACTTACAAAAATAACCCAAATTTCAGATCTCTATCTCTTTTGATGCTCTAAATACTTCTAATAGGCCATCGAGTTTGGCCCACCCTGTATATATATATATATATATATATATATATATATATATATATATATATATATATATATATATATATATATATATATGTATAAGGTGTGTATCCGAGCGATAACTGAAAAATACTAAACTGATTTCAATCAAACTTGTCCTGGACGAAAACCGGGGTAGAGTTCGTTAATCAGCCTCTATGCTCAAGCTTTTCCTGTAAAAAATCGGCAAAAACTTTGTGCAAACGCTATATTTGTGTAAGTATCAGCGTAACTGGAATGAGACTTTACATGTGGCTAGAAATAGTGCAAATAAACCTATGTTGTGAATTTTGAGTAATTTGGTACACAATATTTAGAGTTTTTTCCAAATTAAAAATAAAATTCCAAAGACATGCGTTAAAACGACTTAGTCGCTAAAGTCCAGAGTAGTTAACTGCCACGCGTAGATTAATTCATACAACAGGTACAAACTATACATCAACGGTAACCAAACTAAATATATACCAGGCAGAAAACATACTAGCCAAACCATAAAGCTAACTAATTCTTAATTTTCATTAAGATCATTTAAAACTAAAATTAACATTTTATTAGGTTTAAAAAATAGTATATTAAAGATATGCCATCCTTCTTTCCATGAAAAAAATTAAGAAAACTTTATAATATTTTTGTTAACAAGTCTTGTCCTCCCAAACTACTTAATAAACTCACTATGTGAAAACTGGACCCTGTTATGAGCACTCATAAGTACAGTTGGAGAAACCCAAATCACCACAACACTTATTTCAGAGACCTTACGATCGTTTCGTTGACAAAGTCAACATCTTCAGAGAAAGATAAATTCTGAATTTATCTTCCTCTGAAGATGTTGGCTTTGTCAACGAAACGATCGTAAGGTCTCTGAAATAAGTGTTGTGGTGATTTGGGTTTCTCCAGTTGTACTAATTACTTAATAAACTCTTATACAATTGTTCAAACAATCACCATTACAATACAAGACACTCTCTACAAACATTATCAAATTTATGTGATAGACATAACACCCATATAATTTCGAGTTCGGAAACATCTAATTTTTTTTCATATCAATCCCATACATTAAGAGTATTTCCAATAGGTTAAAGTTTATATTTAATGATAAAACCAATTTTAAAATAATGTTTCGATATTCAAAAACAATTAGTGACATTTTCAGTAAACTCAAAAGTAAACATGAAATTTCCAAAGTGTCTGGAGTGGTATATTGTATACCATGTAGTAATTGTAGTTTAAAATACATTGGCCAAACAAGCAGAGTCCTTAAAGATAGACTAACACAGCTCAAAAGTGACATACGTTTACAAAAAAAGAACTTGCGCTCTTTCTGAACATAATCTCGACACTGGCTACAATATAAATTTTTCTAATGTTTCTATTTTACACTGTGAAACCTTACGTAATAAAAGAATGTGTTTAGATAAATTTGAAATTACTTTTAACGACAATTTAATAAACTTAGAGAAAGATAATAACTTTTAGAAATCACTACCCCTATTTATATTTCCTAGACAGAAACAAAAAACAAATTCAAATACACAATAGTTAGCTTCGTATGCCACTTTTCGACTTCAGTCAAATTTACAAAAAAGTTTTTTTCATGTTTGTTATTCCATAATTAGTTATAGTAAAACTCACGTTATACGCAAGTATTTTAAACTTTTATATCTTTCCTATGTAAATTGTAAACTTTTTTCTTTCTATGTTGTAGACTTGAGAATGGAAGAAACTTTTCCGAAAGCCCGGCTTTGAATACAGAGTTTTATTTTAAAACTGACGGCTTTCTCACATTTTCTAGTATATATATATATATATATATATATATATATATATATATATATATATATATATATATATATATATATATATATATATGCATAGGTGTCACACCGATAACTTAAAAGATAATGAGCCCATTTTCATTAAATTTGGTGAATGCCTTCCTTTTGCAAGTGGCTTGGACAAGTTCCTTAGCTTGGAAAATCGGCCCAGGTTTCCCCGGAAAATTTTGAGTTTTCTTTCGAAAACAATTTTATCTCCAGAAATAACAATGTAAGGGCAACAAAATTTGGTGCAGGGGTCTATACCTTTATAGGTAAATTACGTAGCAAATATTAGCTCTGTAAGTTAAAAGACAAAAAAGTTATGGTCTGTTAAAGAAAAACAAATTGGGGTTTTCCTCAAAACGTCAAAGTCCCTATTTGAAACGTCAAAATTGGCAACATTTAGGTAAAGAATCTGAAACTAATATAGGCTATGGATAGAAAGTGTCCCAAGAAGAATGTTTCAAACCCTGAAGTCTTAGCTTCAACCATCATTGTCCTTCATTGTAGTAAAATATTTCCAGAAAATTCATTTCAAATAGATCCTTTCTCTGATACTCTGGCAGTATGCTTAGCTATAGGGTATACCGTGTAATGATATATATTTTTATAGAATTTTCGTAAAAAATAAATGAAGCTCAATATATCCGTTATTATACAAGATACAAAAAAAAATGTTTACATTAATTCTGGGGTGTCTTGTTCTACACCTTGAAATTTTTTTTCTACAATCACAGGAAGACCCCTAAGTCGTTGGAAATTTTCTTTTTTGTAGTCGAACACGCCTCATGTTATGGTTTTGCATTTTCGATCGAAATATAATGCATGTTTGAAAGAAAAGAAATTCTGGACACAGCAAGTGCGATATGGTAGCGAATTTTTATTAAATGCTTCAAATGTAAATAGCTAAATTTGCTATTAACCTATAAGATTGACCAAGAAACCAGATTATCGGAAACACAAAAGTTGTTTCGGAAATTTTTGTACATTTTCAAACAATAGAATTATCTTGATGAAACATGGCACATTGTTTCTACTATATAGGTTATACTGGTGACCAAATTTGATGCCTGCTTTCTTAAAAAAAAAACACATATTTGCTACTAAAAATATTTTTTATGAAAATTCACTACCATAACGCACCTGCTGCGTTCAGATTTTTTTTTATCATTGGTGGACGAGGAGGTTTGCATTGATTTTTGGTATTCCAATCTCAAGAATAGACATCCCTACACTTGGTGGCATTTTTAAGATTTTGTTGATATCGCATTAGACTACGTTTCTGTCAGTAAATTTGCTTCCTAAGTCTCGTAAAACGCACATTAGAATAGGTTGATACCGTAAATTTTGCTTCTTAGTGGTAAAACTAACATGTTATATCCCGGAGCCGGCCATTATTTTATCTACAAGAATTTATTATGTTCTTTTAGCTAGTTAAATTGAAAAAAAGTCTGGACGCAGCAAGTGCGTTATGGCAGTGAATTTTTATAAAAATGCTTTAAATAGCAAATATGTCTTTTTAATGCAAGCAGTCATCAAATTGGTTACCGGTATAATCTATATAGTAGAAAAAATGTGCCATATTTTATCAAAATAACTTATTGTTTGAAAATGTACAACAATTTTCCGACAATAAACTTTAAATGTTGGTTTCCTAGCCAGCAAACCTTAGGTTAATAGCAAATTGAGTTATTTAAATTTGAAGCTTTTAGTGAAAATTTGCTACCAAAATGCACTGACTGCTTCTAGATTTTTTTTCTTACAAACATATTTCGATAAAAAATGCAATAAAATAAGGCTGTTTGAAAAAAAAATTGTAGGGATCACCAACGACTTATGGGCCAGCCTGTGATTGTCAAAATAATTTTATAAGATGCAGCTCAAGACACCCTATAATTAACTTATACAATTTTTTCTCGTCTCTTGTATAATAATACTGATATTGAGCTTTACCGTAGAAATGCGTCACCCTGTATATATGTAAACAGATCAAAACTGAACGTAAATGGATTCCAGGGGGGCTAGTTTGCGCTCATTTGAAGAAATCTTTTTAAAATTCCAAAGTCGTGGTGTCCTCATTGACGAATTTTTTGTATGAAAATTAGCTAAAAATTATGGACCGTTAAACCATAAACTTAACTGAAAGTACCGCCAAAGCATCAGAGAGAAAATAACTAACTTGTTGCATATAAGCCCTTTTTGTAAAATTTCGATCCTTTATATGTGTTCATAAAACATAACAAAGACTGTTTAGTCCACCCAGTAACGTTAATAAAATCATAAAGGAATAATTTGCACTTGTATATAAAAATTACCAAATAACACAAATAATGTGTCAACTGAAACAGATAAAACAATCTAATACTATACGATAAACGTCAGTTACAGCGTCTAACAGACCTGCGCAATAATATCCAATGTTCCGTTGCCAGGCAACGCTCAGACATACTAAATCTCATATAAGCCAGGTTTGCCATTGTCAATGAAACGCGGTGATATTAAAAATAAATGTTTCAAATTTGAATATCTCAATTTTCTGTAAACCTAGAAAGTTGAATTTTTGTACATATTTAGGTCGTTTCCAACGCAACGCGTACACCAAATTTCATCGAAATAGCTTTATAATTTTCGGAGAAAAAAAATATTTTCGAAAGAAAACTCAAAATTTTCCCGGAAAACCTTATCCGACTTCCTTGGCTAACGAACTCATCCAAGCTATTAATAAAAGAATATATATATATATATATATATATATATATATATATATATATATATATATATATATATATATATATATATATATATATAAATCGAAACTGACCCCATATGGGTTCTAGGGTCCTAAATTCGCGCTCATTTAAAAATTTTTTTATAAAGACTCACCATCGATACCTCTCTATTAGTGAATTTTTAAAAATAAAAATGCACTAAAAATGTTTCACCTGAGCACTAATACTGACTGGACAACAAAGCTTTTATGTAATCGATTAAACTGCAACTGCTTTACGGGAGATATACCCGCTTATCCCTGGTGAATTTCAGTAAGTATGTACGCTGGAAATGAAAATAAAACGGAAAATACAGCAAGAGCTCTGAGTCAAGGCTGTCACCTGGGTGGCATTGCATTTCCTCTGCAACATTAAATCCGCAGTTATAAATTTTCTCCTACGCTCCCCCATCCGACTACGATTCTTGCCGCCGCTGCATCTGTTTGCATAGCGCGACGTTCCTATTTTCACTTATGATTTACGATTACAAAATAAGCACACCTGTTCTTTATTCTCACTATTTATGTTGACCTAGAGCTACTTGCACCATGTACCTAAACAACTATCTGAGAATTTGTGTCAAGACCGCTTGCAGATGCTGTAAAATATGGCAATGGAATTGCATGAAAAGAACGTAAACGGTTGTTACGCTACGAGAGGCTTATGTGTATGGTGAGATAGCCAACGAAATTACTGTTTTTATTATTTTTGTGTTACGAATATACTGACTTTTAAAAAATCCGCTTACACACCCAGTAAGAGTTGATTAATTTTAATTTTAAACTAAAAATGTATTTATACATAATGTGTATTTAATCAATCTTGAAAGACGATTACATTTTCAAACTAAAACATAAAAAAATAACGAAGTTATTTAATATCGAACGGGTCCCCCATGGTTTCTTATGCATTCGATAACTCTTCGACGCATGATTCAATTTAAATGGTTTATGGTATCTTGAGGAATATCATCCCGGACTTTTTAGTGAACTTTTATTTTTAAAAGAATTCAGTAATAGAAAGGTATCTATGGTGAGACTTTGCAACATTTTTTTCAAATGAGTGCATACTAGGACGCCTAGAACTCATATCCGGGGTGAGTTTCAATTTTTTATATGTTTGCTTATATATATATATATATATATATATATATATATATATATATATATATATATATATATATATATATAACAGGACTTTTTAACACGGCATTTCTGTATACTATACAAGTAAAAAGGTTAAGGGCAAGGCCGCAAGGAGACAACCGCATACACGTGTTTCAAGCTTATTAGCTATCATCAGTACGGTATAGCCAGGTGATGATGGGAACACTTTGGATGAAGAAGCAAAAATACACGGAGGCAAATAAATCACCTGCGTGATCATCCGGAGCCCAGGAGTCACACTATTTATAACATGACTTTGTAACACGGTTGTCTGTTGTAACTCCGTGTATTTTTGCTTCTTTATCCAGAGTGTTCCCATCATCTATACCGTACTGATGATAGCTAATAAGCTTGAAACACGTGTATGCGGTTGTCTCCTTGCGGCCTTGCCCTTAACCTTTTTCCTTGTATAGTATACATAAATGCCGTGGTAAAAAGTCCTGTTATAAATAGTATGACTCCTGGGCTCTGGATGATCACGCAGGTGATTTCTTTGCCTCCATGGCGATTTTGGTTGTTGCCCTCAAATTGAGGGTCTTCAGAATGATGCTGCAAATGTGCACTGGTTGCCTGTTGTGACTCCATGTATTTTTGCTTCTTCATCCAGACTGTTCCCATCATCACCCGGCTATACCGTACTGATGATAGCTAATAAGCTTGAAACACGTGTATGCGGTTGTCTCCTTGCGGCCTTGCCCTTAACCTTTTTACTTGTATAGTATACAGAAATGCCATGTTAAAAAGTCCTGTTATAAATAGTATGACTCCTGGGCTCCAGATGATGACGCAGGTGATTTATTTGCACCCGTGACGATTCTGGTTGTTGCCCTCGAATTGAGGGTCTTCAGAATGATGCTGCAAATGTACACTGGTTGCCTGTTGTGACATATATATATATATATATATATATATATATATATATATATATATATATATATATATATATATATAGTGTCCACGGATTGAGTGTGGGTAAGGTATAAGTGACAAAAAAATTTCGAATAAAAATCTGATATTCTGGGAATCGCTCCTGCTTAGTCTTAAACTGAGATGTTGACAAAATGAATAAAATCAATTAATATAGAGGGTGATTTATAACTGATGTAATGAAATGAATTAAGAGTAAACTACCTTCGTTTATGAAGATACCGCAAAAAGTTGTCAACAAAAATTGTTTAGAATTAAATTTCATGACAAGATATCAATTTTCAAACAGATCAGCCTACTATGATTTTTTTTAGCTGCGACTTTATTTAGATGCCGTTCGAAGGCTTCTGTGATTAGGTGTACATTAAAAAATACTTGAAACTGTATTAAAAAAGTCTTTACCATAATTAAACTTGGGGTAGGTTTGCTTTTATCTCAGCCAACAAAAAAAGTGAAGTAAACGCACAATTGGACATTCGAAGCAATAATTGAGCTTTGCCTTGTTCGTTTCCCGGGATACAACTTATTTGGAAATTGAAACGTCAATTTTGTTTGTCACGAACGGCAAGCTTCTGTATTTAAAAATGTTAACAACAGAACAAAAAGTGTTTATTGTGCTGTGCTATGGTTTGGGTGAAGAACATTCTTATCAGGGAGTGATAAGAAAATTCATTGAACGCTGGCCAATTTATTCGGTTCCGCTGCAGGGTGTAAAAAAAGTTGTTACAATATTTATGCGTACTGGGAGTGTTTTAAATGTTAAAAAGACAAAATCCGACCTGAATGAAGAAGACAATGCTGCAGCTGCATTAGCTATGGATTCTGTTAGGCCGTTTCCGAAATTATCATTAAGAAGGGCATTAGAAATTGGCAGTATTAGCAAATCGCATTTGCAACAAATTTATCGTACCAACAAGGTGAAACCTTTTAAAGCAAAACTTATACACACTTTGGAAGAAAACGACGAGTCAAAACGATTAGATTTTTGTTTATGGTACGGCGAGCAATATCTACAAAATCACAATTTTGGCAGAAGTATAATTTTTTCGGACGAATCCACTTTTACCACTAATTGGGTGGTAAATTCCCAAAATGCACGGCATTGGTCTATGGAGAATCCAAATTATAGAGTTAATTGCAGAAGACAATGCCATAAAAAAGTAAATGTGTGGTGTGCGGTTTTTTACGCTGGGATAATTGGGCCATATTTTTTTTAGCGGAATATGAACCAGTACAGTTATCTGGAAATGCTGGAAAATATTCTTAAAGACCATTTGTATAACATGTCTCTAGAAGATAGACAAACAGCATGACGGCCACCCAGCACATGCAACAGGAATCGTTCGAGAATGGTTAGATCGCGAATTTCCTGGGCGGTGGATTGGTCGATATGGTCCAATACCTTGGCCTCCCAGAAGTCCCGATCTTACCTTAATGGACTTTTATTTATGGGGCTATCTCAAACAGAAAGTCTACGTGGCTCCATTAAACAACGATCTTGATTTGTTGAAACTGAGGTTGAGAGAGGCAATTGACCGTATTTCGATTGAACATATTGAAAATGCCTACAAAGCATTTAATAAACGGGCTGAGCTATGTGTATCGGTTGGTGGCAGCACATTTGAATAATTTCTTTATTTTTCGTTGTTCGTTTTGATTTTTGTTAGCAATAAGCGTTTTGTATTTTACTGATAAATAATTATTTAACATTGCATGGTTGGTTGCTTTGCGCACCTGCGTTCAGAAAACCACAGGTAAAAAGCTCCATGTTGATAAGGAAAAAATGTTGATAGGGAAAGTTTTGTTAATAACTTTTTGCGGTATCTTTATAAACGAAGGTAGTTTACTCTTAATACATTTCATTACATCAGTTATAAACCACCCTGTATATTAATTGATTTTGTTCATTTCCTCAACATCTTAGTTTAAGACAAAGTAGGAGCGATTCCCGGAATATCATAATCTAATTCAAAAATGTTTTGTCACTTATACCTTACCCACACTAAATCCTGTATATATTTGTACAGATGTAAAACCTCGTTAGGCTGTTTGAATGGCCTACCCACTTCAAATGCAAGATGTCAACCCCGCCAACTATGATTCCAGGAATAGGGCCGGTTCTCTGTATTTCGCGATGCGTTAGACATCAAAAAAAAGTTACTCCAAAACTTATTCAGAATTCAATTTTAACCGCAGATAACGAGTTTCAAGTCAAAATTCGAATTTTTACATTTATGTAAATTTTTAGACAAGAGTCCCAATTTTTCATCAGATTTTAACAGGTAGATTGGCATGGAAACAACAAACATCGTCAATATCAAATCGTCAATCAATACGTGATTATTTTAACTCAAACATAAACTCTTAACAAAAGTACAATTAAATTGAATATAAAATTAGTAAAGGTTGTCTGCTTCAACTAGCCCACCTTCAAGCCTGATGCATTTTCGATCCGTTTACGATTATTGCTGGCAACTTTTCTTAGTTATTATATATATATATATATATATATATATATATATATATATATATATATATATATATATATATATATATATATATATATATATATATATATATATATATTAAAAAAATAAAAGGCCCATTTTGATGACATTTGGCAGAGGTCGTCCTATTGTGAGTGGCTTGGATGAGTTCCTTAGCCAGATAATCGGCTCATGCTTTCCTGGAAAACGTTTTGCTTTCTTTCGGAGAAAAATTATATCTCCCGAAGCAACAAAGCAAAGGCAGCTCAATTTGGTATGCGTATTGCTAATATAAAAGGTGAACCATGTGCCGAAATTTAGGTCTGCAAGTAGAACCTTGGTGGTTCAGGGGTAAGAACGTATGTATCTGAACCGAAGGGTACTGGGTTCGATCCCAGGGTACTCCTTCACTTTTTCAGTACAAACTGTAATATTAACATCAACCGAGGTTCTGGCATTGTATTTGAGCAAGTTGAATGTCTGCACGTTCCGCCCTTCGGAGGGGGCGTAAAGCCGTCGGTCCCGTGTCCATACGATGTTGAGCACGTTAAAGATCCCTACCCTCCTTACAGACAGGCAGGTGTTCGGCTTCCAGGATAGTGAGGTGAAACTGCTCCCTGGCGTTGGTGATTGGCCATAGTCGCGGAAATAGGCCGACGTTAAAGAAACAAAACACACACATAGGTCTGCAAGTTTAAAGACAAAAAAGTTTAAGCAGCATATAAAGAAAAAAGGGGTTTTCCTCAAAACCTGAAACTCGCAATTTAAAAGGTCAAAATTGGCACCATTTAGACAAAGAACCTGAACAAATATGGACTATGTAAAAAAATCTCATAAGAAGAGTGTTGTGGAAAATCATTAAGTTTCAGCTTCAACCGTCATTGTCCTTCATTTTACTAAAATGTTTACAGATAATTCAATTCAAATCGACTCTATCTCTCATGCTTTGGCAGTAGTTTTAGTTAAGTTTATGGTTTAACGGGTCTACAATTTTAAGCAAATTTTCGTAGAAAAAATTCGTTAATGAGGAGACCGCGATAGTTGTGAAATTTCAAAAAATTTCTTCAAATGTGGGTAGACTAGGCCCAATAGAACGCACATCCATATTTAGTTTCAGTTTGTATGTGTTTAGATATATACAGAGTGACGTATTTCTCCCGTAAAGCTTAATATACTTGTTATTATACAAGATATGAGAACAAATTGTGTACGTTAATTATAGGGTGTCTTGAGCTGCATCTTATAAAATAAGTTTGATAGTCGCAGGGTGGCCCAAAATTCGTTGGTGATACCTAAAATTTTTTTGCGAACCCCCTTATATTATTGCATTTTTGCATTTTTATCGAAATCCGATGCAGGTTTGTAAGAAAAAAATCAAGACGCAGTAGGTGCGTTTTGGTAGGTAATTTTCCTTAAATACTTCAAATTTCAATAACTCAATTTGCTATTAACCTAAGGTTTGTTGGATAGGAAACCACTTTTCTCAGAATCACTTTAAGTTTATTTTCGGAAACTTTTGTGCATTTTCAAACCATAGGTTATATTGCGAAAATATGGTAGTAGGTAATAATAGTGGGTTCTACAGCACTCCTCCTCCTCCTCTCGAGGTCACTTACTCCTCCCAAGGTCACTTACTCCTCTCAAGGTCAACACTCCTCTCAAGGTCAACACTCCTCTCAAGGTCAACACTCCTCTCAAGGTGAACACTCCTCTCAAGGTCAACACTCCTCTCAAGGTCGACACTCCTATCAAGGTCGCAAAAAATGTTTTGAACTCGAACCGCAGACCAACCTTGAGAGTTGTAGTATATAATCTGCAAAGTTTGTTTCAGATGCACATCTCTCTGAGAAGTATAGTAAAGTATAGTAAAGTAAGTAATAACGAAAATGAATTTGAAATTAGCTCTAAGTTATCTTTGTCACGAACTGAATCGTGAGCAAGAACGCTTGCAGAAAAAAGAAAACTTAAATAGTGATGAGTTGACGTTGATATCCCAATATAAAAGAGTGTTATCTCGAACCATTGAGTACATGAACGAGAAGTGTTGTGATTGTGAGTTAATAGCCGATTTGATTGACACAAGACTGGATTTCAAATTCTATCCATTTATGAAATACTTTCCGGAGCCATTGAGAACATATCTCAGGTCATCGCACGCACAGTGGGAGCATCAAAAAAAAGTGTTGGAACAATCTAGGCTGGTTGTTTTTGTTAACGAGGATGGAGAGAGAAATGTTGTAAATGTGTAAACACCTAACTATTAAATTATATATATAAGTAGATAGAGTTAATCATGAAGAAAGTTAAATTTAATGAAGCTGAAAACAAAATCCATTACATGGCGTGTTGGAAATATGCACACACTAATGCAAGAAAGGGAACTTGGATGAAAGACTATGCGGACAGATGTCGTTTTCAAAGAAAAATTGAACAAGTCAAAAGCGTTGTCGACAGAATTTTGGATGTAGAACACAGAAAGAAGATTTTCTATGAACGTTTTTACAATCATTTATTATTTCGAGAGAGTTATGCTCTACCCCCTTATTAATCATTTTTATTTTGTTAACTTGCTTTAAATTTACTTTATTATACTTTTTAGAAAGATGTCATAGTTTGATTTTAATAAAGTTTCAAACTAATTTATTTGTTTTATTTTTGAATAGGAATAAATAAAAGATAAATACATTTTTAACTATTATTTTATTGTACACAATTCATTACAAAATTTTCATATAGGTAAGAAACATTTGTAAGTGAGCAAATGCAGATATTATTTAAGTGATTGAAACAAGAAGGTTTCGATGGTTGTATAGTTGGTTGATCATCGAGTTCTAGGACTGGTGTGGCAGAATATTTTCTAATGTAGGAAGCCTTTTCTTTTCCTTTGACATACACATAATTAACGTTTCTTGTGAGAGCGCTGACAATTGCACCAAAATTGTGAACTGGAGTGAAACCTGCTTTCCAATCGATGCAGTGATGATAATTCATAAGCCATCTAACTTGTCTTGATAAGTCCGGTGGAAGGGAATCCATACTGAAAGGTGGTTTGAATATGTAGTGACAAATTCTTTTTCCATCAAACGCTGCTAATTCTTTAGGAAGAAATTTATTATTTTCTAATTTGAAACCTTGCACATCAAGAACTAATATCATTTTTACAATTTGAGTTTAGAAAAGTTCTTAGCAATCTTACTCATCACACAATAGGATTCTATTTGACTTTTTAATTTCTTTAAATTTTTTATGTGAGTCTTCAAGACATCCTTAAACGTGAATGACATAATTGAAATGAGTAAAGAGATGTGGATGTAATTGCTTTAATAGTTACTCCAAGGCATGCGCAGAATGAGTTAGTACACTCTACACTTGCAGGAGAATTCATGCGTAGAGGGAACGAATTTAGTTTCTCTACACTTGCTTTACGATTTTTGTCAGCGGGTTGTAGAGAAACAATTTATTGTGACAAATCAAAGCGTAAGCGGAAGTATCTTTCGGAATGGCTGTGTTCGTTTCAAATTCAATTCGAACAACAACAGCCCCTGATTGGAGAGAATCTTTTTGTCGGGAACAGTCTATATGCACTAGTGGAGCAATCTCTTTAAATTCATTGGGAGTGAAAATAGGCTGGTTTTCTTTTTCGTAATAAGGTTGTTGAAATTTTGAATACATGTCATAAAGTGACGCGAAATTATTTTCACCGAAATTTAAGTTCAAATCATGATAAGGATACCTTTCACTATTTAGGAAAACTCTAAAGTTTCGCAGGTTGCAATGATCAAACTTTCCCATGTCTTTTTTAACATCTCCTTTCCTGGCTGTTTGAAAACCTGCAATTATGTGACTTGGCGATTCGAGTTTTGTGCTTGTCTTCACAGGCCAAGTATGTCGCGTTGTTTGAGGTAAAGCTGGAAATTCTATTAGTTCCCAACTTCTAAAAGCGAGGGGAATATCAATGTTTTTTTGAATCAGCTTAGAAAGGTGCAGTTGTTGAGAAATGGAAGGTGTAACATGAGGAACATTCCAGTATATTTTATCAAGCTGAATTTTTGGCTTATCTGCAACTAGAGCTACATTGGTGGGATCTTCAATGTAGACGACAGCGTCTAGGTCGTCAGTACTTCTAATGAGAACTAATTCTTGTTTCATATTTATAATAATCTTGCGATAATCTTCAAAAAATCCCATTAAATGGGAAAGAGGAATACAAACGTTGAAATGTCCATTGTTATCAATTTTTAGACGTTCAGATTCTCTTCCTTCGCTTTTGGGGAACCATCCGGCATTTTGCAACTTGGCACCATCATTAGAATTTACTGACACATAACCTTTCATAGTTGAAGTGAGCCCTACATTTCGCACTGAATCGACCACAACACCGTTTAACTCATAGCGAATTTCCCTGAACAGGTGTGCTATGGCATTGTTAATAAAAAATAATGTGTTTCCTACAGTTCCATCATCTTTCCTTAATTTACCTTCTATGTATAGGTAACTGTCAGAAGGAAGGGTATATGCATCTAATTCTTGTATCGATATTCGCATTTCATCGTTCTGCTCAAATTTTGAAGAGGAAAATGATTGATAGGTGTGTAGTTGATAATCTACCACGGAATCATCAACAACCACCTTTTGCGCGACGTCTAGAATATTCATTGCGGTTGAAAACCTAACGATTTTAAAAAACGGCGATTACGTGCTGTCAGCTGCTTAGACGTTTTTATACTATGGATTTTTGCTTTTGCATCCTTATTTTTATACTCTAGCGCCTGACATTTCGTGTGAGAATTATTATAGCGGACAACCATTTAGCTAACTTTTTTCAAATGCACTTTGACTGTGACAGTTTCACCTCTAAAGTGGACTAGGTTTCCGTCTTGATCAAGGATCTTGATGGTTATATTAGTAATTGTCTTTATGGTGACTGGAAAGTAAATGACATTCTGAGGTGTTTCTACTATTTTATACCCTGGCGGTACCGTGGGAAAAAATTGATGTATTGTATGGACCGGTTTACCGTTATTATATGAGCCAGAAGAGATGTTGCAATCAATGCATATAGCATTTACTTTTATAATTTCCACAGGCTTCTCCGATTCATGAACAACATTCGCTTTCAAAACCTTATTACTGAAGCCTAAAAGTTTGCCGATGGAATTGGGTTTTGAAAAGTCGATACTTTGACTACATTTTAAAGTTGTTTTAAGGGTGTTGTTATTCGCATTGAGCTCCAATGTTTCTTTTCCCATTTTACTCTGCAAATATTGATGTATATCTGTTATTTCGTAAGAACCTGTTGGAATAATTATAGTCTGTGCACCATAACAAAAGGTATTATTTGTTTCATCTATATTGGGGATGGCGTTAAATGTTTCAAAATTTGTTAAACCGATCACATATTCTGAATTCTCATCAAGAAATATTGGGGGATTGAAATTTGAACTTAACACTGATTGAGGTTGCGAAAACGCAAATGCGTAAGACATGATTCAATCGTTGCGAGTGACAAATTAAACGGATGTTTGCTTATTATATAGAAATCGTAAGCATAGGTGCCCACAGTTGAACGATTTAACATTTTGTTGTCTCCAGTAATTATAAGTAATTATATTATCAACTCCATCACTTAAAAAATAATTAATTAGTTCTTGCGGCGGTCGCAAATTGCCATAACTATCGAAGTAATCGACATTTTTATTTCGTTTTATATAAGCTGTCCAGTGCGTACCTTCATTTGCTTTAGCGTCTAGATTAACAATTCCACACTCCGAATATTTAATTTTTTTTGGTAAAGAATCTCGCATGTAAACACCCCTAAAATGTTTTATTTTTAATTGATTTGCATATTTAAGAATATCGACGTTGGTCAACGCTCGATTTGGAATTGTTATCGGTAGTTTTTTTGATACGGTTTTAAAAATAAACCCGACCCTTTGTTTTCCATAGCTTTATTATGTCTATTCGTTTCTCGCAAAGCTTTAGCCGCATTCTTCGCATCTATTACTGTCTTGGCTATACTCGCCCCGCCTCCGGCTAAAGCACCTGATGCTCCCAAAACAGGTAATAACATTGGTAAAAAACCGCCAATCTTAGGCGATCTTATGATTCTGCTTTTTTTAGATCGTCTTGTTTTTGAATTCGTCTTCCTCTTTTTCGTCAAACCGCTACCCTTTTTAAGTGAATTCCTCATTTTGCGCAACCCTGCTGCTAACAGTCGCTTTAGTTTAACAGATGACGGATTCACTCTCATCTTGTAGTGTTGGAAGACGCAGTAATTGTGACAAATTTCGCAGGTAGGTTACCAGTATATATACTTTCGATTCTCCTAAAATCAACAATGCAACATTTAGCTCTATGGCTGTTTTCATTTCGTTTACAACCACTTTTCAGCGGTGTCCACACTTGCTATATAAGTCGCTTCTCCCATTTGGGCGTTGCATACTGTAACATGAGAGCGGAACAGCAAAAGTTGCAATTACCCATCAAAAACCATGACAGCACCTTTGGAAGTGAAAAGTGTAATAGACATGGCACGTTATTAGGAAATGATATTAAGAGAGGCATTTTAGTAGGTGCATCTGGTTGTGGAAAAACAAATGTTATGGTTTCACTTTTGGAACATGCAAACGGTCTTAGATTTGAAAATATATATGTGTATTCTAAATCCTTGAACCAACCAAAATATCAATATCTCAGATCACTTTTGCAACCTATGAAAGAAATCGGCTATTCTGAATACGATGATGGAAATCAGATATTCACCCCTGATCAGATTAAACCGAACTCAGTAGTTATATTCGATGATATAGTTTGTTGTAATCAAAGCATTATCAGGGACTATTTTTGTTTCGGGCGCCACAATAAAGCTGATTGCTTTTATTTGTGTCAGACTTATTCTTCAATACCGAAACAGCTGATTCGAGATAATGCAAATTTGTTAATCATATTCAAACAAGATAACACTAATTTGAAACATGTATATGACGATCACGTTAATGTTGACATGCCGTTTCAGAAATTTAAGGATTTGTGTTCTTACTGTTGGAACGAGTTGTTTGGTTTTTTGGTTATAAATAAGGAATTTCCGATCCATTGCGGCAGATATAGGAAAGGTTTTGACATTTATTTATATATAGATTAAACAAGATTTCAGTTCATCAGTATATCTCAAACAAGTGACCAAGATGAGTGAAAACGTTACCCGAGAACTTCTAAAAACGAGAAAAGCTTTGAAACGGAAATTGCAAAGTTTAAAAGCTGATATTTTGGAATCTTCACTTAAAAGAGAAGAGGAGTTGAAACCCATCTCCGAACCTCTTAAAAAACTAATTTCTGATATAAAAACGGAAAAGATCATTCCAAAAGTTGAGCCTAAAGAGGAAAAACAAAAAATGTCTACACCTACAAACGCCGCTCCAGCACAACAACCTCAACGCTTATTTCCACCCGAATTTTAGAATTATGAAGAAGTGTTTTCTGCACAACCTGAAATTTCTGACACCTCAGCAAATATTCTTGAAAGTACAAGAGCAGATATTGACAGAATGGTAAATGATCCATCCTTTATTGTCTATTTACAACAATATTCAACACTACCTAGGCAATATGTTGAAGAGATGATAAGAGACACTAATGATCGTTTCGATCATAAATACGGAATAAGACATAACTTAATGACAGACAAATTTCACATCGGCGACTCTGAAGTTAATTTTGATAAGGATGATATCGTTATTAAGGGAGTCAAATATAAAGGTAGCCCCGGTCTATATGAACTGCTGTTTAAGAAAGAACCCATTGGATATACTGATAAAGATTCGTACGACTATAATGACATTCTAAAGCGAACCAATGCAAATCGCAGGAACTATAATCCCAATGAACAAATTGCCGGAAATAAATCCAGAAAGTATAGGACTGTAATTCAACCAAATGTGAAACGCCCTCGCTCTGGTTCACAACCTACTTTTACGTTTCCTACAAGAATGCACACGGGACAAGGACTTATGACGTGGAATAAGAAGTCAACGAACTATCTTTACTGGGATGATCCTAACGAGTTAGTTGATAGATTGAGACTCCTTCTTGCATCTAGGAATGCTGGCAATAACGGCAATGATAATGAGATTATTTCAATAATTGAAGAGTTGCGGGAAAAAGATATAATCATATAAATAAACATGATTTAAATTGTGCATTACCAGTGTGACTATGACTTTGGATAAGTTCGGAAGAAAAATTAATAAGGATGTGGATAAGTTAAAGAAAAAACTGTCACAAACAATAATATTAACATATTTTGGCAAAAAATCATTTCATAACAGAATCTTTCTAGCACCCAATTTAACACATACAAAAATCTTTAGGTTTGATGCGGAAATAGATAAACTTAATATCAGACCTGCATCTGAAGTGACAATATTTTTTAATGGAGAACAAACATCTGCAGATGACTTGGGTGGCAGGAAAATAAAGTCTGGTGACAGCATGCATTTTACGTATGTGAAAAATACTGCAACTGTGCTTTTTCATATTGAAAGAACTTTAAGATGTCCTCTCAAAAGTGTCAGGGAGTTGATCGCATGAATGTAATTATAAATAGAAGATAACTTAACTTCATCACCGACATATAAAAGCAAGCGCTGTCAAACTCAATTGATCTAAATATGCCTTTGGATAAGTTTGGTAGACAAATTGATGATGATGTTAAGATGATAAGGAAAAAGCTGTGGCAAACACTCATCATATCTAGCCGTGGAGGGAAATCCCAAAGCGTTCCCCGCAGAATCTTCCTGATCGATCATATTTCCCACAACTATATTTTTGAATTCGATGCAGAAATAGATGAGGTTGTTGGAAATCCTAAATCTGATGTGATCATCTTTTTTAATGAAAAAGAAACGTCACCAGATAATTTAGTTGGTGTGAAGGTTAAACCGGGTGATGATATATATTTCGAATACATTTTGACGAGCAGTAGAGTTGAATTTTTCTTAGAAATAACATTAAGATGTCCCCTAAAACTGTCAAGGAATGGGTGGTGACAGAACTTCACAAACCGGCAAGGAGAAATTATAGAAGAAGACGAGTATTAGTGAAGGGGTTGAATGACCTGTTTCAAGCTGATCTGGTGGAAATGCTTCCTTATTCGAAATTAAATCGTGGATATAAATATATTTTAGTAGTGATCAATGCTTTTTCAAAGTTTGTCTGGGCGGAACCTTTAAAAAGTAAAACAGCTAAAGAAGTATCAAAAGTTATGAAGAAAATTCTACAATCGCTAAAAAATGCACCCAAAAATTTGCAGACAAACCTCGGGAAGGAGTATATGAATTCAGAATTCAAGGCTCTAATGAACGAATTCAAAATCAATCATTACAATACCTATTCAAATCTGAAAGCTAGCATATGTGAACGAGTTAATAGAACATTAAAAACGATGATGTGGAAAGAATTCAGCATGCAAGGAAACTATAAGTGGCTAGATTTACTTCCCAAAATTGTTTCGCAATATAACAACCGGGTGCATAGAACCACTGGAATGAAACCTGCTTCTGTGCTAAAGAAGCATGAAAAAGCTATTTTAAAATCAGCTTTTAGTCATATGAAGACCGTTGATCCGAGGAAGCAGAAATTTCATGTTGGCGACTATGTCCGCATCAGCAAACATCGAGAAATTTTTGTCAAAGGTTATACACCGAATTGGTCGAATGAAATTTTCCACATTATGCAGATTAAACAAACTAACCCTCGCATGTACTACCTCGAAGATGAAAAACAGCAGTCCATAAAAGGAGGATTTTATGAAGAGGAACTACAGAAAGTAAAATACCCTGACATACATTTGATTGAAAAAATTATCAGGAGAAAAGGTCATACTGTATTTGTGAAATGGTTGGGTCTCGACAAATCGCACAATTCATGGATTCCTAAAAATCACATTGTATAAAATTATATTATTTTTGATGTAATGTTTTTTCTTCAATAAAAACTATAACAGAATATATATCTTTTTTATTCCTAAAATTGTGTTGCAGAGAATGAGCGATGGAGAAATGTAAGGTAAGTTAATTAATAAAAAACTGTAATTTTTTTTTAACATATTTATTAACAAGGTAAATGTAAACGATACATAATTAAGTTGGGATTTTTAAATGTGGCAATAGTAACATGTGAAGTGAATAATGCACAGTCAAATGTTTACGATTTAACATTAAATATGTGGTTATACATTTTTTTTAAATATTATAATAGTTTACAAATATAAAGCTATTCGACGAAAGATGAAAATGCACAATCAAATAATTGAATGCGTTACATATTTTTTAAACATTACTAGACAATCATAGATTAACACTTTATGCAAAACAACATCTACAACTAGTTGAAAAGAGAACGTTGATTGTAAAAATTCTGTTGTGGATATCGGTTGAACTCTTTTAAATTCGGATATTGTTGAATAAGCTCCATCACAGCGCAAACGTTTTCTGAATTCAGAGTTGTTGAGACTTTATTCAGAATGAAATTAGCAATGTCGACGTGCCCCGAATGCACATTGAAGACTAAAGATTCAAAATAATTGGAAAAATCTTGTTTCTTCAGCATATCAATTTTGTATGCGATGAGATTTGCTAGTTCAAATAACTTGCAAACAGATTCAATCCCCAGATATACACACCCACCGCACTTATCTTCTATTTTTACAATTTTAATATCTTTAAACCATTCAAATGTTATGTTGATTGCAGAATTTTGTCGTTGACAAAACTCATCCTGATTATTTGAATAGAAATAATTCATAATGAGTCCTTCACAACCCCGAAACTCTATCCACTCCTCTTCATTGAAAATTACTGAATCACCTTTAAGACCTTGTATTCCAATAAATGGTTGAAAACTGAAGTCATATGCTAAACCAACACACACATATTTAGATTTCGAAGGGTTAATATGGTATCGCTTTTCACAAATTGTAGTCAAAATGTTTTTCTGGATTTTGCTTTCTGAACACTGTCTTTTGGAAGTACCAAGAGCGGAATTTTTAATTGTATTTGAAACACTGCAGGTATTCATTGTCAAAAGTTAAATGTGCACTGATGACAGCAATTTTAAACGCAGAGCTTTATACTGCGTTTCACCTCCTCACACTACATTGCAGATGTTATTTTACACCCCCTCCCCCTAACTTAAAGGAATTCTTAATAATGTACCACTACAGCTAAGTTGTTAACAATAAAAGTATTCAGTTATTTGCAGTCACGATGTTATACTAAATTTATAAATTACTTTGACAAAAAATTGTACAAACATTTCAATGATTGAACATAATCTTCAGATTTTGTAGATGGCCATTTACCGCAGCATGGGCCATACTTCCACCCAACGTTCTCATTGAGAGAGGCTTTATCTATATTTTTCTGGAGCCATTTTAAAACTTCGTTATGTCGCTGATTGCGTTTCGGATCGAAAATAAAACTTACGCCGTGATGGCTTGCGGATTTTAAGATGGAATTTAATAGGTTAATGTCCGCAAAATATGCAGTCTCACAAATGCACTCATCGAGCAGTTCTTGAGTATTATTATAAAAATTGGAAAGATTTTCAACAGGGTATTTCTTGTTCATGTCTTCACAGCGGTTTTGGCTAAGCAGTGTTATCGAATAATGCTTTTCATACACTGTGGTCTCAATGTCAGATTCCTTACAAAAGTCAATAAGCTCGTCCGGAGTTACAGATTCCAAATTATTATCTGTAAGCGCTTTCAAAGTGTCTGCAATCAGTTTGTCAAGTAACAGCTTCTTCTCGATTATCAATGATACTGTCTCCGCGGCACATTTGTCGGAGTGTGCAACCCACAGAAAAGGTTCATCAGGTACAACAAGTGTATCTAAAATGGTTCTTAAGAATCTAATATCATTTTCAGTTACACAATTCTTTAAAATTTTTCTCAAATCTTTTTTTAGAATTTTGCGTGTAGCACTACACAGACGCAAAAATAAAGTAAAGTATGCGTTTTCACTCATATTTGAAATTAAACTAAGACATCTTTGAAAGTAAGTCTTTTTTTATAAGAATGCAGAGTTATAACCCCCCCCCCAGGATTCCTCGTTCTGACATTCATTCAATAAACGTATGAGCATATCTAGAGGCTCTTCGTCAGAGGGATTTGAAATCGAAGGTATGTCTTTGTGACCCCAGGCTAAACTGTGAAACGATGAAGGGAGGAAGTATCTCTTATCATCGGTATTGGACAATGCAATTTTACGCAAATAGTTTGTAAATATTCTGTGACATTCCGATTTGAAAACGTACATGTTGCAGTAGACCTGGCGGCGATCCTCCTCTATTATTTCTTTATAATGCACCAAATCTAATTGTTTTGCAATGCTATATTTACTAACTCCTTTAGCTTTCTTACAAACATCATCAATGGATTTTATGCAATACGCTTTTGAGCCAGTGCCGTAATATTCCATCAACGGTTTTCCTTTATATTCATCTTTCATTTTGCCAATAATAGAATCCGTTACTGGCATATCATGCATATTTATATGAGGATAATTTGAAGTGTCAAACTCGCTAATATGTTTTTTCATATCTTCATAAACATTTTCAGTTTTCACATGTATTATTAACGAATCTGTGTTCGTGTATAGCAAGGTTACATTATCTTTATAGAGAGGTTTAAGAAAATTGTCAAAAAAGTTGTAAATGACTGTTTTTGAGATGTCCAGTATTGAGAATCCGACATATATTGGCTTATTATAATGTATGAGACTTCTTTTCATCTCAATAGCCACTAAATTTTCACTGAAAATTTTAAACTCTTTGAAATTTGGTTTGCTAATGTAATTTTCAGCGCCTCTTTTTTGACGGTTTTTACTAAATTGTGTAGCAAGTTTTATATCAACTCTTTTTTCCACATTTTCTATTGTTTTACCATATATACAATTTATCATTTTCTTAAAGCTGTCCTTCTCGAAACTATTTCTGGCAGAATTTCTCAGATTAGTGTTGAGTTCTATATAAGGTTTCAAAAAAGGTGACTGTGAAAATTTGAGCGCTCTGTGAATTCGAGTGAGTTTTAAACCATTTCGAAGGCATTGTTTCAGAGCTCGATAGTGAATTATGTACCGTTTTTTATCTTCCAAGTTTGGTATTAATTTCTCACTTTTACTGCCAGGAGGTGTATAATTTTCTGGGCAGAAAGGTAAATCGTTGAAGTGATCGTGAAGGTGTTTGGGAATAGTCAAGTCAACTTCAAAAACATATCCTGTCGATGATGTATCAGATAAATCGAAAACAGACTTTTGCAAGCGTTCAATTTCTTGTTTTCCTAACCATTCAAAATTTGCAATTGGAAGATATTGTTGCATACTATAGCCGTATAAGTTAGTGGCGTCAAAGTATACAAGATATGATGATTCTTTTGACGCGTCATAGTTGGGAAGGAGCTTATTGTTCGCTATGGCTCTTCTACTGACACATGTGCTTACTCCTCCACGTATGCCCCGTTTGAAAAAGTGGATCATATCGATGTCGGTGAGCGTTTCCAATTCGATCTTTGTATATCGCAACATGGCGTCCCAACTTAAGCCTGGAGCCGTATAATAATGTGCCGGATCAAGCTTGTAGGTCTTCAGACACAAATCTCTATAATTTTCAAAAACATCTGCCAATAATAAAACATCAGCAGTTAAATACAAATCTGAGTAGTCTCCAAATGTTTTACATTGGAATAAATTCCAAACATTAGCGGCTCTGGAATACTCTTCATCCGAAACAGATTCATCCCGTATTTCATCATAGAAACATTCTTTATCGGGCAGAACTTGTTCATCAAATTTAGAAAAATCCGTAACATAGGTATAAGGATAAATACCTTTTCGTCTCATACATAAAAATTTGTCATTGTCTGGAAAAATGCTTCGCACCTCGCGACACTGAGTATCATCTAAAAGTGTTGAAAGCTCGTCAAGAGAAGACGTCAGAAAGTGGTACGAGTCCAGGAATGTCATTTGCAGATTTATAGTTTTAATGTCGCCTTGTTTGTTTTTGTAATTGTCAACAGGTAGAAATTTTGAAAAAGAAACATATTTTTCATATGTTTGCGGAATTACTGTCAATTCTTCACACTTTTTAGCTAAAGTTCTTATAAAGAGATGAGCATCATAATTTTTCAAATTGTGGAAAAAAATTGGAATTTTCAGTTGTGTTTTATAAAGAAGATTGCAGTTGTTATGTGCAGCACCTCTAAAGCGGCCCGTCAAATGACAATGATCCTTCACTTTAGTGTCGGCAGGATCGAACGATTTTTCACAGATGTGGCATGATGTGGCAGTTTGAAAATTTAAACTATCTTGCTGCGACATTTTTATTGGAACAATTATTTTCAAATACTTGTCATATAATAGTTTTAAGTGTTCCTCGAGTTTGGAAATAAACACCTCAGCAGCATCTTCGTTTCTGTATAGAATGAGCTTTGATTCGGAATCATCGAATGAACACTTAACGTAATATGCGAAAGAGCAATGCTTATGTTCATATTTCTTTATAGTCGTTTTGTCATCACCTGACGGTTTGTTTTCAACCGGGCTAAGGATACATTCAAAGTCTGCATATATGCAGAAAGGTGCTCGAATTTGCTTTTGGAAGTTTTCAAATTTTAGCACATTTTCCATGACCGTTTGACCTAATCTATCCTTTTTAGTAATTTTCTCTGGCAATTTTGTAACGATAAAGTTGCAGTCGTGAGACATGTGTGTTGAAAGCTTTTCTTCAGAGGAAAAGTATTGCAAGCATCCATCACAAAAATGTTTGACAGCTGTATTTTTTGATATTTGTGAAGAAACTAGCCTTGAGAAATTTTTTATATAACAATAATGATATTTGCCCGCAGAGTCATCAATGAGCAGCAAGTTAATATGAACGGGTAGCTTATTTGCCGTATAATGTAACGGTCCGATGACTTGATGAGTCCATTTACCGTTTAGAAAAAGCCTCTCTAAGCCATAAACATTAATAGAAATATTATTTTTCTTTTCAAAGTCTTTGATAGATTCTACAGAAACTGGAAATTGCAAGTCTTCGAAATGTAGGTTTGGAACATTTAAAAAGTGAGGATAAGAATTTGTAGAAGTGCAAGAACCAATAGGTTCAATGAGAGCTGCCACTATTGCCCACGCAAAGCAACATTCATCATTATTCTTAATATTAATTACTGCCTTCTTCTTTGAAACCTCTTTTGGCAATGGTAAGTATGATGAAGCTCTTAAAGGGTTAAATTTGCAAATATTAACTTCTAAATATAAAATTTTTTCAAGCGCCCACCCCGAGTCTCTCTCGGCAAAGTCAGAAGCTTTCCGATCAATTTCTTCAACATATAAATCAAAAATTTCATTCAAGTTTGTTGAACGACTTACAATTTTATTTGCAGTATTATGTGATTTTATTTCTCTAATAACCTTAGAAGGAAGGTAATACAAAGCGAAGAGTTCCATATTACATTTAAATGAAGTGTGCTTCACCAGTTCAATTTTTAATAATTCTACAATTTTGTTTCTAACACTATTTAAATAATCTCGAATAGATAACCCCGCATATTCAGACGTCACTTGATAGCTACAAATGCGCGTTTTAAAGGCGCTTCTGCAAATTTTAATGTCATTACTTAAAGGTTTCCAAAAGTGTGATCTATGTTTAAGTGATCTAATGTGAGCTGAATAAGAGTTATATGGAACAGCTCGATCGCAAGGAATACAATATTTGATACCTGGGTTCGCAGTTTGGTTTCCAGATGATGATGATTGATCCGAAGCATGAGATGGAACATCTAGTGTTGAATGTTGTGGAACACCAACTCCGAAGTCTAATGCTGAAGGTATTGCATGTGAATGTGTGTCAGTCGCGGTCGATGTTGATGGTAGCTGATTCTGCCTTGGATCAATAAACGTTGATGTCGAATGTGTACCAGGCCGCTGCGAAACTCTTGATGTTGCGAGCGAAGGCATATCAGCAGCAGCAGTTGATGCTGATTGCTGCATCGGATCGGTGGACGTTGGAGATGTATCAGCAGCGGTTGATGTCGATGAGGTCTGACTCTGCATCGGATTCGTAAACGTTGATGTTGCTTGTGCACCCCGCTGTTGTGCTGGTCTGTTAGTCGATATCGTGTCTGAAACAACAAAGAGAATAAAAATTTTGTTCAAGTATTTTTACAGGTATTCTTACCGCTCGGTGAATTGTGGAATCGGGCTCGCTTAGCAATCGGCTCTCCAACACATGCATTTCGAATATGCCTTCTCAAGTTATCACTCCTTGTAAAGGTTGTGTAACATCCAGGACAATGAAGAACCATTTTTCTTAGCGTTGCTATCGGTAATGCGCTCTTTTGAAATCTGAAACATTGAGGAGATATATCGTATATATATATATATATATATATATATATATATATATATATATATATATATATATATATATATATATATATATATATATATATATATATATATATATATATATATATATTTCTCATGTATTGTTTGAGGACTTGAACAACAATTTATTTTCTATTATACAATGTTAAGTTTAAGGTCATTCTAAATTTCTCTAGTGTGATTTTTACTTCATGTCCCCGAAGAATCCACCTAAAACGTAGATGGTGTTGACGTGATGTCATGTAACAATATTTTGATTTCAACTTTCAAACACTGTTTAAGTTTTAGGCTGACAATTTTAAATCATTGACATAATTTAGGTATACATTACATTCAATTAAAAGTATAATAGCTTGGTAAAATGAACGAAAATTAATGAAATAAGATTAACTCAGTAACAGTGTGAAATAAACGTGGAGGCTCCATTAGCAGGTTGTGACTAGGCCTTTGCTTGTAGACCGTTTTTCGGTGACACGGATTGACGGTTACTATCTGAGGATCTCGGGCTCCAGATTTTAAAGGGTTTACTCCCTGTTGAGGATGTCTGCGACCTCTTCACTAAACTCTGACCAAGATAACGATCAAAGTACCTGGGTAACTCTGTGGAGAAGGGTTCGGTAGCTTTTAGATGATGCAGACTAAATTTAGTGATCCCCGAGTAAGCGGGCTTTAATCGCTGATATTCGGCGTGCTCCGACCACTTCTGGCTTATCGAAAGGTGTAGCAGATTTTGTAAGTAAAAGGGGTTAGATATAAATTAATTGAGATCTTTTATTTACCCAACCCTATATTTTAGATTAGAAAATATTTACAAAAGATATATACAAAACAATATTTACAAACTATGTACAAATAAAATATGCGGGTAATAATATTAATCAGAACTCGGCTTGCTCTAAAGCGACCAGGGCTAGTGTTGGATGACGCATACGGACTCAGCGAGATATACGGTACGAGCGGAGTTCTACTAAATCACGTATACGGCAGGCGGGCGGCACATAACGATAGACCAGTTCAAAGTAACATCTGTAGCCTCTCCGTCAAAGTAGGGAACACCGGAGGCGCATAAGGGCGGAAGGAGAGACGGGACGACAGTTTCCAGTAGGCCTATGCGGAGTGTGAATCCTCAGCATCTCCGCTAGGGCCAAACCGGGACACAAACATCTTGATTACTTTAGCGAGCTGTGAATCCTCAGCGTCCTCACTAAAATAACACAAGAGCTTATACTGTATGGGGCGGAAATCCCGGAGCCAGATGAAGTGTACAGGGCTAATTGGAAATGAACGCATCACTTGGAGTGACCTAGATAGGCTGTGAATCCCCAGCGTCCCTATCGGGATCAAACCAAGATGAATATATCTCGATTATTTAGGTGAGCTGTGAATCCTCAGCATCCGCACAAACATAATGCAAGACAATCTAACATACAGAAATTGTCTATAGGGACGGATACAGATTGGGAAAAGCAGATATAATTCACTTGCGGAGATTTGGACTGAGAAGTGTGATAATTTAAAAATATAAAAATTCGCTACAAAATATGAATTACCTAGAACGGATACTTTCTTACCTATAACAATATTCTCGTGTACTGAAATCGCCCAACCAGGTGCGCTCGGACGGCAAACGGAAACGGAATCGGTGCGGACTGGTGGCGACTCGCTGTTCTCGGCTTATTAGCTGAATTACCAATACTGCATAAGCCCCGTGTTGCTTCTCCTTTTATATGAATTTCACAGCCGGCCAAAAACTCCGCGATGATTGGAATGTTATCACCGTATCACGACCGGATAAGATAATAAGTAAGAAATACACGTTTAATTAAATATAAATCGCCTTAAAATATTTAATGGTGAAAAATATTTTAGCAAATATTTATATAGTTTGTATTTAATTATTTTCTATTTAATTAATTATCGTCTTAGTAATTATGCGTTTTGTACCACAGACCGATAGAAAATAATACTTCATCACACACTCCCCTCACTTTACAAAAAAAAAAGTTTTTTTTAGACTGACTGAAATGGAGTATTAAAAACTTAACTTAATACCTAACCGTAACTCACTATTGTTCAAAGAAGTCTCTTTATCTTAATATAAGTTAACCTAATCCTAAACCTATCACAAGACTATACTACACTCAACACTGTGTCTTTAGCACGTCCTTCACGAATGGGGGGCAATCAACCACTTTAGGGTCTCCTTCGTGTGGCTTTGCATACCGAAGTCAGTGAACGGCTTCCATTGCTGTCTGTTTGACTTCGGCGGGGCCTTCCATCGAATGACAACGTATTGTCGCTGCCCGGTGCCGGTGCGGATGGCGCGTGGTATGGCTTCAAGTCCTCAATGTGAACATGGCGAAGCCACTTACCCCTCGCATCTTTGAGGTCATATACCACCGGTGAGCGATCTTACTGACAGTGTAAGGTCCAGCATATTTTGGGGCTAGCTTGGCTGCAAAGCCGCGAGCTGCGGAAGAAAGCGGGCGGTCAACTCTTAACACGCGGCCGCCTAAAGCGCATTGCCAGTCGAGTCTTCTCAGGTTGTAATGATGACTTTGCTGTGAGAAGACCCTGTCCAGGTTAAGCCGTACCAGTTCAAATGTCTCGCGCAACTTCTCGAGGCGGTTTAAATGCTGGGCGACCGTTGGGGTAACAATTTCGACGTCGCCTTCGACATTCGGATCTACTGCGGGTAGCATGTTCGGAACTTCCAACTCGCGCCCAAAGTTAAGAAATGCCGAAGAGAAGTGCGTCGACTCGTGTTTCGTAGTATTCATAGCAAACACAAGTTCTGGTAAACGCTCATCACATCGACTCTGGTCCTGGTCGCAGAACTGTGATATCATAGTCTTAAGCGTACGATTGCTTCTCTCTATCGGATTTGCCTGGGGTGTATATGGAGGAGTTAGGCGATATTTTATGCCCAGCTCTTTTAACATCCCTTTAACAATTCGACTATCGAATTGAGTACGGTTGTCACTTATGACGGTTTTTGGGCACCCAAGTCGCGTAATTACTTGCTCGAATAAGGCATCAGACAAGGCTTTGGCTGACGCCTTCCTTACTGGTTTAACTTCTACCCATTTGGTAAACCTGTCCAACATTACCACCATATAACAATGTCCTTTTTTAGATCGTGGCAACGGTCCTACCAGGCCTACACTGACAATTTCCCACGGGCCTTTCATGACGAAAGGCTGCACAAACCCCGGCAGCTGTTGCTGCGATACCTTATACTTCTGACACCGATCACATTGACATACGTATTGGGCGATTCCACGTAACATCCCCGGCCAGTAGTAAGTGCGGGCTATCCTGCTAATGGTCTTAGCTACACCTAAATGTCCAACGGTCGGCCGTCGTGGTTTCGCTGCAGCACCTCTCGTCTCAAGTTTTTGGGAACGCATAACTTTCACGGATTGTAGACGTCGGGCTCGGTGAAGTCATTGGAATCCCAGAAATGACGGTACTGTTTTCCCTCCCGAATCGCACAGTCTGGAAACATTTCGGGATTTTTCTGTACTGCTGCCAGTTTAGTTTCATACCAGGGACACGTGGCGTCTTCGCGGGTGAAGTACGCATATTCTCCTGGTTCCTCACTTATCGGCAACGGATTTCGAGACAGCGTGTCTGCCACCCGATTCAAATAACCCTTTCTGTACTTGATATCAAAATCGTACTGCTGGAGGAAAACACTCCAGCGAGCCAATCTTTCAGAGGGATTACGGATTGACTGTAGCCACCGTAGAGACATGTGATCAGTCAGGACTGTGAACTGGTAAACCTCCAGATATGGTCTCATCTTGTCTATACCCTATATTATGGCTAGACATTCTTTCTCCGTTACAGAATAGTTCTTCTCGGGAAGTGTCAATGTGTGGCTTGCGTAGGCGATTACAGGCTCGTGATCCTCCATTTGCTGCGTCAGCGCAATTCCCAGACCATCATTAGAGGCGTCTGTTTGTAATGTGAAACGCCTTGAACAATCAGGACAAGCCAACACCGGTGCCTCCGTGAGGCCAGTTTTCAGTTTTTCAAAGGCCTGCTGCTGACTTTCATCCCGCCTCCATTTCTCCTTCTTTTTCAGGAGTTTGGCTGGAAGGGTAGTCACTCGAGAAAAGTCCCTTATAAACCTCCTGTACCAAGAACACACTCCCAAAAATTGTCGCAGACTTCGGACGTTGTGCGGTGGCGGCATGGCCCTAATTGCCGCTACTTTATCGGGGTCCGTATGTATGCCTGGGCATTGACTACGTTTCCTAAATATAAGGGAACGGCGACAGAACTGGCACTTCTCGGGATTTAATTGAAGGTTGGCCTCTCGTAACCGGCGGAATATTTCCCTGAGGTTATCCAGGTGCTCTTCAAAAGTATCACCTAGTACGATCACGTCGTCCAAATATGCAAACGCTACATCGTCCATAGCCGGCGTTATGACAGCATCTAATAGGCGTTGGAACATTGCGCTTGCTGAATGCAACCCAAAACTCATGATTCGAAACTGGAACAGCCCCCTTCCCGGAACAGTGAAAACGTTAAGGGGATGGGTAGTATGGAACTGGTTACTGGCGGTTTCCCTGTCTTGTACTGGCGCTTTCGGAGCTTCTAGAATCGGAGTGGCATGGCAATCGTATGTCTTTGACTCTGACAACCCATTACGCAAGAACTGCACCAGCCTATTACGCAGTTCATCAACGGGAGCGGTGGTTGTTAGATCGAACTTGGCCAATTCCAGTTCTAGTTATGGCTTTTCAGCTTGTATACCCATGATACTCGGGTATAGGTAGGTATATCGGGGTCTTCTTTCGGGTCGGACATACAAACGGATTCGGATTTTCTACGGAATCGGAACGGAACGGTATCGGAACGGAACGGCATCGAAACGGAACGGAACGGTATCGGAACGGAACAGTTTGCTTGTATTTCACAGGTCCCTGCTCGGGCGCCAAATTGTGACGAGGCCTTTGCTTGTAGACCATTTTTCGGTGACACGAATTGACAGTTACTATCTGAGGATCTCGGGCGCCAGATTTTAAAGAGTTTACTCCCTGTTGAGGATGTCTGCGACCTCTTCACTAAACTCTGACCGAGATAACGATCAAAGTACCTGGGTAACTCTGTGGAGAAGGGTTCGGTAGCCTTCAGATGATGCAGGCTAAATTTAATGATCCCCGAGTAAGCGGGCTTTAATCGCTCACCCGACGTGCTCCGACCACTTCTGGCTTATCGAAAGGTGTAGCAGATTTTGCAAGTATAGGGGGTTAGATACAAATTAATTGAAATCTTTCATTTACCCAAGAAAATATTTACAAAAGATGTATACAAAACAATATTTACAAACTATGTACAAATAAAATATGCGGGTAATAACATTAATCAGAACTGGGCTTTCTCTAAAGCGACCAGTGCTAGTGTTGGATGAAGCGTACGGACTCAGCGACATATACGGTACGAGCGGCGTTCTACTAAATCACGTATACGGCAGGCGGGCGGCACATAACGATAGACCAGTTCAAAGTAACATCTGTAGCCTCTCTGTTAGAGTAGGGAACACCGAAGGCGCATAAGGGTGGAAGGAGAGACGGGACGACAGTTCCCAGTACGCCTATGCGGACTGTGAATCCTCAGCATCTCTACTAGGGCCAAACCGGGACACAAACATGTTGATTACTTTAGCGAGCTGTGAATCCTCAGCGTCCTCACTAAAATAACACAAGAGCTTACACTGTATGGGGCGGAAAGTCTGGAGCCAGATGAAGTGTACATGGCTAATTGGAAAGCAACGTATCACTTGGAGTGACCTAGATAGGCTGTGAATCCTCAGCGTCCCTATCGGGATCAAACCAAAATGAATATATCTCGATTATTTAGGTGAGCTGTGAATCCTCAGCATCCGCACAAACATAATGCAAGACAATCTAACATACGCGAATTGTCTATAGGGACGGCGACAGGTTGGGAAAAGCAGATATAATTGACTTGCGGAGATTTTGACTGAGAAGTGTGATCATTTAAAAATATGAAAATTCGCTACAAAATATGAATTACCTAGAACGGATATTTTCTCACCTATAACAATATTCTCGTGTACTGAAATCGCCCAACCAGGTGCGCTCGGACGGCAAACGGAATCTGTGCGGACTGGTGGCGACTCGCTGTTCTCGGCTTATTAGCTGAATTACCAATACTGCCTATGCCCCGTGTTGCTTCTCCTTTTATATGAATTTCACAGCTGGTCAGCAACTCCGCGATGCTTGGAATGTTATCACCGTATCACGACCGGATAAGATAATAAGTAAGAAATACACGTTTAATTAAATATTGTCACATTTGTCTATGAGAATTACGGTTATGGACTTTGTTATTCTATGGTCAGATGTCAATTATAAATTGTGTTGGTAAGAGCGAACAGTCTGGAGTGACATTTCTAGACCGAATCAGAAGTGACAGGTGTAGAATAGTGTAGAAGGTCTAGAATCTCTATGGACAGTATTGTCACATTTGTCTATGAGAATTACGGTTATGGACTTTGTTATTCTATGGTCAGATGTCAATTATAAATTGTGTTGGTAAGAGCGAACATTCCAGAATGACGTTTCTAGACAGAACCAGAAGTGACAGGTGTAGAATAGTGTAGAAGGTCTAGAATTTTCTATGGACGGTATAAATAGACGAGCGGTGCGCAGAGTGAGTTAGTTCAGTAGTGATTAGTGCGGAGTTAGTTCAGTATTAAGTCGGTGTGGTGAAATATAGTGATCATAGAGTATTAAGCGAGTTAGCAGTAAGTAGTAAGTGTTGGTGTTTGAAAAGAAGGCGATCATAGAAGGCGAATAGTGGAATATAATTCTATGGACATTTAATAATAGAGAGAAACATTTTAGTTGATACTGGTGTTGGAAAATAGTTGCTTATAATAAATTAGTAGTTTGAAAAGCTGTGTTTTGTTAGTCAACGAATCCAGAACCCCGTAGAACGTAACAATATAAATCGCCTTAAAATATATCACGGTGAAAAATATTTTAGCAAATATTTATATAGTTTGTATTTAATTATTTTCCATTCAATTAATTATCGACTTAGTAATTATGCGTTTTGTACCACAGACCGATAGAAAATAATACTTCATCACAAGGTTCTAAATTAAATAACAAATTATATGTCCAATCACTGCTAATTAGAACATTTTCAATCGCCCAGTGTTTGGAACTCATTTAAGTAAAGTAAATAACATATTTCCAATTATCTGGCCACTAACTATTAGTAAAAAGACGAGGTTGTGGTAAAATGGGTTTGAGCTATGTACAGGGTTGACAGGCCGAATTTCGCGCGATGCGACTAACCTCTAGAATTCGGATTAGGAAGTCACGGGTTCGAGTTCAGTATTCAGACAGTCGGTTTCCTTCACTCGAATGTGAGAAGCGCGATTTAAATAACTCCGGAACTCAAAGTTTTTATACTTTATTATATAATCTATAATATATAACTTTAAAAATTGTTACAATAAAATAATATAATGACAATATATGAAGATACAAGTGATACGTAATAGCACGCAAGTTACGAGTGATACGTTAGAGATAAAATGAACGACGGGCTGAATAACCTTGCAGTTTGGAAAGTCACGACCAAAGAAGATGTTACTGTGAGGGCCCAAAATAAGAGTGTTGTCGTAGTGAAAATTGTTGGTGATCGTTTAGGGCAGGTGGTAGGCTTATAGAACCAGAAAACAATGATATGTTTAAGAAAGCTCTGCTAGTCGGAAAAACTTGATTCAGGCAAAAGAACTGGCAGTTTTCAGAGTAGCTGATCTTAAGAAGTTTTCACCAGGCAATTCCCATCATACGCCGCTACCACGACCAAAAAGAAGCAATCTTTTCTATCCCAAGTGAATCACTTCCAGAAAATCTACGTGATGTCTTTGCAAAAGCTAGTAAAAGTATTTCTCAAGTACAGAAGGAAGCAGTAGCTAAATTACTATCAAAATAACGCAGCGTTTTCGTAACTGACAAAAACGATTTCGGAAAGACGAAAGTACGCCATCGTATTCATACTGAGACATATGTACCAATAAAGCAACCACCCAGAACGATACCGTTAGCAAAACAGATCGAGGTTGACATTGTGCTAAGAGAGATGGAGCAGGCACAAATAATAGAACCATCTCGAAGCCCCTGGGCCTCTGCAGTAGTGCTGGTAAAAAATAAAAATGGCCTGCAATAGTCACGGTTTAAATACAGAAAATAAATATTGCCTTTATAAATACTGCCGTTCTAACACTTTTTTTCAAATATGAAGATGCAGTTGTGGAAACGAGAATGGGTATCGGCATTACCGCGCTGTCACCCGCGGCCGTATTCGATGGTGAAATTATACTTTTGAAGGTGTTTAAGTCACCTCAGTTCAATCTCAATTTGTCAGTAGCTACTTTTTAAGTCCAATATTGAAAAGCGGCGACATTCTGCACAAAACCTTGTGTTACCACAGGCCGCAGACCAGCTCAGTAGTTGGTAGAAGTGACACAAGCTATAGCAACGGATCATATAATTAGCTCCAATTATGACCAATCTGAAAAGTTGGGGAGAGAGAAGAAGAAGAAAACTGTGCTGTCGCTGCCAAAAAAAAATGAAGTAAATTTTGATTTCTAAATATGGTATGGTAGGTTATGTGATGTTAGGAATAAATGCTAGGTACTTAAATAATAAATTAAAATTATCAAGTTACTTCTTATGAATGAGAATAGAAACAGGTCTAATATTAAATGTAACTGTATTATAAAGCAGGTAAATAGTCATGCACAAAGATCCATTGGATCGAAACAGATTATATATATTCTTGTAGAATAATTGATATAACATAATAGACCAGTGGTCGCATTGCGGACAGGCAAAATACAACTCATTAAGCAATCAACGTTATAACTCGTACAAAGAAACTATATAAGTAACTGTGCCTTTGAAATAATGTAATAAACTCATTAATGTCACTACTATTGACCTTTGAAAATTATAGGAATTAGAATTACTGATTTTGGGTTATATGCAGCTGCAATTAGTGTAAAGTGCAAAAATATAAAGTGTGCTGGAGGATTTATGGTAAAAAGTCACGACAAGGTTTGAGCTTGGTTAATATCCACAGCATACTGAATAGGCAAGAATAAGCTTAAAACATAAGTGCAGAGCGTTAAGAATTTTAAACAAAATAATTTATAAGTGAACTTTAACAATAAAAAGAAATATAAAATAATTTATAACCAAAGAAAATGACAGGGTACTAATTTCAATATGTTAAAAAACTAAAGAACCGAAATGAAACTTCTTAATATGTTTTTCAGATAGTTTCAAGTGTATATTTTCTCCATATGAATTCTGGTCACTTACTCCTCAATTGACAGTAATGGTTCTCGGTAAATGTTCTCAACAAATAATGTCACATCAGCCGCCTCCCAATAGTGTTGTGGGATGACATATGTGCTTGTGCTGTATTATAATTGTGGAATATAACCAAAATGTGTTTGCAACGTTTTTGTTTCGGCAGGTGCTGATTATGTATCTGCTTTGCCTCAAATTTTCCCAGTTAGAAGGATTTCCATCCACAGTGTAACCTGACTATGTTATTTACATACTACTTTAATTCCAAAGTAGGTGGAATAATTTACCTCCGGACTTTAAAATCCAATAAGTAAATTGTTCTTGATGCGTACACCTCTATTTCATCCAACCAAGCTGTAGAATTAAAATTTCGGTAATTGTCTAGTACCTTGACCGTCGAGTCATTTTGATAAAATTTTGTATAGTCACGTAAATTAGTGCATACAGACATATTATCCAAAATATAGTAATTTTTCTTTCAGAAATTTTCATCATCATGATTAAATTTCATCCAAACAAAAATCTAAATAAACGATAATTAATGTACTTTTCCTAACAACTTACCATCCAAACAATATACTTCTCCAACAAAGTATCCACAGCTTTGTTCAAGAAGATAGTGTAACTTACATGTGTGAGCATGCAGGGTACATTCAAAACAATCTACTTTATATAGCATGTTGACTGTTGAAATGCCAAGTTACATAATAGTGTCATTACAGCGAATTGCATCCAGCTATGCTGACGTTTGTACAAAAAGTAACGTTTTGATTCATTACTTATTTCAACCGGCTTAAATAGTCTTTGTGCTTAAATGTTCAGCCAACCAAACAACTCAACTTACTCAATTGTTGGGTCCGCTTAACGTACTTCATAAGTTTAGTCATCAGTTAGAGGCTCAAAGCCAAAAATTACAGGCTTATGAAAGTTTACCAACATTTATTATGGTTAATTAACATTTTCTTCAAATTTTACCTAATTTCTATGGCAACAAATAAAACAACTATGATTTAGTCAATTTAAGAATGCATTGTTAGAATTGTTCGCCTTTTTCCAAATTTGAATAAACAAGAACTTAATAACCACTACAAAACTTTAAGGATAGGTTAAATCGTACCCACATCTTTTTCTTTTAGCTTAAACTAATATAAAAATTTCCAACGTACTCATATTAATATATTATTAGATATATGTGTTACTCGGTTTTAGTTTTACGTACCTACTTCAGAGTTTTTTTACATTAAAAGCATTTTGACTTTAAGAACAGGCTCACTTATCCAGTTGATGCCAATTTTAAAAATATAATAAAAATGAATTTGTCCTTGCTTTTCATAATGACAAAACCTTTCATAATAATGTTAATCTAACACTACATGTTTCAACTTATTTCCTTTTTCTTCCTATAAAATTTCTGCCTGCTAAAAATATGAATTAAGATTAAAAAGATGTGTAGGTCTTTACATACACCTTCCATTATCTATAAATATGCACCACAGATCCATACATACATATCCCCTCACACACAGGCAAACACGCACGTGCGCACACTTCCATTCATACGTACACAAGCTTTTGGACACAATATTGATGTGTCCAAAAGCTAACATAGATAAGACACCAACAAGTGGATAATCGATCTTTATGTGCACATATACACACAAATGCACATCTGCGCAATAAATTACTAACTAAAAGAGGAACACTGAGACATTGTTCACACCAGTGGAGCCAGGCATTGTGACTTTTCGACATATTGGAAGGGCTGTGGTCCAAAAAGGATATTATTTTTTCTTTCTAACTACTTAAACCTTAACCTGCTAAGTCTCTTTTCTTTCCTTTTTAGTTATGTAGTATATATTATACCACTAATATCAGAATTTTTAACTCAGAAAAATTCAAATTTTCCGTTGTGAAAATGCATCATACCATCTTTTCACAACGATGTTTCATTAATGCCTTCAGTTAAACATTGTCCTTAATTTAATCATCTTGAAATATCTCCCGCGGACACATTAATTTTGTAAGCTACTTGAAATATTTGTTCTTAAAATTGTAGGAGAGGGTAACATTGGAAATAATTAAATCAACATTGACAGTGTCTTAAACATGGAAATGATGATTTATGTTTTTAAATCATAAGTATAGCGTTAAGAGAAGCCTTCCTAATAAATTGAACATATATTTAGCACAATAAATAGAGGAAGGCAGTTTGAGGACATTCTATAATTCAATATAGGGAAAGGAAGTTTGAGGACATTTTGGTTTCTTAAAAATAAAAGCCTGATTTACACTCGACAAATGTGGTTTAAAATGTCCTCAAACTGATGTCCCCAAAGACCACTTTCAGCAAAAAGTTAGTTCAGGGACGTCCTCGAACTAGACACAATGTCCTCAAACAAATCATTTCTCTACACAAAATGTCCTCAAATAATACTTTTGTAATATATATATATATATATATATATATATATATATATATATATATATATATATATATATATATATATATATATATATATGCTCTCTCGACAATTTCCACTTACCTTGGCTGCAAATAATTGAATGTGAAGGCCGTTCTCTGTCTTAACCAGTGGGACCGCGAGGAGGTGACGGCCGTTCCCACCATTTACTCGAACTTGCCAATTCTGAATAATAATATAGGTTTTGTCGACTACAAAAAAAAATATGTGCTTCCTCTTACCATTAGACCTTGGCAAGTTCTGTTCAGACAAGTTTCTTGTTTAGAAGCACAGAATATTCAGTCCAGAAGCATACAGGGAGCAAGAAAAAAAAAGTGTTCACACGCGATCCTAACCTAACAGAGTCGTATAAACGTCCAACAGTCCCAGAGAATATATACTCTCATAAAAGTCGCACTCTTTCCCTATCGAGTCATACAAATGTTCATCCGAAGAGAGTTGTCTATTAATGTCCTCAATTTGTGTTCATGCAACCCCATTGAAGGAAGTATCGTTCGAAAAAATGTCACCTCCCGCACTGTCACCGCCAACCTGGGAATCATTGTTCACACTATCGCCCCCACTGATGCTGGCTAACTGTCCTTCAACACCAACCTCAGCGGGGACCTCATCGTTCACAACACTACCAACACCAGATAAAACCGTAATCACAATGTTCCATTCACTGTCAAAAACGTCAACCTCAATGTCCGCTTCACCAACGCTATTTTCCCCACTAATGCTGGCTAACTGTCCTTCACCACCAACTTCAGCGGGGAAATCACCGTTCACAACATTGTCCCCACCGACCCCAATGTCTACCGCTTCACCAACGCTATTTTCCCCACTAATGCTGGCTAACTGTCCTTCACCACCAACTTCAGCGGGGAAATCACCGTTCACAACATTGTCCCCACCGACCCCAATGTCTACTTCATCACCCATCATTGATCCTCCCTCACCATAACCGTCGCGAACCCTCGAGTCTTCTGCCGGAAACAATTGCATGTTGATTGATGGTGCATCAGGCTGACTCTCACCATAGTTTTCAGCAATAAATTCTGCTAAAAACTCTTGTGATGTGGCGTCAACCATGACATCTTCGCTGACATCATTCACAATTGCTCCGACATCTTCACGAAGTTCGCCACCAGCCCTGCTGGTACTTGATCCATCTCCCTGTCGAACTACCACGTCCTGGAGAATCTTGATCCTCTTCTGATCCTGACACTGTGCACAATTTTCGTGTAAACATGAAAATGGCAATCGACGCTTTTTCGGATTTAAAATTTTCTCCAAACAGGTCGATTACTTTGTGACAGGACACAATATTTACACCTATGCAGTCCCACACAAAAACACGGGGGCGCCATTTTCACACTTATTGTTGAACTTAAACTTAAACTCTTGATTCCTATTTACACCTTCTCCGAGATAAATTGGGGGGGGGAACTCGAGGTTAACTTCACTTATAAATGTTCAAGGCCAGGGTCGTCAACTTTTTCTAAGGTCGCCAGTTTGGCATAAAGCTATTCACTCATTCATTCATTGTTAGATCATCATTATGTTTGAACCCTTCGTAATACCTGACGAAATTGCGAATGCCTCCACCGTCGTGTTGGATGAAGCTGTCGGCAACGCTTTACTCCAGTACCTAGAGGATGAAGATCTGGAAGATGAATATATGGAAGATGAAGATGAAGATATGGAAGATACGGACGCTGAAGAGATGGAGGATGAGGAAGCTCCCCAGTACCTGGATGAAGAAGAGGCGAACTGGGTGTTCGATGATTTCGATGATTTCGATGTCGAGATGGTTTCCGACGATGATGGTTTCGTGGAAGGAAACTATATAGGTGTAAGTGACATGTTCGTACTGTTTGCGCATTAGTAAAAAATATTTTTTTCTTCAGGAATGGCCTCCATCTTCTGACGAAAGTGAATCCGGTTATGATAGTTTATAGCTGTCAAATTAGATTGTATGGTTATTAGAGTTTTAGACTTAAAATTAGACTGTATATAACAGATGTAATAAAGTATACCTAATCTCGCAAAATTGTCTTTCTCTATTATGATTTTGCTGAATATATAGTAAATACTGATCGTTGCTGTAGGAATTGATTAACCCTTTGCATCTAGACTTTTTTTAAACAATGTTGGCTTACAAAATAACACAATATATAAAAGTCTGGACGCTGCAAGTCATATATACCAAAGCTTTGAAAATTCACTACCATAACGCCATTGCTGGATATATATATATATATATATATATATATATATATATATATATATATATATATATATATATATATATATATATGAAAGCGAATTCGGTTATGATAGTTTATAGCTGTAAAATTAGATTGTATGGCTACTATAGTTTTAGACTTAAAATTAGATTGTATATAACAGACGTAATAAATTATACCTAATCTCGCAAAATTGTATTTCTCTGTTATGATTTTGCTGAATATATAGTAAATACTGATTAGTGAAAATTTATATATATATATATATATATATATATATATATATATATATATATATATATATATATATATATATATATATATATATATATATATATATATATGATGAAAGCGAATTCGGTTATGATAGTTTATAGCTGTAAAATTAGATTGTATATAACAGACGTAATAAATTATACCTATAATGCACTTGCTGCGTGCAAAATTTTGTCAACCAATACAGACATAAAAATAGTGAAAATTTATGAAATGCTGCTATAACGCATTATTACCATTATTTATTATTATTTATTTATTATTTATTATTATTATTATTATTATTATTATTATTATTATTATTATTATTATTATTATTTATATATATATATATATATATATATATATATATATATATATATATATATATATGATGAAAGCGAATTCGGTTATGATAGTTTATAGCTGTAAAATTAGATTGTATATAACAGACGTAATAAATTATACCTATAATGCACTTGCTGCGTGCAAAATTTTGTCAACCAATACAGACATAAAAATAGTGAAAATTTATGAAATGCTACTATAACGCATTATTACCATTATTTATTATTATTTATTTATTATTATTTATTTATTATTTATTATTATTATTATTATTATTATTATTATTATTATTATTATTATTATATATATATATATATATATATATATATATATATATATATATATATATATATATATATATATATGAAAGAGAATTCGGTTATGATAGTTTATAGCTGTAAAATTAGATTGTATATAACAGACGTAATAAATTATACCTAATCTCGCAAAATTGTATTTCTCTGTTATGATTTTGCTGAATATATAGTAAATACTGATTAGTAAAAATTATATATATATATATATATATATATATATATATATATATATATATATATATATATATATATATATATATATATATATATATATATATATATGATGAAAGCGAATTCGGTTATGATAGTTTATAGCTGTAAAATTAGATTGTATATAACAGACGTAATAAATTATACCTATAATGCACTTGCTGCGTGAAAAATTTTGTCAACCAATACAGACATAAAAAATAATATAATATCTAATAACTAACACCTTACGTTAGAATCATTGCTATGAAAATTATTATACACAAATTAAAACCTTAAGAGAGCTTACCTGAAAATAAACTGAATTTACATTATTTGCGAATGCTCTTATATACGTTTAAGAGTGGAAATTATTAGCTAGGGTCAATTGCATTACCATTGTTCAAAAGATGTCTTAAGGTTAGAGTCTGTAAAAATTTTAGTCGTTTAACATTGACATTTCAAAAGTTGTTTACATCCGTGTAGTTTTGACCTTTACAGAATGTGATACATATCTCATCAGCATTAAATAAAGCCACTATTAAACATTTGTCAAATATTCTTGTGGGGCGCTTAATACCTAAAATAAAGTCAATCTTTAATTAGAATAATCTCTAATTAAAAGGGTTTTTTAAATTTACATTTTAAATCTTAAAATGACTTCTAAGCTTTGCAAAAAAAATCTCAAATCGATCTTGGACGATTTATTCAACATTTACTTAACAAACACACTATTAATGCGACGTTTCCATAACTTTAAAATTTATCTAGGCAGGGAATGAATGCAATTTCTTAAAATGTACTGGTAAGACTAAAATACAAGTCAACATTTAAATCGTTTTATTACATTATCACAATACACATTTTTAAATTTACATTTTTTGCACAATCATTACATTGCTAATGCGACGTCTCTGTCATTACAACCTTAAGTCGATGTTGGACGAATTATTCAACATTTAGTCAACAAACACACTATTAATGCGACGTCCTCACAACTTTAAAATTTATTTAGGCAGGGAATGAATGCAATTTCTTAAGATGTACTGGTAAGATTAAAATACAAATTAATATTTAAATCGTTTTATTACATTATCACAATATTGACAAATTGACATTTTGTACATATTTCATTTTAGATTTTACGGTCACTCTCACAATTAGTTTCTTTGATTTGAATGCAGACACCCAATACCTTGCTTTCAACTGCTTCTAAACATTTGTCTGCAATATCAGTTTTAACACTCTTTTTACAATAAAAACAATATGCAACTTCTTTCGAGTGAACATGATATCTAGCTATATAGCTTTGGTTAAACAATCCAAATGCTGCATATCTTGCCGACGGCAGACATTCGTTACAAACTGTCGACGATTTATCAGAAGCAACTAACACATTAATAACCTGACACTTTTCTTTAACACATTCTACGCCTCTCTTCAATGATTCATAGAGCGCTGCTACTTCCAAAAATATTTTCCTATGCACAGCATGGTTTTCACTTACATAATACGGAAACCTTTGTAAATTACTTTCTTTAAATTTTTTCCATTCTATCATAGACTTTCCATGAAACATATTACTGCTAGAGAACTTTTCTGCTTCACGTGTATGACTATACTAAATAATAAAGGAATAAAATTTGCTTGCCTATATTCAAAGTGTCCTTGAGAGGAGTGTTGACCTTGAGAGGAGTAAGTGACCTTGAGAAGAGTGTCGGCCTTGTAAGGAGTGAATGACCTAGACGGGAGGAGGAGGAGAAGTGCTGTAGAACCCACTATTATTACCTACTTATGGTACATTATTTCTACTATATAGGTTATACCGGTAACCAAATTACTGCTTGCTTGCATTAAAGAGACATATATGCTATTAAAAACATTTTTATGAAAATTCACTTCCATAGCATACTTGCTGTCTGCTTAGTGTACAGTTTAGGTATATAAATAGGATAATTTTGCCGATACACTTAGTTTAGCGACACTTACTGCCGAAGGCAACTTCGTTGCCGAAGTACGTATCTATCGCTTAACTATCTTTTATTATTTTTGGGGTTTTTGGGGTGATTCAACGTTTTCAGTGTCCAGCCACAGTCTACAAGGTGGCTCCAATTCGAGCCTCATCATTGGGATCTTAGAAACCGTAAGAGATACAACGTCGATTAGATTATGGAAAAGTTGCGTAATTTGATGCTCAGCAAAATTCAGTTTATAAAATTAGAAAATTCCGAATACTTCCGGTGATAATCGAAAAAAAACCGAAAACTCATAGAATCTGTTTTATTTTTTTCTGGCGTTATTTGAATAGATATAATAAAATGAATCACACTTCATCATGGTCACTTTTTTTCTCCTACAAGATGGCATTTTCAAATTTGAAATCCGAAATCTTTCAGAAACCATCATCAACTCCATTTTTTCAAATACGGCCCTGGATTTTTTATTTGATATTTTGTTACCTTTGGACTACCTCAAAACAATGCCTCATCACTTTTTGGGTTTTTAACGTTTTGATAACAAAAAATGACATTTTCAGTATTTTTTGAAAATATCTAATGCTTACTTAACTTTTAAAATAGACAAATTAAAAAACCTAAAGTAAATGCTCGAATAAGCCCTCTTGGACTTCTATGCATTTTCGCATACATCTTCGCAGATTGTTCGTAACAGCCCGTTGGATTATTCTTCTTCTTGCTCGTAGAGTTGTGAATTATAACACTAACTTTTGGCGCAAAATGTTTATATCATTCGGAAAAGTATCCTTGAATAAGCGATTTTTCAAGAATCCCTATAAAAAATAATCCAGCGGATACAAATCAGGACTTCTGTCAGGCCAACGCACCACTCCTTGGTTTCCAATCCATTGATTGGGAAATGTTTCATTAAGAAACTCGGTTACTGCCCTTCCATTATGGGGTGGTGCTTCATCCTGTTGCCACCACGGCTGCCGCAGCATATTCAACGGTTCATCTTCAAGCGCATCGAATATATAATTATGGATTAAATTAATATACCGTTTAGGATTCAAGTTTCCATCATAAATAATTGGCCCTAAGATTTTGGTTCGAACTTGCCGATTTTGGTACGGATTTTCTAATGCACAATAATGCTCATTGTTTCTGTTAACAATGCCGCTTGTGGAAAAATTACATTCATCTGTCCAGATGATTTTATTTAAGAAATCATCATCTTATTGCATTTTTCCATCAAGCCAATTGCAGAATTCGTGCCTTCTGTCCCTGTCTCCTTGGCAAACATGAAGTTTATAGGGAAGATACCTATGTTTTTTGAAAACCCTCTGAATTCGGCTTCTAGGCATATTTAGTTCCGAAGCAAATTGCCGTATTGAACCACGAGGATTTTCCGTAACCTATAACAAAATGTTTTGGTGAAATATCTTTGCCATGTTATCGCAAAATATTTTAGTAACAAAAGATTGCATTGCATTATTTTATAACGATACTTACAGCATTTAAAACAGCTTCTGCATCTTCAGCTTTCATTCGTTGGCCGTACGAATTTCTAGGTTTACTAAAACTATCAAAGAGACCCAAATTTCTGTCCAAATTGTTAAAATATGAATAATGGGGTTGTGGACGCTCGGGGTATTGCTCTAAATACCGTTCACATGAAATGTGCGAGTTTCTGTTATTGCTATAATACATCCGAAGCATATCAGGTTTCTAGAAATTGGAAAACACCATTTTTGCTCTCTTAATGTTTATTTTGAAAGTTAAATTGTCAAAAGGTCTATTGTCATATTATGACAAGCAAGCTTGATATTTCTGAATATGAAAGCCGCCGAGATGAACGAACGGACATGTCATTGCATTGCATTGGATTGGACATAAAATATTTGACTCAATCATAAATTCGGGTTCATATTTAAGTACCTAGTTAAATTATATTATTGAAGAAATATGTTGTTTCAAAAGCAGAGTCGTATTAAATATTCACAAGAAAGACGGAAAATGTCATTTTTTCTTATCAAAACGTTTGAAATTCAAAAGTTGTGATGGGGCGTTGTTTTGAGGTAGTCATAAGGTAACAAAATATGAAATAAAAAATCCAGGGCCGTATTTGAAAAATGGTGTTGATGATGGTTTCTGAAAGACAAAACATCCCATTTCAAATTTGAAAATGCCATCTTGTGGGAGATAAAAAGTGACCTTGATAAAGTGTGACTCATTTTGTTATATCTTTTCAAATAACGCCAGAAAAAAAAACAGATTTTATGAGTTTTCGGTTTTTCCGATTATCACAGGAAGTATTCGGAATTTTCTAATTTCCTAAACTGCATTTGGCGAGCATTAAATTACGCAACTTTGCCATAATTTAACCGACGTTATATGTCTTACGGTTTCTGAGATCCCAATAATGAGGCTCGAATTTGAGCCACCCTGTACAACCTCAGTCTTTTATGAAAATTTGCCAACGATAAAGTTCAACTAATTATACATTATAAGAATTCTAGCGCTATTCGTCAACGTTTCATAAAATACAGCAGTAGTATTATTATTACGAATCGTTCTTGGGTAAATATGAAAGAACGTTTCTAGTGCTATTACGTTTAAATAGCAACTCAAGGAGTGACTGTAAGTGTACGCTGTTAACCGTAACTGTAGATTTATTTGCGATGTATTACATTTTGAACAGTCTCGGAAATGTATTCAAATTGTACACAGGAAATACACCATTATAAACGAAGTCTTGTTGTGTTACTTTACGGTTATATGCTCTGAAACGGAAGCCTCAGGACACTTAGACGAACAACGGGACTCATATTATACAATATAGTAGTCGCCGTAACAAGGACACATCCAGATGTGGACACCGACAGTATGAGAGAATTTTATCCAAGAACTACTATATTTGTAATTTTGCTGGCGATGTCGTGCTAGCTTTATATATAAATGTGATGAATGTCGTTTAAAAGAAAATTGGTTTCTATGAAACTATCTTGAAAATTTAGATTTGCAATGTCACATCTAAAATATAGCCTTAGTTTAAAGTGAGAAGAAGGAAATGGATACTTAAATTGCTTTTAACTGTCGCTTAACTTAGAAGTAGTTACGAGGCAATTTAATGTCAACATGACTACAGGCGATCCGTATTGTTACAAAGCACTTCAATAGATGTAGGTGCGGTGTTGCCACATCTCCAAAACTTCCCCAACATCTGGGGATTCTTGCACAATCTGGCAACGCCCCCCTCCCTCGGAGGGGTGCGTGGGGTGGCCCCCCACAGGCTAAGTCGCAACCATCTAGGACCAAAAATAACAAAGTTACCAACTTGTACCGCGTCGGAACAGATAACTAAGGTCTGCGCATTCCGAACAGCCTGTATATACACCCTGTATACGCACAGAAACCTTACACCCTGTATACGCAGGGATATCTTATAGTACGAGAAACACCTCTTGTGTAACATAGGAGTGATGACCACATTTGGATAACCTGTATATACATCCCCCTGTATACACACGGGGCCGATCTGTATTCACAGAACCTTCTAGCAAAAGAAGGTGCTGGAACATTCTGGAATGGAACAGTCCCGAAACGATGTGGAAAGTACGACGGGTATATAAAGGCGAAAGCAAGCCAGCTCAGTTCAGTTCAATTAGAGAATGTTGAAGTGACTCGAAGAAGCAGTAACCAGTGTGAAGTGTTAGAGAGTAGCGACTGTAGTTCCAGTATAGTGACTTGTGTGCAGATTACTGATTGTAAGGCCAAATAAACGAAGTGTTTTGTGAGAGAGACATTCTAGAACTTTTATTGTATTCATAGTTAGAGAGTAAATAAAGTTGTTTTGTTAAAATTTAAAGTCTCACTTATACAGAACCCGGCGAAAAAGCAACAGTATTGTATTTCATCACTCTAACTCACAAATTTTTTAGTTTAGAAAAAAATCGCCAAATGCTCTGTCCCAAGTTAATTTTATAGCATAAAAAATGTTTTTTCTTGTAATTCTGATGTCACTATGCATCTGTATATTGAGGAAAATAGGTTTTTTCACAGATTTTTTACGAAAATTATGAATGGTACCATATGGAGTCATTTGAGATAAAGTCGACACATAATAGAAAATATGTATTACTATCACATAACAAGAAACGGAATTATATACAGGGTGTTTACTCTAAAGCGCACATTAGAACTTTTTCAACTTCTGAAAATGACACTGACTTGAAAATTTGTATACGGGGGTTATAGATTAATTACTCTTCAATCAAACTATTTTAAAAAAGGCGGCACTTCCGGTTATACCGGAAGTACGTATCAACTTCGTTATTTTGAATAGAAACCCATTTTTTTCATTACGTTTTCAGATTCGGAGAGTCTTTATAAAAGGAATCTCATCAGCTTTCCCTATACCTAACTTCAGCCATTTTCGAAATATTTAGACTTTTTTGAAAATGTTTGAGTTTGCATATTCCTCTTCAAAAATCGATAACTTCGTCGTTTTTTAATATTTTCAAATACAATTTGGGAATTTCAAAGGGGAAGGATAGATATTTCTATTGATCTAATCAGAACTGCACAAAAATTTATCTAATTTTCAAAATGTTAACATACGTTTAGGACTTTCTATCTAATTACAAATAGACGCTACAGCCCATTTTGTGAAAGTCAACCAGCTGTCAGAATTTTTGAAAATAATTGTTCTCAAAAACCGCATTAGATTGGTAGTCTTAATAATAAAGTTTCAAAATTATGATTACCATCTAAAAATGCAAAAATATACCAGGTTTTCTATTTAAAATAAAAAAATATATAGCAACTTCTGGTATAATAATATTCTGGTATAACGGCCGGTTTCTCTGAGACACCCTTTATCATGCTTTCTCGCATTAGTGCGCCAGCGTCTATACAGTGTGCAATTACAACAGTTCTCACACTGTATTATGTAGTAAAACAATTAGGATTTGCCTCGTCACCTTAAACGCCTGGCCATAAAAGAACAACACATATTAATTTTGTATCTACATCATTGAGGTCGACAGTGTATCGAAAAATGTTACATAAGAGTGACAGCCATTACGTTTATTTTCCTTGTTCGTTCTAGTTTTCCTTGTTGTGCTGGGTTGTTGTTAGGAAATGTTACGCTTACCCCGTAAAATCTGTCTGAGGTAATCTTTCTTCTTTGATGCCCCTAACTAGTTTTCGATCGTCAAATCGGGCCCTTTTGATTACTTCCTTATTTTGAAGTTTGTCTCACGATCTCGTAAGTATTCGAGTTTCACCTTGTGACTCGTCTTGTACTAAGCTATTGAAAAAAGTTTGTTTTACGTCAGACTCAGAGTCAGTCATGCGATATTTGCTAATAAAATAAACTTTAATCTTAAAGAATATATAGAGCGATTTACGAGAAGCGTTTATTAAATGGGGTTAACTTTCATTACTTGAAGTCAGAGTTTACAGGCGATCTCGTATCATTCGCTCTCTGACTACGATCATGACGTATACTGGTAGACAAAATGTAAAAAGTCTGGACGCAGCAAGTAAGTTATGGAAGTGAGTTTTCATAAAAATGTTTTTAGTAACAAATATGTCTCTTTAATGCAAGCAGGCACCAATTTGGTCACCGGTATAACCTATATAGTAGGAAAAATGTAACATATTGTATCAAAATAACAAAATGTACAAAAACTTTCCGAAAATAAACTTCAAACGTTTCCGAGAAAACTCGTTTTCTAACTGACGAACCTTAGGTTAATAGCAAATTGTGTTATTGAATTTTGAAGCGTTTAAGGAAAATTCTCTACCAAAACGCACTTACTGCGTCCCGAATTTTTTACAAACGCAGCGTATTTCGATTAAAAATGCATCGACTTATAGGCCACCATGTGATTATCAAAATAGTTTTATAAGATGCAGCTCAAGACACCCTATAGATAGCGTATACATTTTTTTCTCGTATCTTGCATAATAACAATTATATTGAGCTTTACCGCAGAAATGCGTCACCCTGTATATATGTAAACAGAAATTAAGCCCGGATATGAATTCTAGGGGGCCTAGTTTGCGCTCACAACCTTTTTAAAATTCAAAAGCCGCGGTCTCCTCAATAACAAATTTTTTCTACGAAAATTAGCTAAAAATTATAGACCGCTAAACCATAAACTTAACTAAAACTACTTCCAAAGCATCTGAGAAAGTGTCTATTTGAAATAGATTTTCTGTAAATATTTTATTAAAGTGAAGGGCAATGATGATTGAAGCTGAAACTTAAGGGTTTGCAGAACACTTTGTACCTAATCCATATTGCGTTCAGATTCTTTGCCTAAATGTTGCCAATCTTAACGGTTGAAATCGCGACTTTTTACGTTTTGCGGAAAACCCATTTTTTAAAATTTATATGCCTCTAACTTTTTGTCTTTAAACCTACAAACCTAAATTTTGTAAATTGTTCACCCTATATATATATATATATATATATATATATATATATATATATATATATATATATATATATATATATATATATATATATATATAATTGAAACTGACCCTGGATATAGGTTCTAGGGGAGTAGTATGGATAAGCGGGTTCTGGAACACTTTAGGCTTAGGCGCTGACAGATATGACAGATCTGTCAAGTGTCAGCTGTCATTTGTCGAGTCTGTCACCTCTGTCATGTGTCAATTCAAGCCGCCTATCTTGGCACCAACCTGTCACTGTCAAAGAAAAAAATAATAGAAAAAGCAAACTAAAAAAAAAAAAAAAAAAAAAAAAAATAGAATCACGTCAAGCCGTTATCGTAAATTCTCTGCAAGGTGTCGCTACCGTATGATTCCTAGCATACGCATAGACCTTACGGGGGCCCGACGGGGGCGGGGGCGGGGGTTTGGGTCTGGCGTGGTTCGAGGCGGGGGTGAAGTGGGGGCTTCTGCTTCAGGACCGGCAGCGACGTAGTGTTGAGCTCAGTTTATGTTTGATTTGTTATGTAGTCGAATATATCGACGAAATAAACAATTTTATTAAACAATAGAGAAATCATAGATATAACAGTTTATAGAGAAATCATAGATATAACAGTTTATATCTTTAGCTAACGTAATATTTGCAAGTTGAACATCTAACATTCATTTGAGTGCCTTATAAAATGCAACTTCAAAAATTTTTGAATGACTATGACGATATTCTGCTTGATGATCATAGAAAAATGCTACATAGCCTTCATAAAAAAAAATTTAAAATATGAACACCAAGAAACAAAAATTTATTGTCATGGTCTTCATTATGTTAGCTGTATTTGGTCATCAGATGAGACAAAGGAAGGTCCAGACACCTGTGTATGTGTTCATCAGGAATTACTTAAACATAAAATACAGAAAATCATTAAGTTATATTTAAGAATTAGACCATCACTGAAATAAAAGTGTATCTGTATATTTGTAAATTAAGAATAAATATTTTAAATAAAACATGAAGCTTTAATTAATATTTTTTTATTTATATTAATAACTAATAGTGTAATACATTATAAAATAGGCGAATAAAATTTTATTTGTATATAAAATAAAATTAAATCACTTAGACAGGAGCATAATAACCATGATCTTCGAATGTTTGAGCGTACACAGGGAAATCCGTGTCATCATCAGACGTTGCCGCTTCTACAGGTATCTCCACGTCTTCTTTCTTTTTCAGTTCGAGTTTGTATACCTTCCGCTCCTGTCCATGGTTGATCAGCATGTATTCACCATTACCCAGCTCTGCCAACTGCTTATCACTGAACTCATTATACCTTTCGGGCAGGTATAATTTGCTGTCGCCATTGAGTTCAGCGATGATCCTTTCACCATATTTAGAAGTACCTCTAGTAAGATTGGTCAGAAGGTACGGTTTATTCTTTTCCATCGTTTCTAAATTTAACCACATGAACGCTCCTAGAGAATTGAACTTCTCTAGAGTACTCATTTTTTTTGAAGAAATTTTCTTCACCGATTGACTGGTTTTTTGCTTCTTGATAGCATTTGATGGGCTATACGAAGAAGGTGCTGCTGATCTTTTCTCCATAATAAGGATCAAGGTGTAGCACTGTATCACTAACAAGATGTGTCACTTCTGATTGTCGAATTAAACTGTAAATATTTAACAAGAAATATGATCTTAAATACCCTCTCACGTCCTGCACGTGTCTGATAAATAGTGAAAACAAAGATAACATGGAAAAATAGTTTTGTTACGATTTGTTTGAGCTTGAATTTAGGTTAGATTAATGAACTGTAAATTACACAAGATCCTTATTTGTGAGTTTAATATCAGCAAAATGTATAATTAACAGCATGATTTATTATTTAAAATATTCCAAAAAGTATCATAGAAAATAATGTAAAATATCAACATGAGATGTTTTTGTCATCGTATCTCTGCAGTTATGTAATTAAATTTCATTACAATAATGAACTTTGGATAACACGCGGTCTTATGTTGATGAATTTAAAATGTGACTTACAACATAATTATTATTACAAGCTGTTATTACAAAATATTATGTCTGATGAAATTATAATATATTTGTCGTCTAAGTATACATAATAATTAGTTTAGGAAGTAGAAAAATAATGATGACATTATTTTAATGAATCAATTCAGAAAAACATGTTTTCGATAATTTTGAAGATTATGAAATTGAATATATTTTTGATATAAGTTTATTGGTCTGAACTAATTAACTGATGAAATAGAATAAAATATGTGGTCATAACAAGTTTAATGAAACCGAGTTTTCGAATACATAATAAATTTCTTAACAGAGCTATTAATTATATTGTTTACTTGTATGAGGTCAACAACTTGACCTCAAATGATAAGAATAAATTATTGTAAAAGTTTCCTAAGAAAGAGTTAACAGTTATTTTAAACAAAATTTCTACATCATACAAAGATAATTATATCAACTAATTAATAGCCGCCTGTTTTGTGTTTAATTATGAAATGTGGATATAATTTACGCATGTGTTTCAACATGATGACACATATTATTGAGTATTTTTATAATTACTTATCTTGTTATTCAAGATAATTCAAAGCGCGGTTAATATAGATGACTTCTCAAATATTTATTCATATATTACAGTTCTTTCGAAGCAGCAAGTAACCGGTTGCCTCTACATTTTGCGCGTAAATATTATAGTATTTTCAACTTAAAAATTAAATATTTCATTATGAGTTTTTGTCATATCTGCGGTAAACTATTCATACGGTTAAACGATTTTCGAAGACACGAACGTACGGTTCACAGTAATCTAGGCAAAGCACAATGTCCTGTATGTAATAAGTCCATGCGTCGGGATAACCTTTCCAATCATCAGAAACTTCATCTTGAATCAAAAAAAGCACAGAAGGTTTCTAAAAGTAATGCTAAGACTACTACTGTAAGTACGAAGATTGTTCAGTCAACTAGTAGAACAATGGGTGCAAAAATGTGTGAAGACTGTTTGATTGAAATTCCTTTCAATGATTGGCAATATCATATAAGGACAAATAGTCACAAAGCAAAGGCATCTGTTCCGCATACAGAATCACTAAAGGTATTTATACTTCATTATTTGTTTTATCTATTTCAGTTTGTAACATATGTTATTTATAGGTAGTAAAGAGTAGCTTCAAGCGTCGTATCGAAACTTTTATATTCGAGAATAAAGATCAGTCTTGCTTAGACCCTCTTAAATTCTTAAAATTAGCTGAGGAATTAGTTAAACCAGAAATAGTTAAATATATTCAGAAACATATTGCAATTAAATTTAATTTAGAGCTATTTGCCGAATATGTAAAGTTCACTGAAAACGACCAAGAGTTTTCGATAAAATCTTTTCAATCTAAAATGTCTATCGCATTAAATAAAGAACAACTTTATCAAGTTTATTCTACACTAAATGATCAAATTTTGACTAAAATGGATGAATTTCAAGAGAGGAATAGTGGTTGGGCGTTAGTTGCCTTACTTCATTTGGAGATTAATATCAATAAATATAACCCTATTAGAGGATCAAATTATATAGCACTACCGAAAAATATTTTGTTAAAAAAGGCTTGCGTTAACGTTAAAAATGTTGATGAATATTGTTTTAAATGGGCCGTCATATCTGCTTTACAAACTATCGATTCTAGTAAATTACCAAATAGAGTATCGTCTTATGAAATTCAAAACATTACCGCAGACATTATTACTTTGAAAAATGATAAAAAAGTTGATTTCAGTGAACTTAGATTTCCATTAAATCCTAGCGACATATCGATATTTGAAAGGCTGAATAAAGATATAAGTGTAAATGTATTTGGTTTAGACGGTGATGAAATTATAGGACCATTTTATTGCACAAAACAGGAAAAAATTAATCACGTTAATTTGTTGCTTTTACAAAATGATGGGAAATCTCATTACGTATGGATTAAAAACATATCAAGATTAGTAAGTCATCAGACAACACTAAGTAAAAAACAAATATTCATTTGTAATTGCTGTTTGCTGCATTTTAGCAGTCAAGATTTTCTCAGTAAACATAAGTTAGAATGTAATAAAATTGTTACTGTAATGCCATCACCTGAAAAGTGTATATTAAAATTCGAAAAATATGAACGTGGAGTACAATTGCCATTCGTAATTTACAGCGACTTTGAATGCATTTTACAGAACATCGATACGTGTATTCCAAATCCTCTAGGTTCATCAACTACAGATATGCAGCAACATGTGCCATGTGCATTTGCGTATTACATTAAATGTTCATACGATAATACATTAAATAAACTACGAGTGTATAAGGGTAAAGATTCACCTTCAAAATGTATTCAAACTCTTTCTCAAGATATAATAACAATATATAATACAATTATAATGAAACCAAAACCTATGATTCATCTAAATAATGATCAACGTAAATTTCAAACAGAATCCAAAGAATGTTGGATATGTAAAAAGAGTTTAGGTACTGACAGAGTAGCTGACCATTGCCATTTAACGGGCAAATATAGAGGTCCCGCTCATAATGATTGCAACTTAAAGTATAGGACTCCGAAGTTTTTTCCTATCTTCTTTCATAACTTTTCAGGGTATGACTGCCACCTATTCGTAAAAGCATTAAATCAGATAGAAGGTGAAATAACTTTAATTCCACTAAATAAGGAAACCTACGTTTCTTTATCTAAACGTATATTTGTTGATTCAAAAGAAACTGTAGAATTGCGGTTTCTCGACTTCGCTAGATTTATGCAGTCTAGTTTAGCAAAATTAGCAGATAATTTATCAATAGAAAACTTTGAAAGTGTAAGAACGATTTTTAAAAATGACGAACAATTTAAACTAATTACTAGAAAAGGCGTTCTCCCTTATGAGTATATAGACTCATGGGAAAAACTAGATGAAACCGCTTTGCCAACTCAATCTTGTTTTAATAGTTCACTGACAAATTCACAATGTTCAGATGATGACTATAGCCACGCTAAGATGGTTTGGAAACATTTTCGATGTTCTAGTTTATGGGAATATTTGAAAATTTATCTTATCACAGACGTTCTATTGTTAACAGATATTTTTGAGAATTATAGAAAAATTTGTTATAGTATATATTCGTTAGATCCTTGTCAATATTATACTTCTCCAGGATTGTCGTGGGATGCTATGCTAAAATACACAGGTATTGAACTAGAACTTTTAACAGATTTTAGCATGTATTCTTTTATTCAAAAAGGTATCAGAGGAGGTATTACTCAGTGTTCGCATCGTCATTCTGTGTCAAATAATAAATATATGAAAGATTATGATGAAACTAAAGATTCAAGCTATTTAATTTATCTAGATGTAAATAATTTATACGGCTGGGCTATGTCCGAATCCCTCCCTTATGGAGGATTTAAATGGGTTGAAAAAATCGAAGATATAGATATAATGGCTATTGAAGAAAATTCAGAAATTGGATACATATTTGAAGTTGACTTAGAATATCCAAAAGAACTGCATGATGATCATAATGACTTACCATTTTGTCCCGAAAATAAGTGTAGCCCAGTTTCAAAACTGCCTAAATTAATAACAGATTTTAATAGTAAAAAAAACTACGTCATCCATTATAGAAATCTCCAACAATGTTTACGACATCATTTAAAATTAACAAAAATTCATAGGGTCTTGCAATTTAAGCAAGCTAGATGGCTGGAAAAATATATCAAACTAAATACTCACTATCGTACTATAGCAAAAAACGAATTTGAAAAAAATTATTTCAAGTCTAAAAATAATTCTGTTTATGGTAAAACAATGGAAAACGTTGACAAACGTAAAGATGTAAGGATTGTAACACAATGGGAAAGCTCTGGGCGTAGATTAGGTTCTCGAGCCTTAATTGCGAAACCAAATTTTCACAGTGCAACTCAATTCACTACCGACATGGTAGCTATTCAATTAAGTAGAGTGAAAACAGTTTACAACAAACCAATATACCTTGGTTTTACTGTTTTGGAACTATCAAAATGGTTAATGTACAATTTCCATTACGATTATATGAAACCTAAATATGGTAAAAATTTATTGCTTGATTATATGGATACAGATTCATTTATTTATTATATTTTAACTAAAGATTTCTATTCTGATATAACAGACGACATTGCAGAACACTTTGACACATCTGAATATGATCCTAGTAATAAATATAATATTCCACTTCTAAATAAAAAAAAAGTAGGCTTAATGAAAGATGAGAATAACGGAAAGATTATGAGAGAATTTATAGGTTTAAGATGTAAGATGTATTCGACAGATGTAATTGATGACAAAGTTACAAAGAAAGCAAAAGGAATTAAAAAGACAGCTGTAGATGGACTAAGTTTAAGCGATTATAGAGAGTGTTTGTATAAAAAGAGAATTTTTTATAGTAATATGCTTGTTTTCAGATCAAAAATTCATGAAGTTTACACACAAAATATAAATAAAATTTCGCTAAGTTATTTAGATGATAAGAGATTTATTAGAAATGATGGAGTATCAACTTATGCCTGGGGTCATTATAAAATTGAAGATGAAAGTTTATAATAAAACTGATTAATTTATTACTTTTATCGTTTGTATTAAAACACACTTTTATAGTAATATGTTAATTTTTAGGTTCAAAATACATTATATTTACGCGCAAAATGTAACTAAAATATCTCTATGTAATTTAGATCTTAAGGATTTACTAAAAATAATATGTTAACGACTTATGCTTGAAACTGTACTAAAAATAAATAACAAAGTAAATAAAACTGCTCATTTAAATTTTTATGTCTTTTATTTGAAAATCTCTAGTAAAATTACATACAACTATTTATTGTTAATATAATACTTAATCAAAAACACATTTTCCAGAGCGCAACAACCACTGTGTGATGAGCATCTATTTGTAAATGGATAGTCCCTTTTTAGTTTCTCCAAACTGTTGCATCCAAGATCCTCAACATTGATTATATTTGAATCCTTATTAAGAATTGAAATTATCCATTTCTTCTTTTCAGAACCTTTCACAAAAATACTGGTATGTAAGTCTATATTGGAAATCAGAAATCTTCTTACGCTCTCAAAGTTAGAGGATCCTTCATTCCACACAAGTCCATGATGATTTTTCTGTAGCCAAATAGCTTGTTTCTGTTCACTTATACTTAGTTCTGAGAAATCGTATGGTGGTTTAATCAGAAAACGTAAATATTCCACATCATTAAAAAGAATAAATAATTCTTTACAGATAAATGCATTTGAATAGGCTTTAAACCCTTGTACATCAATTACAATTTGTTTCTTCATTATGCAGTTATATATTGATGTGAATATAAGAAATGTTTATAACTTCGCTGTTGAATTAGAAGACTGGTTGTCCACATTCAGATACATCTGCTTTTATAACAGTTTCGAGGATGGGAATGTAATTTTAGACTAGAGATAAAACTGTTTGTTAACATATCAATGTTTTATTTCACAATATATCAATAATATTTACTATTGCAGCTGTAAAATTTTGTTGTATTAAATCAGTTTTTTCACGTCGCCACTTAGCGGGGAGTATTCAATTTTTCTGTCATGTAACAATAAGCAGAACGCTGAAGTGCTTTCTGGAATTTCGCTGGCAGTCTCAAATTCAATCTGAATATCGACTGGACCACTTTTGATAACCTCATTTTGATGTGAACAATCAATGATAACAATAGGTGCTTGAGATTGGAATTTTTTTATATCCAGTAAAGGTGAAGAGTTGCATCCATAATAGGATTCTTGAAAGACTGAATACATATAATATAACCATGCATATCGATTTTCTTGAAACGAAATATTTAAGTTATCGTATGGATGCGTTTCTGAATTCAAGTGTAATTTAAAATTAGTGAGGTGACAGTGATCAAATTCACTAGGATTTTCTCTATGTTTATTGGGGTTGTTAGTCTGAAATCCAAATATTACAAATCTAGGTTTTTCAAGTTGATTAGTTGTTTTCACACGCCAAATAGTGTGTGTTGATTTTGGAACATGGGGATATTCATACAAATCCCAACTGCGAAAACTTATTTCCATTGGACGTTGACTCTGTATCCTTTTGTAGAGTTTGAGTCGTTCAGCATCGCTAAGAGTAACATGCGGCACTTTCCATACAATCTTTTTGATATCCAGTGTATACTTTGTTAATGTTGTACTTACACAATTATTATTTGTTTTTGCTCTCATTAAAATTAATTCATGTTTAGCATTTGGTATAATTTTCCTAAAATCTTCAGCGAAACCTAATAACATTTTTAAAGGTGCGCAGAAATTAAACGGCCCACTTGGATGTTTGGGATCATTTTTTACATTCCAACCTGCATTAATAAGTGCGGTGCTTTCAGCCGAATTTAGTGACACATAATTTTTCAAAGCTGTGCTAATTCCCACATTTCGACAGTTATCAATCTCAATTCCATTTATTTCATAACGTATTTCATCAAACATAAAAGCAAAACAATTATTTGCAAATTTAAGTGCATCGTCAGCTGTCTTTTTCTCATTTAACAGTAAACCTTCAACAATAAGAACACTTTCGCATGGTAACAAAATTAAATCCTGATTTTGGATGCAAATTCTAATTATATCATTAATATCGTATGATTCAACAAATGGAGAATACGTATGATATGACTTGTTTGCTATCGACTCATCATATCGAGCCATTTCAGTTATATTTAATACATCACTCATTTTGTAAAGTAATTCCAATTGATTTCAGAAATTCTTTATTTTCTTGAGTTAAAGATTTTGTGCTCTTCCGCTTTGTTGTTGTATCTGTCAATTTGATATGAGAACTGAATTTCTTGTACGATGACTGTGTATATTTATTACTTTTATTATTAATGTCGTAAACTAACATACCCAATAAATTGTTTAATTTCACTACAAAAATTAAAAAGGCTAACTCTTTCAGCTGCACACAGATCTTAATCCTCTGACACTCATCTATGAATTAATGTCTTTTAAGAAAACTTTACTTATTTAAAGTGTTTGTTTCCATCATTCCAGGTGAGAGGTCGTAAATGTAATCTTACTGTTAATTTTTCTTTTCGAAAATTAATTAAATCTCCGGCTTGATCTACTAACTGGATAACAACTGAATGTATTTCATTAACATTAACAGGTAGGTAGATTATATTCGTTGGGACCTCGTTTATTTTATATCCTGGTGAAACATTAGGTGAGAACTCGTGAATTGTATGAACAAGTTTATTATTCACATACGAATCAGTCACTATATTACATTCAACACGAATACTGTTAACTTTATTTATGTTTACAGGTAAGTCAGATTCAACTTTTACGTCTGGAGTTATTTCACATTTACTAAAACCCAACAATTTACCAATTGTTCGTTCACGGTTAAAGTAAATTGGAGCAGTAGATTTAATTTCTGTTTTTAATGTGTTACTATTAGCTTCTATTTTAACCATTGGTTTACTTCTTGTTTGCTTTAATTTAGCTGTTATGTAATTCACAATATCATTTATTTCGTAAGAACCTTCTGATAGCTCAATAACTTCACTTCCGACATGAAATAAATTGTTGCTCTGATTTATGTTTGGTATCGAATTATATGTATATAAACTGACTAAACCGCATTCATAAGCAGTAGGTACTGGTATTGGTGGAAAATAATTTGCAGTTAAAACAGAATCATTTCCAGTAAATTCTAATACTCTTGACATACTGAAGGTTTCAATAAAACTAAATAGACAAGTAACGATATGGCTTTATTTATTAGCATTTTCATATAAAAAGTTTAAACATAAATGGCCGCAAATTACAGTATCATAGTTTTGATATCTATTATAATTATATATAATATTGTTTCCTAAATAAGCTATAAGTTCTTTGGGCGGTCGAAGATTACCATAACTATCAAAATAAATAATTCTATTGCGATTTTTATAATACGCCACCCAGTGTGTCCCTGAACCGTTTGATTTATCCAAGTTAACAATGCCACATTCCGTTTTCTTCGATTTTACTGGTAATTCATTTAACATGAATACTCCTCTAAAATTGGGAATGTCTTTTGCAAATTTATACAAATCGAGTTCATTGAGAGGTCTGCTGGGTAGCACTTTTACAAGTTTTTTGGCTTTAAATACAAGCCAAGACCTTTTCGATATGGCTTAAGAAACAATCCTTTTCCCATTGCGATTGTTTCCATTTTCTTATTATGCCTCTCGCTTTCAACAAGTTGCTTGCGAGCATGTTTTGCATCGTTGACGGCTTTTGCGATAGCTGCAGCTCCCCCAGATAATGTTCCAATCGCAGATAAACCTGCAAATAATGGAATAAGAAAAGGAAGTACACCTCCAGTTTTTGGAATCGGAATTATCCGCATTCGCGGAGAAATAATTTGTTTTCCTTTGATGCCTGTTTTAGCTGCCGCCAAAGCTATTCGAATAGCACTTTTTACACTTTGAGGTTTTTTAGATTTAACATCAGCTTTAGCTTTCGATATAAGATGATTCAGAATATTTTGTTTGATTTTCTTATTGGGTTTCCTTTTCTTTAACTTTACACCCATTCCCATTTTAGCTTTAGCTTTCATAACGTTTGTTACAAACCATGCGTTTATTCGCTCACCGAGTTTTGAATCTTTAGCTTTTACTCTCTGCCAAGCTTTATCGGCTAACACAAGATCAGCTTTATTTCTTGTTGATAAATTGTTTGTTTTAGAGTACGCTATATCATGTTCTCTGCATGCGCTATCTAAAGGATTTATACCAAGGTTACCTCTTGCTAATCGGTCTTTAAGTTTTGTGCCTGGTCCGCAAAACTGATAACCTCCTGGCAAATGAATCTCAAATGGTAATTTATTTATAACTGTGTTAATTAAACCCGAACCTCTTGAAGTTAACCTTCGACTGGTTAAAGGACTTCTGATGATTAACATCGTATCTCAATGTTATTTATAATAATAAGTTCTGTAAACTAAACGTATAGTTTAAAAGCATTTTCTTTTATATGTTTACCCAGTTGTTAAAATGAGACTGATTCGTCAACATGATGAGTTATCAGTTAGAAACATTGATTTTAATCATAACTGTAAAAATCATTTCAAACATAGTAAACTATTACCTAATAGTATACGAGCCATAATTGTGGGTTCGTCAAATTGCGGAAAGACTAATTTACTTATATCTCTACTAGAACATCCCAATGGATTGAAGTTTGAAAACGTTTACATTTACTCAAAGTCTTTATATCAACCTAAATATTTATATCTAAAAAGGCTGCTTTCTGACATAAAAGGCATAGGTTACTATACTTTTACAGAAAATAATGCTGTGTTGCCTCTTGAAAAAGTTAAACGTAATTCGATATTTGTGTTTGATGATATTGCTTGTGAGAAACAAGATCATATAAGATATTATTTCTGTATGGGTCGACATAAAGCCATTGACAGTTTTTACTTAGGTCAAACTTACACACGTATACCAAAACACTTAATACGTGATAATGCTAATGTGTTAGTAATTTTTAAACAGGACAGGCTTAATTTAAAACACATATATGATGATCATGTAAATACAGATGTATCTTTTGAAACGTTTAGACAAATGTGTTCAGAATGTTGGAAAGACGAACATGGGTTTTTAGTCATTAATAAAGATTGTACGTTAGAAAATGGTCGATATAGAAAAGGATTTGATACATACATTATACTATAAATATTAGTGCTATCCGGGTTCATATTCACTCTATATCTGTTCAATAGACAGTCAAGGTTATACAGTCAACAACGCTGTTCTGAAACTCTGATTGAGCTGTTTGGATGCTGATAAAAGCTGTTAAAGAAGCTGTTCAAGCTGTTTATTAAGCTGATTAAGGTTCAACAGCACCTGTTTAAAGAAGCTGTTAAAGGACCTATATCCGTAAAGCTACATTATATTTTATATTAATTAAGCCACCTAACTAAATAACCATGAATGAAGAAATAGTGAGTGACATCATAAAAACACAAAATATAATTAGAAAGAAATATGACTCTCTGAAAGCTGCAAAAATAGACGATATCGCACAACTAGAGCAAATTTTTCAACCAATTACAACTCCTCTAAAGAAACTAACAGATGTGCCACCAGTAAAAAAGAGGAAAATCAGTGAAAATGAACTCAAGTTTGAACCATTCGCATCGGAATATCCCGAATCACAGATAAACGAAGAGAGTTATTTAACACAGCCAGATATCGAATCATCTGGGTACGAAGATAAGCAGTTCACTCCACAGGATGAAACAGGATTTTTTATAAATTCGTTGAATATAAAACAGAAAGATTTTGATCAGAAATATGCACCTTATTTCAATGAAGACGAGAATCAGTGGAAAATTGGAAATGTACCTTTTGCACTTAAAGATAATAATATTTACATAAATGGACAAGTGTATGAATCGACGCCTGGATTATTAAGCCTGCTTTTTTTTAAAAAAAACCTTCGTTAGATCAATGTACTGTTAGTGATAAATCAAACTACATTCAAATTGTAAACACTGCAAATTTACTTCACCGAAATTTTGATAAATCCCAACAGCACGCTGGAAGTAAGAGTGTTAAATATAAGATAATCACAAAAATTTTAAAGCAGCAAAGATTAGCGGTCGTGGGAAAGGGATTAATGAAATCTTTATCAGATAAGACTGATTATGTTTACTGGGATGAGCCCAACGAATTAGTGGAAAGACTAAAACTACTAATAGCATCACAGCAAGCAGGTCATACTAATCATAATAATGAGATTATTTCCATTCTAGAAGAGCTAAAAGAAGCAAAAATTATTATATAAAAAGAAAACATATTTTTCTTTAACATAACTAAAATGACTATCGATAAATTCGGACGTTCCTCCTCTTCTGAACGAATTAATTCAGATCGTGTTGGTGCCTCGTTTCTTCGCAATTTAGGTTTTTCTTTAACTACAGACGGTAATCTTGATATACAGAACAGACGTATATGTAATTTACAAAGTCCATCAGCACCGAAAGATTCAGTTAACAAACAGTATGTTGATGATAAAGTTAATCAAATAAGTTTAGTTAAAAATGAGATGCGTCAAAAAATTTTTAAACTAAATAATACATTGAATAAAATACAGAATGAGTTTGAACAATTTAAGAATACCATTTCTGTGGAAAAAGTTGTGAAGCCTGTTGGAATTAATCTATCTTTAAAAAGAAGCCTTTAAGATAAGACAAAAAACACCAGCCAGAAGTTATTTTCAACATCTACAAGGGAAACAACAAAAGAAGACACTTTGCAGAAAAGCAATGCAATTATATTATTAAACGTTTAATGGTTGTTTAATAACAGTTTCGATAAGATGAGTAAGCAAGATCTAGTAAACGAATTGCATAGACCAGCACGTCGAAACTTCAAACGACGTGCGGTTATCTTAAAGGGCATCAACGACCTTTGGCAGGCAGATTTAGTTGAAATGGGAAAATACTCCACTGAAAATGACGGATACCGTTATTTACTAACAGTCATTGATGCTTTTTCAAAGTTTGCATGGGCTATACCAGTAAAAACTAAGACAGGTTCTGAGGTAAGCAGTGCAATGAAACACATCTTAAAGAAACAGCGCCCTGCAAATTTACAAACAGACGATGGGAAGGAGTATTATAATAAACAATTTTCCATATTAATGAAGAAACATAACATCAATCATTACTCTACTTATAGTAAGGTTAAAGCGTCTATCGTGGAAAGATTTAACAGAACTCTAAAAACCTGGATGTGGAAACAATTTAGTTTAAATGGATCTTATAGATGGATAGATAATATTCAGAGTTTAGTTGACAAGTACAACAATAAAGTGCACAGAACTATTAAAATGAAACCTCGTGATGTAAATATTAACAATGAAAGTATATTGCTGAAAACTGTATATAGTAAAATTAAAATATTTCCAAAACCGAAATACAGAATTGGTGAATTTGTGCGTATAAGCAAGTATAAACATTACTTTGAAAAAGGTTACACGCCAAATTGGACTACAGAAGTTTTTAAAATTGTCAAAATCAACATCACCAATCCTGTAACATATATTCTCGCAGATTACCAAGGCAATATTATAAAAGGCTGCTTCTACGAGTTAGAATTACTAAAAGCTAAATTTCCTAATGTATATCTTATTCAGAAAGTTTTGAAAGAAAGAGGTAATAAAATGTATGTGAAATGGTTAGGCTTCTCCGATGATCAAAATTCTTGGATTGATAAAAATGAACTTGTATAGTAATAATAAAATATCTATGATAGATAGGTTGTCTATGATTATTTTATCAACTAAAACAACACTGATAAAATGTAAACTTTCTATTATGTATACAAGTAAAAACAAATATCTAAATATATAACATTTAATCTCTTCAGTTGTACTTTATTCAATTCATAATCCTTTTCAACAAAATCTCGAATCGTGAATATCATCATTTTGTTTACAGCGAAACCTTTTCTTATTAGGTTGAACTTTTTAATAAAAGTTAAGTAATTAAAGATAAAAAATCAGTATCTAAAAAATGGCTCTACTGAAAACAACTCTTCTTATATTTGTTGTTTTGGGTAAAAATAATTTTATAGTGTATCATCAATCTGAAGTGGTAAAAGCGTACGCATGTTTCAATACAGAAAATAATACCTGGCCGCATAAGTGGGTAGAGCTGGTTCCATTAATACAAGATGGTATACCAACTTTACAAACATCGAACATTCCTAAGAATGACATTAGCATTCTGAAATATAAACTCAGATTCATATACTCAAATAGAAGTTACGGCGAAACTCAGTGGAAACAAGTTTTAAATGAAACTTTAATTACTCAAAAAGACTATGAAAATACAGATGCAGTAAAAACAACAAGGAATTGTTTTTCACACAGAGGTGATCTATCAAAACAAAATTCTACAACTGTAACTTTCAATAATGATGATACACAGCAGATACTGGACATCATACTATTTATATACTCAATTTTCACCACATTTTATATATTTAGGAATAAAATTTATCCTTTCGTTAAAGACAGGATATTTACAAAATAATTAAAGTGAGAAGAAATCAATAAAAAACGTTATCCGATTACTTTGTGTTTCATTTATTTATTCACACTGAAACTTAACTACTGTAGAAAGAAACAAAGAATATTTTTTAATTCAGAGGGATAGAAATGGTGAGAGAAAAAAACAAAACAAAAAAATATTAGCCTCTATTATTAACAATGATACATGTATAAGGTAACTAAAATACATTTCTCTTACAATATAATGTTTCTTTACTACTGCTTGAATCCATTTCATTTTCTTCTTTATTATCACATTCTATTTCTTCTGTAGACTTTACCAGTTTTTTATCCTCTTCTGATAAAAAAGGTGCAATTACATCCAAAAACTCATCCAAACCGCATCTTCTTAGAGTGGTACAAAAAAAATCCATTGTCATCTTACCATTACAATCTAAAAATATACTGCATAATTCAGCAGCATAATTGTATAATCGATAACGCTTTCTACATTCAGACACTGACATGTACCTGCCCATTCCATATACGGATTCATGCTCAGCATCAAATGCAATGTCGTAAAATTGCGAGTGTAGATTTTCCACAGCACTTTTTAAATCAGTTGGTTCACTGTAACTCACGTAACCCATCCACATGTTGCTTCTTTCAGGTTTGTTCAATTATTGAACTAAAATAGCTTGTGTCTGTCGTTGCCAAGAGAGCAGTAATTTTATTTGATAAATAATAAGTTCAGAGGTTAAATGATTAAACTATTATAAGATTTACGTACAAAGCGATTCCAATGCACTACAACAATATTAAAACAGTTTTAGTCTATATACAACTACGATTATACTTAGAGCCTACATTTTATTCTTTATTGTTTAATAAAATTGTTTATTTCGTCGATATATTCGACTACATAACAAATCAAACATAAACTGCCCCCACTTCACCCCCGCCTCGAACCACGCCAGACCCAAACCCCCGCCCCCGCCCCCGTCGGGCCCCCGTAAGGTCTATGCGTATGCTAGGAATCATACGGTAGCGACACCTTGCAGAGAATTTACGATAACGGCTTGACGTGATTCTATTTTTTTTTTTTTTAGTTTGCTTTTTCTATTATTTTTTTCTTTGACAGTGACAGGTTGGTGCCAAGATAGGCGGCTTGAATTGACACATGACAGAGGTGACAGACTCGACAAATGACAGCTGACACTTGACAGATCTGTCATATCTGTCAGCGCCTAAGCCTAAAGTGTTCCAGAACCCGCTTATCCATACTACTTAGGGGGCTTACTTCGCACATGTTTGCAAAAATTTTTTCTAAATTCAAAAGTCGGGATCTCCTCGTTAGTGATGTTTAAAAAAAATTCACTAAAACAAGCACTTGTGAAGCCACGGGAATAGTCTACGACTGTATTAAATATGGAACGGTTTCGCTAAGTTAGGGCAAGAACAAACAACCAGATATGCTATTCAAATTGAATTAGGCCTTAAAACTTTCATCTCCTTTTATTTTTTTATACAAAAACTCGCTAAAAAATTCATCGGAATAACAATCGGATTAGATAGAGCTTTTCATTTACTTAGTCAAAATTGGTTACTAATATCTGTATAATGTGGAGTTGACTTTTTATACAAAACGTTTAAAATTTCTATTAGAAGCTGTAATAAACTAATTTATTCAGCAGTAAATATTGATCTGCAGAGCGTGGTGTAGAGTGTAGATGGCTAATGCAACTAATAGTCCATATTGTAAATGTGAAAAGCTCTCTTGTTACATGGTAAAATATGCACAATGTAGCCAGAGCAGGCTTACAATGCAAATTATGTGTCATAGAATGTCGTCCGTTATAACAAGCTTATCGGTTAGGTTGTCAATTCAAAGATTAGCCTAGTAAATTGTGAAACTAAATATGTACCAATTAAGTTATAACCTTGAAAGAGCTGTTAATGCCTCAACGAATTCATATATTTATTTGTTTATGAAATACAGTACCTAACAGGATAATCCACAAACAAAGAGCTTAAACAAACAGAGTTAAAGGTTACAACAAAGAAATTTTCCAACCATTTTCACAAAAATCCGAAATTTTTTTGGAATAACTTTTTACAAATCTATTATTAATTACGAAAATTACAAAAAACTCTTACAAACAATGATTTCAACGAAAGCACAAAAAATTTTCTACGAAAAATAATGATTTTTTACAAGAAAATTAGTTTATTTTTATTTCTTTAACGTCGGCCTATTTCCGCGACTATGGCCAATCACCGATGCCAGGGAGCAGTTTCACCTTACTATCCCCAAGCAACAAATTAAGGCATGTTAACCAGCACTCGAGTCCAAATAACCTAACCAAGTTGTAATTTAGTAATAATTAACCAAAATGTTGCCTTGATTGTCATAATGACTACAAATTTAGAAATGCGGCTCCGAACTAGCTTATTTTTGACTATTAAAATTACTCCAAAGTCAGTAACTTACAAGTAACTAAATTTGTAATCAAATTTTAGTTCGAAAAAAACATTAAATAATGCTTGTATACCATGACGACAGGATAGTTTTGTGTTGTTTACATCACCAATCCTCCAAAATCAGAATTTCAAGAATTCTGAATAATTTTTTATTTTCACTAATCTTATATTTTACACGGGCGCTTGAATTTTATTGCACTTTCATCACCATGTTAACAGAAAAAACATAACCGCAGTGGTTTTTTACTTTATACTTGCGAATCTCCTTTATCATTGTTACAAATATTTAAAGTAAGTTCTTTGATCATTCAAGATGTCATTTTTTAACAAAGATGGACAATATCTCTACTACTCTACTGTTTGTTTATACATACATAACCACAGATCCTACAGAACCGAATAATGTCACATGCGTAGTTCGTTGTTAAGAACGTCACGGCACTCGGCGCCTAGATGTCAGATTCAAGTAAAGTGTAGCACATATTTACCAATATATTACGTCTATTGGCCCAATGTTGAATGAAAATGCCCTAAATATAACTAAAACGCCTTGGTCGAAACGCCTTGCTGGACCTATTATCGACTTCCATATTACTTTGACTTTATTCCCCACATTGGTAATATACACTTAAATTTTACTTGAAAATGACCTGTGGCGATTTGGTCGCCGACCTATTGGTAGGGCGATTTTACGTCAATTTGACTTTAAATGTTGCTTGGGTCCCGGAAATTTTGCCGAACCCCTGCCTTTCTGTAAGGAGGGTAGGGATATTTAAGGTGCCCAACATCGCATGGACACGGGACCGACGGCTTTACGCCCCCTCCGAAGGGCGGAACGTGCAGACATTCAACTTGCTCAAATACAATGCCAGAACCTCGGTTGATGTTAATGTTACAGTTTGTGATGAAAAAGTGAAAGGAGTACCCCTGAACCACCGAGGTTCTAGAAAATTACTTAAAAAATACATAAAATTTAAATTATATACTTAATCTGTAATTATAATGGAATAAAAGAAAATGTATTTTTTTTAAGTCTGGATGCAACAAGTACGTTATGGAAGTGAATTTTCATGAAAATGTTTCTAATGGCAAATATGTCTATCTAATGCAAGCACGCATCAATCTGATTACCGGTATAACCTATATAGTAGAAACAATGTACCATATTTTATCAAATTAACTTATTGTTTGAAAATGTACGAGAATTTTTTGGAAATAAACTTTAAATGTTTCCGGGAATACTGGTTTCCTAACCTTCATATTAATATTGGCAGCCCTGTCCTGACGGATCTTTATTCGTTCTCGTTTTATTGGTTTTTAGTTTAACTAGCCTTAACGCACCATCCAGTGAAATGAGATTCTTTTGCATTTTTCCCTTAATGTTAATAATAAAATTTTAATAAGTTAATTGCACTTTATACTTTCAACTCTTCAGGTGGAAAAATAAGAGAGATACATGTGTGTAAATGTGACAATGTTTTTTTAAGAAATTTTTGAAAAAAGTCAAATATCTCGAAAACGGTTAAGAAAAATGACATAGCTTCTTAGTAAAACCTACCATAAAATTTCACGAGCAGTCTAGATCCGCAATAAAAGCCACCATCTTCCATCAGAAATAACAAAGTTGATGTCTACATCCAGTATAACCGGAAGTCCCATAATAACGTCAATATTTTAGTAAACTGGAAATTTTGCGAAACCCACCTGCGTGAATTTTCAGAATTCAGTTGTGGGCCGTACTTCAAAAACGGCTAATGGAAGGTCTACGTGGGACATTCTGTATGTATATATATATATATATATATATATATATATATATATATATATATATATATATATATATATATATATATATATATATATATATATATACAGGGTGTTTCTGAATTAATGCGAAAAATTTCACAGGGTGATTCTTTGGCGAAAAATAAGGTGTGTCTTTTCTATAAAGTTTTTCTTAAAACCCCTTCTCCTCTAAGTTACAGCCCTTTGAAATTTTGGCAAAAAAAAAGTTTAAATGTCTCCGTTATGGAATAAATTAAAAAAACGAAATTTTTGCAGATGCATAAGGCTAACAAAATGACAGTTTTAAAAGGATTTTATAACCCTATAATGTCATCACAAGAGGGTGAAAAAAAACTACCCTTACATTATTTTTTATAAGTACTTTTTTTGTGTACCGTTTTCTATTTAAAAAATTATTTAGAAAGAAAAGATCATTTAGAAACTTTTTTATGTCTTGACATTTTCTCATAAAATTGTTAGTTTCATCACAAAAAAATAAAATATTACTCAGATCGATGTCACATGAATTTACAGTTATTTTATGTTTTTGTGATGAAACTAATAATTTTATGAGAAAATGTCAAGATATAAAAAAGTTGCTAAATGAATCCTTTTTTCTGAACCATTTCTGTTAATAGAAAATGGTATACACAATAAAAAGTTCTGATAAAAATAATGTAAGGGTAGGTTGTTTCACCCTCTTGTGATAACATTATAGGGTTATAAATTCCTTTTCAAACTGCCATTTAGTTAGCCTTATGCATCTGTAAAATTTTTCGCATCAATTTCGAAACACCTGTATATATATATATATATATATATATATATATATATATATATATATATATATATATATATATATATATATATATATATATATATATATATATATATATAGGGTAGAGCATTGAAAACGAAACAGACCGATTTGCGTCCATAGAATTTTTTTTATAAAACGCTGAAACACGTCAATTTTAATATTGAGGGGGACATGTTTTGACATAAAACTCAACTTTGTCACATGAACTCCTTAAGGGTGGTGATAACAACCCTTATATTTTAAATAGGGTACATGGGTCGAGTGTTACATCATTTGAAAGCTCTTTCTTTTATGAACTAATTTTTTGGAAGTTTTATCAACTCGTTTAAAAATTATTCACAGTTGAAGATGCGAAAACGCATTTCACTCATTCCGATAAGAAATGTGCTGATAGTCAATGTTTTGTTGGTTTGTAAACAAAACATTGACTATCAGAATATTTCTTATCGGAATGAGAGAAATGCGGTTTATTATTTCAGTTTGTCGGTCGGTTTGATACTTGATAGTACTACCGAAAATTAATTTCACAATGGTGTATTCTGTAAAAAAAAGAGTTGAAATAATTACTCTTTTTTTCAAAAACGATGACCGTGCCAATCGTACCGCAAATTTGTTTAATGAACGACATCCGAACAGACATGTTAACAGAAAATACATTTTGGAGTTAGCTGCAAAGTTTCGACAAAGTGGTTCAGTAGCCAACAAAAAGTTCTGGACGCAGATAGTGCGTTATGGTAGTGAATTTTCATAAAAATGTTTTTAATCGCAAATATGTGTGTGTTTTTTTAACAAAGCAGGCATCAAATTTGATTACCAGTATAACCTATATAATAAAAATAATGTGCCATGTTTCATCAAAATAACTTTATTGTTTCAAAATGCACAAAAATTTCTGAAATTAAACTTAAAGTGTTCCCGAAAAAACATGTTTCTTGGTGAACCTTATAGGTTAATAGCAAATTGAGCTATTCAAATATAAAACATTTGATCAAAATTGGCTACCATAACGCACTTGCTGCGTCCAGAATTTCTTTTCTTACAAACATGCATTATATTTCGATGGAAAATGCAATAACATAAGACGTATTTTTTATAATAAAAAAATGAGAATTTGTATCACCAGCGACTTATGGGTCACCTGTGATTGTAGAAATTTTTTTTTTAAGATGTAGCTCAAGACACCCTATAATTAATGTATACAATTTCTTCGCATCCTGTATAATAACGGATATATTGAGCTTTATTGAATTTTTAAGAAAATTTGACAAAAATTATATATCATTAAACGATAAACTCTTTAGCTAAGGCTACTGCCAAGCATCAGAGAGAGAGTCTATTTTAAATGAATTTTCTGGAAACATTTTAGTAAAATGAAGACAGTGACGGTTGAAACTAAGACTTCAGGGTTTGTAAAACATTCTTCTTGAGACATTTTCTTACCATATCCCGTATTAGATTCAAGTTCTTTGGCTAAATGTTGCCAATGTTGACGTTTTAAATCGCAACTTAGACGTTTTGAGGAAAACCCCAATTAATTTTTATTTAAATGCCTATAACTTTTTTCTCTTTTCACCTACAGAGCTAAATTTTGGTAGGTAACTTACATATAATGATATAAACCTGCGTACCAATATATATATATATATATATATATATATATATATATATATATATATATATATATATATATATATATATATATATATATAAACATATAAAAATTAAAACTGACCCCGGATATGTGTTCTGGGGGGCCTAATTAGCGCTCATTTGAAGAAATTTGGGATATCCTCATTAGTTAATTGTTTTCAGCAAATTCACTAAAAACGGGATTCTGAACGTGAATTTCCGGTTAGAAATGAGACTACTGACAAATTGCTGCAGACACAACCTTGAGCACGAGAAAATTTGCCAGTCTTTCAATCATCAAAAGAAGAACTATTCAGCGAATATTGAAGCATAAATTTCACCCGTATCAAATTCATCTTGTACAACAACTGAATGAAGATGACTTTGATCGGCGGCTGGAGTTTTGTGAAGTTATGACTGCACGAATAGCTGATAACTGGAACTTTCTTTCCATTATCGGTTTTTCAGACGAGTGTGCGTTTTTATTAAACTCTACAGTCAATCGTCATAATTGTCGTTATTGGGCAGATAATAATCCAATAAATTTTCACGAAGTCCACACTCAAACTTCACAGAAATTGAATGTCTGAACTGTCATTTTTGGAGACCGATTAATAGGAACAATTTTTCTTGATGGAAATTTGAGTGGCGAAACGTATTTGATGTTACTAGAAGATATCGTTTACCCACTACTAATTGAAATTGTTGAAAACGATGATCGCTTTCAAGAAAATCAATTAGTGTTTCAACAAGATGGAGATCCTCCGCATTTTTCACAACAAGTTTTTGAACAGAGAGTTTCCAGGACAATGGATTTGGCGTAGAGGTGCTATTGAGTGGCCCCCTAGATCACCGGATTTAACTCCTTTAGACTTCTTTCTATTGGGCCATTTAAAAAGTAGAATTTACGCAACAGAACCGGGGTCTCTGGAAGAATTACGACGACGGATTGTTGAAGAATCCCGTCTAATAACTCCACAAATGCTCCGGAATGTCGGAGTTTGTTTCGAACAAATGTTGTACTTTTGTATGGAAGCTAGTGGACAACAATTTGAACACATATCATTTTGTACAAATATAAACGTACCTTCTGGCGTGTAGTCGTTACTACGGATTTTCGAGAGTTAATTAGAAAAACTTTTAATCAATTTTAATTAATTTTAAATGTCTAGGTGAGAACTATGTTTTTTTAACATACAACAATGTGTAGTGTCGCACAAAATAGTTTGATATGTATACTTTTTTATCCTGTAGATCAATTGTAGGTTCAAACAAAAAGCTCATAACGTTAATTTAATAACTGACATGTATTTTTTGTCTTTTAGCTGATGCACTGATGAAGTCTTGAAGTAAAGACGAAATATTTGCAACAAAGAATAAAGATCTTTCTGTAAAATTTTGCCCTTATTGGTATCATACCCTTAGATTAGTATATATATATATATATATATATATATATATATATATATATATATATATATATATATATATATATATATATATATATATTATATCATAGTCTCCATCATAGGATGCAGCGACAGGTTCTGGTAAATCAGACCCTGACCTAATGTCTGAACTTTGTTAGAATATTACCTTCAAATGCAGTTTTTACTTCATGGAATAGTTTTAGTAATCTAGCCTCTTTTAGGTCCATTATCATAAGATTTCGGTGGTTATAAATATAAATAATATAATTTCTTGCTCACGGTTTGCATCTCATATATCTATTTACTGTAGTACAAGAAATGATAAACACTGCAATTATATTGTTTACAGATATCAAAAATACCTTTCTATTATTGAATTTTTTTAAATAAAAATTCACTAATAGGGCAACATGTATTTGCAGTGAGCTGTCAATACGTATTTTCGTTTAATGTAAATAAAACCTAGAACAATGTGAAATGTACGACAGGGTCCCACTCTCGATGGAGAAACAGGTAGTATGTTGTCACGGCAGATCCAATTGACAGAAAATTTTATAAATACAGACAGTTTACAACCAACCAACAATTTCTGTAAATTCTCAGCCCTGGCTTAATTATTCCCTAACACGAGAACATGTATATAAGGGTAGATGCATTCTCATTATAGTTAGAAACGCAGACCGGTTTCGCTTTAACAAGAGCTCGTCAACGCGCTATACTAATTACAGCGAGAATACACCTACATAGTAATACAGCTAAGGTATCCAGCCTACTAGAACAATGTGAGATGTACCACAGGGTCGAAACCGGTTTGCGTTTCTAATTATCTTGAGAATACATCTAGCCTTACATACATTGTCCCTCTATTAGGCATATAAATGGGAAAGGGCGGACAATTTACAACAATTGTTGGTTGCTTGTATACAGTCTCTATTTATAACATTTTGTGTTATTTGGAGCTGTTGACAGAATACTACCTGGTTCCGCACCATAATGGAGACCCTGTCGTACATCTCCCAATATTCTAGTAGGCTAGCTGTCTTAGCTGTATTACTTTATAGATGTGTTCTCACTGTGATGAGTATAGCGCACTGACGAGCTCTAATTAGAGCGAAACCGGTCTGCGTTTCTTATAATAGTGGAAATACATCTAGCCTTACATACATTGTCCTTGTATTAGGGAATAATGTGCTAGGGCGGACAATTTACGAAAATTGTGGTAAGTTTTAGACAGTCTCTATTTATATATATTTTTTTTAATTGGAGCTGTCGTGGTTCCGTATCGAGATGGCGACCCCGTCGTACATCTCACAATGTTCTAGTAGGATGGCTGCCTTAGCTGCTTTACTATATATGTGTGTTCTTGCTGTAACTAGTATAGCGCACTGACAAGCCCTAATTAAAGCGAAACCAGTCTGCGTTTCTAAAGCCCTCGTTCTCTAAATCCTGTGATAAGGCCAGACTTGAAAAGGTCAAAGCTCACAAAAAACTTCTACACAATTCCAGTCAAGAAAACCGTCAAGCCTTTAACGACGCAAGAAACCGCTATGTCCGCATTATTTCTGAGGCAAACAACTCGGTTATAACCACATCAAAAACAAAGTCCTGTTAGGCTCCAGCGGCAGCAAACCCTTCTGGACTCTTGCTTAATCTATTGGGAATAATTTCTGCAAGAGCACGTTCCCACCTCTTGTCTCAGGGGATTAAAGTGTTTCTACCGCCCTGGGCAAGGCTGAACTTTTTGCCTCGTTGTTCGCCGGAAATTCTACTCTCAACCCACCTCCAAAGGTTCAACCACCAACAGTTCCCAATGTCGCGCATAAAATAACGGATATCATTTTCAAAACTAAAAAGGTACGAAAGATGCTCTCTTCTCTTAATACCAGGAAATCCTTTGGCCTTGACGAGATCCCAGCAATTGTTCTCAAAAAATGTGCACCAGAATTCGCTCCTATCTTGACTCGTCTGTTTCAGACATCTTACCATATAGGTATATTCCCTAGTAACTGGAAAACTGCTCGAGTACAACCCGTTCCCAAGAAAGGATCCAAAGCGCTTCCTAGCAACTACGGGGCTATTTCTCTCCTTTTAGTCGTCTCTAAAGTGATAGAAAAGTATATAAACATCGAATTACTAAAATTTGTTGAAAAACACAGTCTAATCCACGACAGGCAGTATGGATTCCGTCAGCGCAGATAAACTGACGACCTCCTTTCCTTTGTCACCCATTCTTGGAACAAGTCTATGGAACTACACGGTGAATCCCAGATTGTTGCTCTAGACATATCCTAGGCATTCGACCAGGTCTGGCACGCAGCGCTGCCTAACAAACTAGCGGCCTATGGCCTACCATTAAAACTCCGTACGTGGACAGCAAATTTCCTCTCCAACCGGATCATTTCTGTTGTCGTGGATGGCCATTCCTCTAAACTGTATCCAATTAATGCAGGAGTTCCTGGAGGTTCAGTTTTAGCGCCTACTTTGTTTCTTCTCCACATCAATGACCTCCTCTCTAGCACATCCAACCCAGTTCACAGTTACGCGGACGATAACACCCTCCACTCAAATATACAATATTTCAAGCCTGTCTCTTTAGCCCAATTAGATGAGGATCGCAGACTCATGGAGGGTGCTATCTCCGTGGATCTCCAAAAGATATTAGACTGTGGAAGTAGAAATCTTGTACAATTCAACCCCATCAAATCACAGTCTTCCTTTTTTTCTCATAAGAGATTCACCAGCCCTAGACCCATCACAATAAACAAGCAAGTTATTCAAAGTAATGAGTCCTTTTAACTTGTTGGCATTTCTGTGGATCGAAATATCAATTGGAACCAACATGTCACATAAATTGCAGAAGCGGCTGCTAAGAAATTAGTTTTCCTCTTCCGGGCTCGCAAATACTTTTCACCAGCTAATCTCTATACTTTATATGCTTCACAAATAAGACCTAACCTAGAATACTGCTCCCACATCTGGGGTGCTGCTGCCGCTTTTACACTCGCTATCCTGGACTCCATTGACAAGAGAGCTATACGTCTCATCGGTGACCCTACCCTCACCCAAAGGCTGCCAGCCCTTGCTCACCAACGTGCCGTTGGTGACTTCTCTCTCTGTCTCTTTTATAGATATCTGCACGGGCACTGCTCAGCGGAGCTTTCTTCCATAATTCCCCACCTGCTGTCCCCAACAGATCTACCAGGGGAACAGTGCGAATGCACCCTTTAAATATCCAGGTCACCAGACATAGAACATCTTGTTATGCCCGCTCTTTTGTCCCGAGGACTTCCAAGTTGTGGAATTCCTGGCCGGCAAATTTTTTTTCCTTCTCCCCCGAACCTCCAAACCTTCAAGTCCAGAATTAACAAGTTGGCTCTTTCCATCTTCTCGACACCCACGGTACGATAGTATTTAGGTTGTAAGCCCTCGTGGTATGTTGTTGAAAAAAAAAAGTACATATATCCGTAAATAAAACAACCTGAAATATAAATAATTTAGTTAAACAATATTATTTCACTAATACAATTAGGCTTGTTCAGTATTAGAAGACAGTGACATCGGCAAACCAGGAACCCAATTAGCAACAGTGTCATGTTAAGCAGCTGAGCTAATAAGCTTTAATTGGAATGAAATTATAAAGTAGGTAATGTTGCCAGATATCTCTACCAAGAGATAACTGTAATTGCCTCTTATCTAGTTCGAAATTTATTGAATTAACTCAAGTAAGATGTCAGGTCAATTTAGGCTTAACCTTCTGAAACTGTGATCTAATTAGGGAAATATCAGGTTGCTGTCTTAAGAGCATTACGGGTATGAGTGATCCCTGCTTTCTTTACCATATAAGGTTTCAGGTTAACTGCAAATTTGCAGGCTACGACAATCATAATTTTATGTTTGAGGTCACAAGGGTGGTGTTAAAACCCATCAAGTGATAATCCTTGTTTCAAATGTGTTTGGATTTCCTCGGATTTTAAAAACGGCTAGCATAGTATGGTTTCGTTACAACCGTGCTATGAATTTATATCGTGCTGATATTTATAGTGACGATTCTAACCAAAAATTGTAAGAAAATCCACAACAAACAGGATGGTAACCTCAAAGCATCATGAGCAGATACAGGGTTTTTAATTGCTTAATTAAATCTGAGTTCCACTCGATATTATACAGTGTGGAACGATCCAAATGAAATAAACAATTATTGTGCGTATTTATCAAAAAGTATAGACGCAGCAAGTGCGTTATGGTAGTGAATTTCCATAAAAATGTTTTTCATAGCAGATATGTTTTTTCAAGAAAGCAGGCATCAAATTTGGTTACCAGTATAATCTATATATTAGAAACAATGTGCCATATGTACAAAAATGTACAACAATTTCTGAAAGTAAGCTTAAATTGTTCCCAAAAAAACTGGTTTTCTGGTCAACCTTATAGGGTAATATCAAATTGATTCAAATTTGAAGAATTTAATGAAAATTCGCTACCATACCGCACTTGCTGCGTCCCGAATTTCTTTTCTTACAAAGATGTATTATATTTCGATGGAAAATGCAAAAATGCAATAACATAGGGCGTGTTCGCTTAAAAAGAAAAGACAATTTGAATCACCAGCGATTTATGGGCTACCCTGTAATTGTGGAAATATTTTTTAAATTGTAGCTCAAGACACCCTATAATTAATGTATACAACTTTTTTTCGTAACTTGCATAATAACGGATATATTGAATTTTAATAATTTTTTACAAAAATTCGACAAAAATGATATACCATTAAACGATAAACTCTATAGCTAAGACTACTGCTAGCATCAGAGAAAGGGTCTATTTGAAATGAATTTTCTGGAAACATTTTAGTAACATGAAGGACAATGAGTGCTGAAACTAAGAGTTCAGGCTTTGTAAAACATTATTCTTGAGACATTTTCCTTCCATAAATCATATTAGTTTCAGGTTCATTGCCTAAATATTACCAATTTTGACGTTTTGAGGAAAACCCCAATTTATTTTTCTTTAAATGCCTGTAACTTTTTTGTCCTTTGACCTACAGAGCTAAATTTTGGTAGGTGACGTACCTATAATGACTTAAATCAGCGTACCAAATTTCGTTGCCCTTACTTTGTTAATTCCGAAAAAAATAATTTTTTTCGAATGAAAACTTAAAATTTTCCGGGAAAACCTCGTCCGATTTTCCCGACTAACGAACTTATCCGAGCCATTTACCAAAGGAAGGTACATGCCAAATTTTATCGGTCTACATATATATATATATATATATATATATATATATATATATATATATATATATATATATAAACATATAAAAATGGAAACTGACCCGGGATATGGGTTCTAGGGATCCTAGTTCGCGCTCATTTTCAAATTTTTTTTCAAAATTCAAAATTCGGGATCTCCCCATTAGTGAATTCTTTCTACGAAAATTCACTAGAAATACGAAACATGCCAATTTTAGATTAATAGATGAGATCTTGCAACGTGAAAACTTCACCTCTACATTTAATTCCCTTTGAGGGACAGTTGTAACTTTTTTGTCCTTTAACATATAAAGCTAAATTTGGCAGGTGGGTTACATATAATGATATAAACCTGCCTACCAAATTTCGTTGCCCTTGCTTTGTTAATTCCGGAGATAAATTTTTTTTCGAATGAAAACTCAAAATTTTCCGGGAATACCTCGTCCGATTTTCCTAACTAACGAACTTGTCCAAGCCATTTACAAAAGAAAGGTACGTGGCAAATTTTATCAAAATCGGCCCATTATTTTTTGAGTTATTGGTGTGATACTCATATATATATATATATATATATATATATATATATATATATATATATATATATATATATATATATATATATATATATATATATATATATATATATATAAACATATAAACATATAAAAATGGAAACTGACCTGGGATATGGGTTCTAGGGGTCCTAGTTCGCATTCATTTGCAAAAATTTTTTCAAAATTCAAAAGTCGGGATCTCCCCACTGGTGAATTTTTTCTACGAACATTTACTAAAAATACGAAACACACCAATTTTAGATTAATAGTTGAGATCTTGCAACGTGAAAACTTCACTTCTACATTTAATTCCCATTGAGGGACAGTTGTAACCGCCAAATTTTTAAATAAATAGTAGGGGCTTGTGATTCCTCATTTGAAAGATCTCTTCATTTTGTATTCAACTTTTGAGGCGTGGTCGACCTAACCGCATTTGTTATTCTTCTTTTTAAGTTGGTTAGTTCGCGCGGTTTAGTTCTGTATACCATAATTTTTACATATCCGCATCAGAAACGGCCAAATAGCGTAAAGTCGGGTGAGCGTGCTGGCCATTTTTACGATCATTGTCTCCCTAATTATCGATTTGGAAATACTAAGTCGAGGTACTGGCGAACATTGATTTGGTAATGTGCTGGTGCTTCATCCTGCTGGAACCATATCACATTCGCTAAAACCTCGATGTTCACTTGATCAGGATATAAGTTTGCCAAAGTTGGCACGACATTAATTTGGAGCAGTGCTAAATAACCCCCCATTAAAGTTATCGTAAATTAAAAAAGATGTTTTAGTAAAATGAAGGAAAACTACTATTGATGCTGAAACTTAACGAGTTGTAGAACTCTGTTTTTGCGATATTTTTTTCTAAATTAGCCGCATTCCTTTCAGGTTCTGTGCCGAATTGTTTCCAATTTTAACCTTTGAAATCGCAACTTTGACGTTTTAACAGGAAAGCCCCAAATACATGTTTGTCGAATGCCTATAACTTTTTTGTTTTTTTACTTATAGATCTAAATGTTGGTGCGTAGTTAACTTTTTATGTCATAATCTAGCTTGCCAAATTTTCTTGCGCTAACTTTGTTATTCCCGGAGATATAAAAATTTTCCAAAAGAAAACGCACAATTCTTCCGGAAAACAGGCCCGATTTTCCGGTATAACGAACTTGTTCAAGCCACAAAAGAATATATTTACCAAATTTGACCAAAATTGGTGCATTATTTTTAAGCTCTCGGTGTGATCTATACATATTATTATATATATATATATATATATATATATATATATATATATATATATATATATATATATATATATATAATTGAACCAAATAAATAAAAAGTTCAACAAGAGACTTGTTGGCGTTGTGTCTGGAGTGATATACATTTCTCTAAATACATAGTAACTAAGATACATAGATATCACACTAAGGCTAAATCCAGATTTAAACTAAAACTAACCTTAGAAACATACACAAACAAAACCCAAACAGACAAAAAATATAATCAATCATTGTTGCCGAGGCATCCAGAACGAATTCAATAAAAATGTAACCGACCTCAGATGTAAAATTGCATTGTCGGAAAATAGTTGGTTATAATAAATTATTAATTTGAAAAGCTGTGTTTTTTTTAGTCAACACATCCAAAACCCCGAAGAGCGTAACAATATTATTATATAAAGTTAGGAGGCGCGCATTAATTACGTGAGCTCCAAATGCGTGCGAGAGGTCCAACCAAATCTCACAAAAAATCAGGAAAGGGCGGAGGGGGGTCAATGAAAATCTCACGTCAACTTTTTAATTGGGAGAACATCCATTATTATAGCATTTTGTATTACAAAATCAAGCCCCAGCATACACTGTAAAAAAAAAAACATTGGTCTCCGGTGTGGTGTATAAATGATTTTGTATGAAAATTTTAAACACCAAAGGTATGAAAGTGTTATTTTTTACATTGTCTAAAAATTGTTTGTAAAGGTTTTGAATTCTAATTCTGAGCAAAATAGTGAAATAGTTTACGCACCCACACGCTCTCACCTATATACCCTCAAAAACTCAGGTGCTCTTGCACGCACGTACGCAAACCCCAACACAGCACGTATAGATACAAGCCACCGAAACATCTCATATTCACACACAAACATATGGGCCACCTTACAGACACGCAATCATAAAAGAAAGGAAAATATATCAACAAGCAAAACACACAAAACAAAATTTTTGCAAATGCATCTCAACTATAGATTTGCATCGACCATTCCATGAATCGTGTCCCGAGATGTAATCCAATCTTTCAATCTCTGCTTGAACTTCCTCACAGTGCATAGTTTTCTGATCACAATTGGAATCGAATTGTAAACTCTCGTACGTAGATAAGTATAAGAGCGCTGCGTCACTGTTTTCTTTACTTTCTCTTTCTTAGAAGCGTGGATACTGTGCCCAGTTTCATACTTATGGTCTACCTTCTGCAACTAATGCAGATGAAGGTATTGATGCACAGCTAGATCAAAGCAAAATAACAGTCTTATGTCCAAATGACCGGTTTCAGCATACAGAAGGTTGGTAGAGTACCTATATTTCTTATTATAAATCAGTTGTATTCCAAAGTTTTGAAGTATTAGCAGATGTTCCATGTGACACTTTGCTGCATCGCCCTAAGCCAAAATACCATAACGCAAATGGTTATATTAATGAGTAGTACAATATTTTTAGATGGCAGATGTTAAGCATTTGTTTCAGGACTTTAAACTTGACGATCAGAAGACGAATTATTTTAATTAGGTTAATTATGTGTTGGTTCCATCTCATGTGAGAGTCAATAGTTACATCCAGATATAACACTTTGGCCACACTCCTTATAACAACCTTTGCGTCAATGTTAAGTGATTCATAAAATAGCAAGTGGCTTTCGTAACTAGTAAAGGGAATAAAAACAGTCTTTGACATATTTACCGTTAACAATCTACCTCTAAACCATTCCAATATACCTTTCAAATCTCTTTCAACGGTTAATTTTAACAGATTCCGCGATTTTGCACTATAAAATATTGCGGTATCATCCGTGTATCCAACAATCTTCCCCACTGTCTCAATACAAAAAAGATCATCAATATATATGTATTGAACAACACAGGCCCCAGAATGGTTCCCTGAGGAACACCATATTTCATTTTCACCGCATCACTCAGAACTTCACCCACCTTGACTGATTGATATCTACCAGATAAGTAGCTTTTCAGTAACTTCAATTCCTTCCCCCTAAATCCCGTTCCACCCAACACTTCCAGCAACCTGGCATGATCGACAGTGTCAAAAGCTTTTTTAGGTCTACCAGTACACATAATGATTTTTCAGAATTATCTAGGCTACGATAGATACTTTTCGTGATTTCATTAATGGCATCCTGTGTAGTGACCTTTTTTCTGAACCCAAATTGTTTTTTAGACAAAAGTTGGTATTTATTCAGATATTTATTTATTCGTGTCTTCAATAGAGTCTCAAAAACCTTTGCTATAGTACTTATCTAGGAGATAGGTCTATAGATTGCCACATTAAGCTTGGCACCATTCTTGAATATTGGTATAATAATTTCCCTTTTAAATGCACCAGGAAATATTCCATAGTCCATGCACTTATTGAAAATGAATGTCAAAGGAACCAAAATGGTATCTATTATCTATTTGAGTGTTTCAGCGGCAACACCATCATATCCGGGCGACTTACCATCCTTTAAAAAGAAAACTATTCCTTTAACTTCCCTTTCATATGCAGCTACCAAAACAAAAGACTTCACTGCACGGGATAACGGCACAGTTGCACTTGTGGGTGCCATCTTACCCGCGAGGTTCTCTCCGACAGAAAAAAAATACCCATTGAAGCGATTTGCGATCTCGCTGTAAGTTTTCAATATTTCTCCGTTATCACCTTTTATCTCGTTACGTTTGTGTCCGCTTTCCTTTCGCCTTTAATTTTCTTAACTACATTCCAAAAGCTTTTTGAGCTGTTTCTGCTTTTATCAATTAAGTTACCAAAGTAGGACCTCTTTGCAGTCCTTATTATATCAGTCAATGAATTCCGATAGTTCTTGTATTCTTTAATTAACTCCTCATTATCTGGTTCCTTATGCGTCCTTTTATAAAACGATGTTTATGTTGTATAGACGCAACAATGCCCCGGGTGATCCAATCTTTCTTTTTCCTTATCTTTAACTTATATCTTCGTGTACATTGCCCGATTATGTTGACGAGATCATCATCACACACACACACACACATATATATATATATATATATATATATATATATATATATATATATATATATATATATATATATATATATATATATATATATATATATATATATATATATATACAGGTTGGCGCATTGAAAACGAAACAGACCGATTAGCGTCCAGAGAATATTTTTTTTAGAAACGCTGAAACACGTCAATTTTATTATTGAGGGGGACATGTTTTGACATAAAACTCAACTTTGTCACATCAACCCCTTAAGGGTGGTGAAAACAACCCTTATATTTTAAATAGGTAACATGGGTCGAGTGTTACATCATTTGAAAGCTCCTTCTTTTCTGAATTCAGCACACTAATTTATTTGAAAGTTTTATCAACTCATTTAAAAATTATTCACAGTTGGAATTGCAAGAACGTATTTCATTCATGTGATAAAAAATGCACTAATTAGTCAATTTTTCGCTAGAAAACTAAATAACATAACCAAACGTTCAAAAATGTTTATTCAGTTAGGTAAGTGTTCAAATTGTTGACCACCAGCTTCCATACAAAAGTACAAATGTTGTTCAAAACGAGCTCTGACAATCTGGAGCATTTGTGGAGTTATTAGACGGCATTCTTCACTAGTGCGTCCTCGTAATTCTTCCAGAGACTCCGGTTCTGTTGCGTAAATTCTACTCTTTAAATGGCCCCATAGAAATAAGTCTAAAGAAGTTAAATCCGGTGATCTATGGGGCCATTCAATAGCACCTCTACGCCCAATTCATTGTCCTGAAAACTCTCTGTTCAAAAACTCCTTAACACGTTGTGAAAATTGCGGAGGAGTTCCATGTTGTTGAAAGACTATTTGATTTTCTTGATACCGATAATAATTTTCAACAATGTCAATTAGTAGAGGGTAAACGATATACTCTAGTAACGCCAAATAGGTTTCGCCGCTCAAATTGCCATCAAGAAAAATTGGTGCGATTAAACGGTCTCCAAAAATGCCAGTCAAGACATTCAATTTCTGTGAAGGTTAAGTGTGGACTACGTGAAAATTTCTTGGATTATTATCTGCCCAATAATGACAATTATGACGATTGACTGTAGAGTTTAATAAAAACGTACACTCGTCTGAAAAACAGATATTGAACAGAAAGTTCCCGTTATCAGCTATTCGTGCAGTCATAACTTCACAAAACTCCAGCCGCCGATCAAAATCATCTTCATTCAGTTGTTGTACAAGAAGAATTTTATACGGGTGAAATTTATGATGCTTCAATATTCGCTGAATAGTTATTTTTTTGATGTTTAAAACACTGGCCAATTTTCTCGTGCTCAAAGCTAAGTCTGCAGCAATTTGTCCTAAAACTTCAATCTCAGTAGTCTTATTTCTAACCGGAAGTTCACGTTCAGGATCCCGTTTTTTGTTGGCTACTGAACCATTTTATCGAAACTTTGCAACTAATTCCAAAATTTATTTTCTATTAACATGTCGGTTCGGATGTCGTTCATTAAACAAATTTGCGGTACGGTTAGCACAGTTATCGTTTTTGAAAAAAGAGTAATTATTTCAACTCTTTCTTCTACAGAATACACCATTGTGAAATTAATTTTCGGTAGTACTATCAAGTATCAAACCGACCGATAGACTGAAATAATAAACCGCATTTCTCTCATTCCGATAAGAAATGTTCTGATAGTCAATTTTTTCTTCACAAACCAAATAAACATTGACTATCAGCACATTTTTAATCACAATGAATGAAACACGTCTTGCAACTCCAACTGTGAATAATTTTTAAACGAGTTGATAAAACTTCCAAAAAAATTAGTGTGCTAAATTCAGAAAAGAAAGAGCTTTCAAATGCTGTAACACTCGACCCATGTTCCCTATTTAAAATATAAGTGTTGTTATCACCATCCTTAAGGGGTTGATGTGGCAAAGTTGAGTTTTATGTAAAAACATGTCCCCCTCAATATTAAAATTGACGTGTTTCAGCGTTTCTTAAAAAAAAATTCTCATATATATATATATATATATATATATATATATATATATATATATATATATATATATATATATATATATATATATATATATAAATTGAAACTGACTTTGGAGATCTCCTAATTAGTTAGTGTTTTTAAAGAAAATTCACTAAAATGCACACATTTTTCTCTTTCAGGCGCTAAAATGTATAAAAAGCGATATAGTGTCTCATTTGTGCACAGTATATCAATAGGATAATATTTACAAACAGATCTTTTTCTAATTGTACAATTGACTTCTGTGTAGAAAAATATGCAAAATCAACTTCTCAAAAGCACTATATTGGATACATTTCGGAAATATAGCATGATGATGTGCACTATATCCGGCAATATTTTCAGAGTGTAAAAGCTATAGGAACACTGATCGCTCTTCGATGGTAAAGGACCGTAAGATAGGAAGCTATCAGAGAGTAGGCGTAACTGATGGCCCCAAACAACAAATGCGCCAAAGTAATGTCGACGCGTGTTACTCACATCACCCGCGCTGTACGGAAATTTTAAGTGCACTTTTTGTAGGCTAATTAAAAAGAAGTACAATTTCTATAAATTTGAAGGGTGTTTATTTTTCTACGAATACTTATATTAAATGCAGACTTTGCCCATATCCGGCTTTAGCAACTACTTGTACAAACAATAATGATATATTCTGGTGTGTATAATGCAACAGTTTGTTGCTAATAGACCTGGCTTCCGATGCCATATAGTAATCATCACAAAAGTAATGATATATATTTTTACGTGAATACGTAAAAATGCCAACAAAGCAGTATGCATTAAAAGTAGCAGTGAAAATCATTACTAACTCTTCAGTAATATATACGCCACTTGCGGATGGTATAATCCCCAAATATAAACATAATCCTAAATGGTAATCACCTTTCAACTAGAACGGCAATATCTATACGTTATAATATCATTGAGTGGCTGCTTTAACAATCAGAAGGAAAGGCAACATACAATATCTATATTGATTTTGGATTACGATAACAAAACTAAGCTTGTTTAGTAGACAAAGGAGCACAGAACTAGAAACGATTGCGCCCAGATCGCGTTGTTATCGGATTACGTACATGGATGTAGGTCTCGGATAGTTTCTATTCATTGATTGTAGTTGATAGGTGGGATAGTTTCCGCTGAATACTGTTCATTTGAATTTGCCCCTGCGTTATTGTTGATATCTGAAACTCCAGCTGAAAGTATTACTATTACTACAAGTAGTTTAAAGCACAACGCAAAATACATTGAATACAACAATTTTTTTATTAAATAAAAACTACATTAGCCTAAAAGGCACTAGCAGGCTAACCTGTACATTATAATTCAATAAATCATCAACTTCGTGAATATCGTGACTCTATCTGATATTAAATAGTATATAAAACTAGGTAGATTACACCAGGTACCGTCAAATGGGGAAACACTGGCCCAGTTATCACTTATTTTTTCACTTTCGAACATTTTATCGAAGAATATTCATTTCAAAAAACCTGTATTATCTTTTTAGTGAATTTTCGTAGAAAAAATTCACTAATGGGGAAATCCCGACTTTTGAATTTTGAAAAAAATTTTGTAAATGAGCGCGAACTAGGACCCATAGAACCCATATCCGTGGTCAGTTTCAATTTATATATATATATATATATATATATATATATATATATATATATATATATATATATATATATATATAATATATATATATATATATATATATATATATATATATATATATATATATATATATATATATATATATATATATACATATGTATGTATCACACCGATAACTCAAAAAACAATGGGCCGATTTTATAAAATTTGGCACGTACCTTCCTTTTGTAAATGGCTTGGATAAGTTCGTTAGTCAGGAAAATCGGAAGAAGTTTTCCGGAAAATTTTTCATTCGAAAAATTTTTTTATCTCAAAAATAAAAAAGGTATTGTAACCAAATTTGGTAGGTAGGTTCACGATATAAAAAGTAAGGTATACACAAAAATTTAGATTTCTATGTTACAAGAAAAAAAAGTTATCATAAAATATGTTGTTCAAGATCATTTCTATTGTCCTTACAACTCGCATCGTTTTTAGTCTATTGTTATTATTAAAAGTCAATAGTTTGTTTCTAAAATTTGCTCTTACCGAACACACGTGGCTTCCATTGACTTCTGCTTCTGCCGCTGTTACAGTCTTCACTGTTAACATGACGCTTTGCTTACTCTTACTGCTAAACTATTTTACATATGTATCATCCTACAAAAACCTACTTGTATTCCACCGCATAAGATGTTCCTGTAGCTTCACTTTCGGTTTATTTTCCTTTCTTTCTTCTTTATAATTCATTTGCAAAGCTCACTAGTATATTCTATCGAGGATGAAAATTGTAGAAGCATCCTCTTACTAGGCACCGTGTGTCCATTTGCTATGATTGTACATTTAATTTACACTGTTAGTCAATGCTCGCTCTCTATGTAACTTTTATTTATGTGACCTAACAAATTACTTGAAATTTCCATGCAACATTTCTTTTTACGTGCCTTACGTGGTCTCCTGCTACATTCATCACCTTTATAATGTGAGGCCACTTACCATTACATTTTCTGTTCCCCTAGTTTAATTATCATAACGAGCAGATTTCGTCTTTGTAAATAGCTATTAGTCAATGATACCTTCTGCAGATAACGTACGATTTCTGCCTAGCATACACGGTTTCGACCGTCCTGTCTGTTTTGTCGTTTCTATTGTTAGTCAATGCTCGCTATTCAATTTCTTTTTAGTGAATTTTCGTAGAAAAAATTCAGTATGGGGGAGATCCCAACTTTTGAATTTTGAAATTTTTTTTGAAAATGTGCGCGAACTAGGACCCCTAGAACTCATATCCTGGGTCAGTTTCAATTTTTATATGTTTCTATCTATATCTCTCTCTATATATATATATATATATATATATATATATATATATATATATATATATATATATATATATATATATATATATATATATATATATATGCGTGTGTGTGTATCACACCGATAACTCAAAAAAATAATGGTCCGATTTTGATAAAATTTGGCATGTTGGAACATTGGTTAGTCAGGAAAATCGGACGACGTTTTCAAGGAAAAATTTTGAGTTTTCATTCGAAAAAAATTTTTATCTCAAAAAATAAAAAAGCTATGATAACCAAATTTGGTATGTAGGTTTACGATATAAAAATTAAGCTATACACCAAAAACTTAGATTTAGATATTACAAGAAAAAAAGTTATAATAAAATATCTTGTGCCAGATCATTTCTATGAAAATTCACTACTTTACGCACTTTCTGCGTCCAGGCTTTTTTTATATAATACAGCATGGATATTACTTTAATTTTTGTACTGCTTCGTATTAGGAGTAATTGAAAAAAATGGAAGTGGGACAAAGATACCCTCAAATGGGGAAGCTTTGGCCAATGGCTTAAAAGTAGCACAATTATGCTTGTTTTAAGGCTTGGGTCAATGTTAATAAATATGTTAAAAAATTATTTGCGCGAAAAACCAGGTTTGTGATGGACCTATACTAAATTATGTGGGGAACAAATAAAACATTAGGTCGGCGGAAGTTTCGAAAAAATTATTTGCCAAAAATAATTCTAGTTTAACATTTAAATACAATTATCAAGCTTTAAATTGGTTTCTCCTAGAAACCATTTTCCGCCCTTAATTTTTATAATAACCTCTTTCCAGTTGTAAAGAACCGCATCTTTCTTTTCTACGCACCCCCAAAATTTGTTTCCCTTCTCCATACAATCTGCTCTCGGTCCTTCTTCAGAAATACTCTAATAATTTTTCCAAAATATTTGATGCCATTAAATAACAAAAACACAAAGTTGTCAATCCTCATACCCTTAGGCTTTACCGTTGATTCTAAAAGGAAGTTTTAGGCAACAGGTTGCTCCACTTCCTCAACGCCAGAAAATGTTTCGCTCTGTTCATCCGATTCTAACTGAACTATATCAGACGAGTTATCAGGAGAGCTTGAAAACGCAACACGCCGTTGTCTCCTTATGGGCTTAACAGGAGGTGCTTTTGAAGGTCCAGACTGGTCTGAAGTTGCTTCAGGATCGCTGGCAGATACACTTTTTCCAGCCATAACCTGTAATGTTGTCCTTTGTTTAGGTTTGTGAATTCCAAGATATCCCACACGTTTGGCATCGATCTGCTCTAAAAATGGCATACCTGCTGTGTTCATCTACATCTGTTCAATTCCTAGTTTGACCTAGTTATTCACTTTCTGGCTATTAGTGTTTTTTACAAATTATCAGTTACACTTAGTTTATTTGAATCGTCCTAGAAGTGAATATATATATATATATATATATATATATATATATATATATATATATATATATATATATATATATATATATATAAATATATATATATATATATATATATATATATATATATATATATATATACATATATATATATATATATATATATATATATATATATATATATATATATATATATATATATATACATATATATATATATATATATATATATATATATATATATATATATATATATATATATATATATATATATATATATATATATATATATATATATTGTATTGATATTTAGCAATATCAAACTAAATTTATTAGCTACTTATAAAATACTTACTTAAGGTGCAGATGTTTTCAAATATCCAAGGAAGCCAAACTGTAGTATAGTTTTGCATCATTTGTCAAAGAGGCATGTCCGAATAAGGAGCTGCATATTAACAGCATGTCAATCTAAAATTACAAGATTCTAAAATTAATAAATGAAATAAGATATAAATTCAAAAAGGTAATCCTCAAGTAATAAAGAGAGCAGATAATTCGTAGATTAACCATAAGCACAGTCAAAATGTATTGAGATAGATAAACACTCCATTCTAATGAAATTTAAAAGACTTTGGATTAAGCTACAATGAGACATTTAACAGTTAGTAAAATGTAGCGTGAAATAAAAACAAACTGATAAACAAAGAGGTGGAAATTGGTTTAAATAATAGTTAATACAATTTGTTACAAGAAATTTAAAAAGTGTTTTGTGGATTATATGCATTTATACAAATATTAAAGCTTATCCTAACCTGGTAAAATGTTTATAATATCCAAACGCCCCTATAATATATATATATATATATATATATATATATATATATATATATATATATATATATATATATATATATATATATATATATATATATATATATTTATTAGGTATGTTAAGATGTTATTTTGGTTATAAACTAATTTTTAAGATATGTCATTTAAATGAAAGTGAGGGAACGGTGAATTTACATTGACATTGAATGCAAATCTATTTTGAAGTGCAACGGTAGGTAGACAAAACCATCATATATATGATCAGGACCAGTGACAGACAATAAATAGATAAAGTTTGCTTTGGTTTCAATAATCTGAAATGACAGGAAGAATAATTGAATCGCTCTCTTAAAATTAGGTCGTCGTAAGAAGAGGATGTTAGAGCAGTTTAGCTAAGAAATTAAATTAAAATAAGTATTTTCATCGACAAAGTATAGTTTTAAATGTGTGGAAAGTATAAAGTAGTACATAGTGTACCTTTTGAATAGAAAGGTAGTTAAGAAACAGTGCTACAAGAAGAATATATAATATCCTAATAATTGTCGACGCCAAAGGACGCCGAATTTTCCAATCATAAGCTTGCAATATGGCTGCATAGCAACCAGCAATTTTAACCAGATGAAGAGCGGTTGTCAAGCAAGGGCCTTAGAAGTTTTAAAGGTACAGAGTTCAGGATTAGTTAGAAAGGCTTGTCATTTATTTTCATTTCTTTAAAGAGTAAATCGAAATTATAAATTCAAACACAGAATATGTGAATGAGAATTGGTACCAAATAATGTACATTAACCTTTAATTTATATAATATTGTAAATAAGAAATTATTTTATATTTCAAATTCATCAGTCTCGAAAAAGCCCAAACCAATTTTCATTTGATCAAAAATAAAATATAAATAAAAGAGCTCGAGTAATTTATTAAATGAGTAGGGGTGTTATGTTTTTGTTATATGATTTGTTAAAATTTTATCCATATAATTTCAAAAGAATTAAATCAACATACATATAATTGAAAGCAGTGTTATTATTTGAGGAAATTTTTAAAATATATTTGGTTAAATTATGGGCAAGAAAATGAATTCACTACATACCCTAGAAGTATGGAGTCAGTAGCTGGGCAGATTTTAACAATATCAATACAATATAAAAAAAATTCATTTACAATAAATAAGTATATTAAATTTAAATTACAATATTAAAATAATTAGCACCCAAACAGTGGGGCGATTAAAACTAAGCAAAATTACATTAATTAAAATCATAAGGGCTAATAAAACCCAACAGTAATTAAACATTATCATTATAATATATATATATATATATATATATATATATATATATATATATATATATATATATATATATATATATATATATATATATATATATATATATATATATATATATATATATATATATATATATATTCTAGGGCGATTTAAATCAAACAATTACTCATACCTAGCTGCCCCTAATTCCCTTTTAATTCAAATTCAATTGAAATTGTTTTTGTAAGTGCAGGTTAGGATCTTTGTGGAAGGTGAAATTATTTCTATTACATTTTTTTGTTTTACCGCAAACATTATTTTATCAACAAAAAAACATTAAAAAAAAATTTTGCGTGTTTTTGTGAAACATTTTAAAATAATTTTTTCAGAACAAGTTTATGTCAAAAACAATCTATTTATCACTTTCTGTAAAAAAATTACCCGTCTTCTGTGAAACTATGTTTTTCTTGTAATTTTTATACGAATTTTTATGACAATAAACATTGTGAATGTTTTTATCTTAGTAGGTGTTTTCATTCTATGTGTAAACTGCTTGGATAAATTTGTTGGCCAGGTAGATCGAATAAGTTTTTTAAAGGAAAATGTATAAAAAATAATTATGCAGTCATTAAAGTTGTTTTGGTGAAATTTGGTACATGATTTCTATTATAGAGTTTATCTTGATTACCATTATTGCTATTCTTCAGTAGAAAAATATTGATTTAGTGACATTAAAAACAGTTTTATGAAAATAAGCTACCACAATGCATTTGGTGCGTCGATTCTTTCATACATTCATACAATGTTTAACTATAGAACAGATAATTAAATAAACTTGTACAGGTACTGAATGTGCAGGTGTATGAAAATAACGCAAGTAGCTCATCTAAAGTTTTTAGTTTCTTATTACAAAGTAAAGAAATAGATTCTTTCGGTAGAATTTTATGTCCTACAACGGTACAGAAAACTTAGGCAGGATTTTCATATTTTAGCCGAACACAATATGGATGTATAAAGTTGTAAGCTTTGCTGATAGTAAAGTATTCCCGAAAGAGATAAAAAGTCGTAAAGTTGCTGTAATATGACATTTTTAGAGCATAAAACTCTGAAAGCATGATAGGTCTCCCATAAGTGGTTGACATGCATCAAATGATAACTGATACAGACTTTCCATATTATTATTTATTTAATCATTAATATTTATTTTGTATCTTAAGCTAAGTCTATATCGTAAATAACATTTTATAGAGTAATTTGCCAAAATTTGTAAAGGAGCTCGGTATATTGATTACAGCGTAATCGCTTATTAGTTAGCTATCGCAGAAAAATTTAATAAGAAGGCGATCCCGGCTTTAAATTTCTTTAAGCAAGTGCAAACTAGGGCCCCTAGAAACAAAAACCGAAGTCGATTAAATTTTTGTATATCTATAAATGTCTGTAAATTTAGATTTAATTTAATTACTGATTGCATATTTTTGTAGTTGGTTCTGTATGTAAAGTGGTGCTGTTATTTTGTAAAATCTGTTTTTGTTATTATTCAAGACTGACATTTTATGTTTATCTAATTCTTTGACGTGCCTGTAGTATGTATGTACTTGATCAGAGACTAATAAGTTATCTATATATCTATATGTCTATCTATATATGCAGGGTAGTGCACAAGTAATGCAGCAAGGTCCAACTTTACAGTGGAAATCCCCGACCGCGAGGCATGGCGGGAGGAGACGCCAGGCATACCACGGGACGCGCTCGTCTGGTTCACGGACGGATCTGGCGGGGAGTGTTGGACGGGGGCAGGTGTTTATTCGGAAGGACCGAGGGTAAGTCATAGTATTTCCCTCGGAACCCATGCAACGGTCTTTCAGGCCGAAATGTACGCCATCCTGCACTGTGTGCAGGAGAACAAGAGGAGGGACTACACCACAAGCGGATCCTCATAGCCACAGACAGCCCTTAAGGCGCTAAGTAGCCCACAGGTAAATTCCTGGCTGGTGAGTGAGTGCCGAGACGAGACGAGAGACCTGGCTGAGCAGAATGAGGTCACCCTCATCTGGGTGCCGGGTCACTCAGGAGTCAAAGGTAATGAAGAAGCTGACAGTCTCGCGAAGAGAAGGCCAGGAGAACCATTTATGGGACCAGAACCGGCTCTGGGCGTGACAAAGAGCACTGCCAGGGGAGCCATTAAGTCCTGGGTCAGAAACCAACACAAGGTGTACTGGACAGACTGTCCAGGGCTCAGACATGGGAAGTCAATAATTGATGAACTCAGTTCAAAGAGAGCTGTGGAGCTGCTAAATCTTAGCAGAGGACAGCTCAGAAACATAACAGATCTCTTGACGGGACACATGGCCGTCAAGAAACACCTGCATATAAGGGGGCGGTTCGAGGGGGACCTCGCATGCAGACTCTGCGGCGAGGGGGAGGAATCAGCCCAGCACATCTTGTGCGAGTGGAAATCTCTGGACCGCAAAAGACAACTGATCTACGGTCAGTCTAGACCGGAGATAGAGCAATATAAATCTTCACACTACGAATCGCTGTGCAGACTAGTTCAAGGTAGAGTGATTTTGGAATGGGTGGAGTAAGACTAAGGGCATGCAGAATAAACCAATTCAGTGCTATCGGGGCGGCAAGGCCGCGGACGAGCCCTGAGGAAAAGAAAAAGGTCATAACTTTCAAGCCGAGAAAGACCTCAGACTCAAGATTTGTAGAATTGCATAACAGATTATTTGCGACTATATAGTGGCATTATTGACATTTTGTGAAGCATTATTTCTTCGTAGGGTGGCAACCCTTAAATTTCTAAAAAGCGCATTAAGCGTAATTTTATATGGGTTTAATCATTTTTAGTTACCTTTGGCAAGAACGAAAACAATCGGCTTTTCATGAAAATGAATAATGTAAAATAAAGACTATTTAAGTAGGTTTCCCTCTGTCTAAAAAGTCTAAGTCTAAAAAGTCTAAAATACATGCCGTTATCAGACGTGGGATGTACTTAAGCGATAATACAGGCTACATCTGAATAATTTCGTCCAGAAAATCAGTTTTGTCAAAATCATTAGCCCTGATGTTCGACAGTGGCAAGCGTTTTGGTTTGTGAATTTAAACTTCAGTGCTTTTAGTGAATTTTCATTAAGAAAAATTTGCTATTAGAGAGGTCACGATGAAAAGCTTTTTCTTCAGATGAGCGCGAATTTGGGACCCTAGAACCCAAAACCAAGGTCCGTTAACATTTACATATATATATATATATATATATATATATATATATATATATATATATATATATATATATATATATATATATATATATATATATATTTGTATGTGTGTTTCCGAGCGATATCTTAAAAAATACTACACTGATTTCAATCAAACTTGGCAAAAATCTTGCTTGGGGGAAAACCGAAGTCGAGTTCGTTAATCAGCCTTTACGTTCAAGTTTTTCGGGTGGAAACTCGGAAAAACTTTTTGAAAACGCTACATTTTTGTGAGTATTAGAGTAACTGGAATGAGACCTTGCATGTCGCTAGAAACAGTGCAGATAAACCTATGTTGTGAATTTTAAGTAAATTGGTACACAATATTTAGAGGTTTTTCCTAATTAAAAATAAACTTCTAAAAACATGCGTTCAGACGACTTAGTGGTTAAAGTCCAATGTCTGACAGACATTGTGGTTAACTGCCACGCTTGACGTTGACTCATACAATAGGTATAAACCATAAATCAATGGTAACCAAACTAAATATATACCAGGCATAAAACACACTACCAGAACCAAGAATCGTGAAATCTCGGCCGCAATTATGGAAAATTACAGACGACATGAAACTAAAAATTTTCTAGGTGATTGTTATTCAACTGGCGGATTCAATCAATTATTAAAAGACACTGTATTTGTAGCTTTATGAACGGCCTCAGATACAGTTTTAGCGCAGCATAGATATATATTGCTCTCGCATAATATAGTAGACATGTAGACAAAATCAAGTCAAGTCTCTATAAAAATGATTCTAAGATAGTTTCTTTTATCTTTAAACTTAAACATAGGACGTCATATAAGACCGAAACAGTCGTGTGATGTGTTCCAATGGTAATTCTACTAATCCTGTAATGAATTGTTACCTATACTTTGAATATAATATCCCACGCAAGAAGCCAATCTGGAGTATCATGTAGACAAAATCTTAGTGTGCTTAGATGACGCAGGGGCAGCGTCGTTGTCTTCTAAGTAGAAGGTAACGCGACAAATCCAGCTCGATGAATGTATGTTTTTTTTATGTTTTATGTTGACATTTGGAGAAACAATAGTGCACAGATTTCATACGTTTTGAACAAGATCTCATTTTTGGTTTAAACCGCCTGGATAAGTTTGTCACCTTTGAGTCTGAAATTATAATTTTCTTATTGTTGATATTGGAAAAACCGGTTTGATTAGGTTGACAAAAACGAAATCATACTGGCGATTAATAAGGAAAAATAACTGCTACGTTTATAATTATGCAGATACTTTACTTTTCTAAATACTAATAAAGTTTCCTTCTGGAAATCCATTGTATAACATTAATGAAATTTGTAATGCAAGTTTCTTTTAAAAAGACCTGCACTGTATACAGATATAGCAAAATTTAGTTCTTTAGCTTCATAAAAAATTTAGTTTTGTACCTTTTTCTCAAAAGGAGTTACAACGCAAGATTTTTTCTTTGGTAATAGAGAGATATGATGGTAACACTTGTGAAAGGATTGTTTAAATGTGCGCTTACTAGGACCTCTAAAATCGATCTTTAAGGTCTGTGTAAGTTTAAAATATTAACTTTACTAATATGCCGTATAATAATAGTGTAAAATTCTTACAAAAATTCGCTACTGTAACGCACTTTTTTTAATGAGAACAAAGATGCCATCAAATTTAAAGTGTCCAATGTATAAAATTTTCTTTTCAAAACTGAAACAATTGCATGCATGTTTCTTCTAAAATTCACAGTACACCAAAATTCATGGCTGGTGATTTCATGCCAACACAATTTGCAATTTTTGTAAGATAGTTATTAAAATTAGATAACGCAGTGTGTAACATCATTGAAATCGTGTTTTTTTCTCTCTTCAACCCCCAAAAATCAAATATGGCTGCCATAGAAAAATACAAAGTTGGCTATGAAAACATAATGATCTAGTAGGCCTAGAAAATTATATCTGTTTCATCTTTCTCTGATTTTTTAGTGAATTTTCTTAAAAAAAATTCACTAATGAGGAGATCCCGACTTTTGAATTTTGAAAAAATTTCTTCAAATGAGCGCTAATTAGGCCCCGCAGAAAACATATCCGGGGTCAGTTTCAATTTTTATATGTTTATATATATATATATATATATATATATATATATATATATATATATATATATATATTTATATATATATATATATTTATATATATATATATATATATATATATATATATATATATATATATATATATATATATATATATATATATATATATATTTATATATATATATATGTATCACACCGATAACTCAAAAAATAATGGGCCGATTTTGATCAAATTTGGTGAAAAAATTCGTTTTGCAAATGGCTTGGATGCGTTCGTTAGTCAGGAAAATCTGACTAGGTTTTCCCGGAAAATTTTGTGTTTTCTTTCGAAAAAAATTTATATCTCCGGAATTAACAAAGTAAGGGCAACCAAATTCGGTACGCACGTTAACATCCTTATAGGTAAGTTACCTACCAAAATTTAGCTATGTAAGTCAAAAAACAAAAAAGTTATAGGCATTTAAAAATAAATAAATTGGGGTTTTCCTCAAAACGTCAAAGTGGCGATTTAAAATGTCAAAATTGGCAACATTTAGGCAAATAACTTAAATCTAAAACGGGCTATAGAAATAAAAGGTCTCAAGAAGGATGCTTTACAAACCCTAAAGTCTTAGTTTCAACCGTCATAGTCCTTCATTTTACTAAAATATTTCCAGAAAATTCATTTCAAATAGACCCTTTCTCTGATGCTTGGCAGTAGCCTTAGCTATAGAGTTTATCATTTAATGGTATATAATTTTTGTCGAATTTTCGTAAAAAATTAATAAAGCTCAATATATCCGTTATTATATAAGATATGAAGAAAATTTGTATATATTAATTATAGGGTGTCTTGAGCTACATCTTAAAATAATATTTCTGCAATCACAGGGTGGCCCATAAGTCGTTGGTGATACAAATTTCCTTTTTTTAATCAAACACGCCTTATGTTATTGCATTTTTGCATTTTCCATCGAAATATAATGCATATTTGTAAGAAAATAAATTCTGGACGCAGCAAGTCCGTTATAGTAGCGAATTTTGATCAAATGTTTCATATTTGAACAGCTCAGTTTGCTATTAACCTATAAGGTTGACCAAGAAACGTGTTTTTTCGGGAACATTTTAAGTTTACTTTTGCAAATTTTTGTACATTTTCACACAATAAAGTTATTTTAATGGAACATGGCACATTGTTTTTACTATATAGGTTATACTGGTAACCAAATTTGATGCCTGCTTTCTTAAAAAAACACACATATTTGTTATTAAAAAGATTTTTATGAAAATTAACTACCATAACGCACTTGCTGCGTCCCGAATTTTTTTCATTTCAACAACACACCACGAGGGCTAACAGCCTAAATACTATCGTACCGTGGGTGTTGACAAGGGGGAAAGAGGCAACTTGTTAACCTAGGACTTGAAGGTTTGGAGATTCGGAGGAGAAGGAAAAACATGTGCCGGCAAGGAATTCCACAACTTGGAAGTCCTCGGGATAAAAGAGCGGGCATAACAAGATGTTCTATGTCTCGTGACCTGGACAGTAAAAGGGTGCATTCGCTCTGTTTGCCTGGTAGATCTGTTGGGGGCAGCAGGTGGGGAAACTATGGAGGAACGCTCCGGTGAGCAGTGCCCGTGCAGATATCTATAAGAGACAGAGAGGTCACCGACGGCACGTCGGTGGGCAAGGGATGCCAGCCTTTGGGTGAGGGTAGGGTCACCGATGAGACGTATAGCTCTTTTGAATGGAGTCCAGGATAGCGAGTGTAGAAGCGGCAGCTGCACCCCAAATGTGGGAGCAGTATTCGAGGTTTGGCCTTATTTGCGAAATATATAAGGTATAGAGATTATCTGGTGAAAAGTATTTGCGAGCCCGGAAGAGGAAACCTAATTTCTTAGCAGCCGCTTCTGCAATTGATGTGACATGTTGGTGCCAATTAAGATTTCGATCCACAGAAAGGCCAACAAAATAAAGGGACTAATTACTTTGAATAACTTGGTTGTTCATTGTGATGGATCTCGGGCTGGTGTATCTCTTATGACAAAGAAAGCAAGACTGAGATTTGGTGGGGTTGAATTGTACAATATTTCTACTTCCCCAGTCTAATATTTTTTGGAGATCCACGGAGACAGAACCCTCCATGAGTCTGCCATCCTCATCTAATTGGGCTAAAGAGACAGGATTAGAATATAGTATATTTGAGTGGAGGGTGCTGTCGTCCGCGTAACTGTGAACTAGGTTGGATGTGCTAGAGAGGAGGTCATTGATGTGAAGAATAAACAAAGTAGGGGCTAAAGCTGAACCCTGAGGAACCCCTGCATTAATTGGATACAATTTAGAGTAATGGCCATCCACAACAACAGAAATGTTTTGCTGGTAAGCCATAGGCCGTAAGTTTATTAAGCTGCGCTGCGTGCCAGACCTGGTCGAATGCTTTGGATATGTCTAGAGTGACAATCTGGGATTCACCGTGTAATTCCATATACTTGTTCCAAGAATGGGTGACAAAGGAAAGGAGCTCGGCAGTCGATCTGCGCTGACGGAATCCATACTGCCTGTCGTGGATTAGACTGTGTTTTTCAAGAAATTTTAGCAACTCGGTGTTTATATACTTTTCTATCACTTTAGAGACGACTGAAGGGAGAGAAATAGGCCTGTAGTTGCTAGGAAGCGCTTTGGATCCTTTCTTGGGAATGGGTTGTACTCGAACAGTTTTTCAGTTACTAGGGAATATGCCTTTATTGTAAGATATCTGAAACAGTCGAGTCAGGACAGGAGCAAGTTCTGGTGCGCATTTTTTGAGAAGAATTGCTGGCATCTCGTCAAGGCCAATTATATATATATATATATATATATATATATATATATATATATATATATATATATATATATATATATATATATATATATATATATATATACAATTATACACTTTACATTTTAATTTATAATTATAAAAAATGTTGAAATCGAATTCCCCTCTATATTTAAGAACTTAAAAAACAACTGCAGTGTAGTTTTTTAAAACAATAGACAAAACCTATTCATGTTGTCCATAAATTCAAATTCAATTTTGTTGTGTGTGTTTTGTTTCTTGAACGTCGGACTATTTCCGCAACTATGGCTAATCACCGACGCCAGGGAGCATTTTAATCTCAGTATATTGGAAACTTTGCCGAACCCCTGCCTTTTTGTAAGGAGGTTAGGGATCTTTTACGTGCCCAACATCGCATGGATACAGGATCGATGGCTTTATGCCCCCAGCGATGGGCGTAACTTGCAGGCATTCAACTTGCTTAAATACAATGCCACAACCTCGGTTGATCTTAATGTTACAGTTTGTACTGAAAAAGTGAAACGAGAACCCTGGTATCGAACCTAGTACCCTTCGGTTCAGAGAGACGTCCCTACCACTGAATAACCGTGGCTCTCAAATTCAATTTTAGATGACTGCTAAGATATGCTGTTTAAATGCTATGTCTCCAGTATCATGCAGGGTTCTAGCAAAGCCATAACTTTGCCAGGCTAATAAAGTAGACGTATTAACCAGGAGTCAACAACGTAGGTACACATACGTATGTAAACTTCTCTTTGTGTCCAAGACAAATTGCGGAGAAGCACAAGCTACGTTTGTACTGTAAATTCTCCCTCTATAACTCATCATTGCACAGCGCTAACTTGTACGTGTACCATAATAGGGTGCATTATTGAAATATCTCTCTCAACAGGCGCTCTTAGTGCTGGGTGTATTGCAAGTTCTATTTTTAGAGGAAACGCCTGCATGCTCAGTTAATAGTTCACGAAACAGCCACGGAGTAGTTTATGTGGATCTAAATCATAGACAAGATAAACAATTAGCAGTCATTCGAGTGCACGTAAATCATCTTGAAAGTTATATGACTTTGGAACACCGTTCCAACTAAATAGTTAGATTTCATAAAAGTAAATGACGGATTAGCATATTACATGCGCTTCCAACCAGAACAAAAACTATCTGGACGCAGCAAATGCGTTGTGGTAGCGAATTTTCTTTAAAATATTTTTAGTAGCAAATGTTTTTTTTTGGATAAAAGCAGGCATGAAACTTGGTTGCCTATATAGTAGAAACACTGTACCATATTTCATCGAAATAAATTTATTGTTTGAAAATATATAGACATTTTTCAAATATCTAGATGCAGCAAATGTGTTATGGAAGTGAATTTCTATAAAAATGTTTTTAATAGCAAATGCGAGCAGGCATCAATCTGATTACCGGTATAGCCTATGTAGTAGAAACAATGTACTACATTTTATCAAAATTACTTATGGTTTGAAAATATACAAAAATTTTACGAAAATGAACTTAAATGTTGGTTTTCTAACCAACAAAGCTTACGTTAATAGCAAAATTGAGTTACGTAAATTTGAAGGATTCAATAAATATTCTGTAAATTTGCAGATTAGCTCCCGAACGCTTTAAAACAAATTGTTTTCAGAAACATTACTAGGACCCCACCTGGATGCACAAACCACAAAAAAAATTACGGGATTGAGAGTGAATAGGGGTTCTGTGCGGGGTAGGCAGGGTTTAAGGGGAATATCAAACCGACCGATAAACTGAAACAATAAACCGCGTTTCCCTCATTCCGATAAGAAATGTTCCGATAATTAATTTTTTGTTTACAAACCAACAAAACATTGACTATCAGCACATTTCTTATCGGAATGAGTGTAATGCGTTTTTGCATCTTCAACTATTAATAATTTTTAAACGAGTTGATAAAACCTCCAAAAAAATTAGTGTGCTGAATTCAGAAAAGAAAGAGATTTCAAATGATGTAACACTCGACCCATGTTCCCTATTTAAAATATAAGGACTGTTATTACGACCCTTAAGGGGTTGATGTGACAAAGTTGACTTTTATGTCAAAACATGTCCCCCTCAATATTAAAATTGACGTGTTTCAGCGTTTCTAAAAAAAAATCTTTGGACGCAAATCGGTCTGTTTCGTTTTGAATGCGCCACCCTATATATATATATATATATATATATATATATATATATATATATATATATATATATATATATATATATATATATATATATATATATATATATATATATATATATATATATATATATATATATATATATATATATATATATATATATATATATATATATATATATATATATATATATATATATATACAGGTAGTTCAAATAACAGTCACACTATTGGAATCTTATAAACCGTAAGAGATACGAGGCTGGTAAAATTGAGGCAAAGTTGCGTTGCGCGTTTCTATGGTAATCAATTATCTGAACAACATATAATACATCCCTTTTCGTGGCATTGGAGCGAAGCATTGGCAGCACCGTCAGTCGTCATATGTGTACGTTTATTTAGTTATTTTCTCTCTATTAATGTCTATAATATATTATGGAATCAAAAATCAAAAGTGCTATATAACCATTCCTATGTGTCGCTCCGGTGTGCATGTACATAAGTAATAAATTATACAGGGTTACCAAAAAGTCCCGGAACAATTAAATATCTCTGTTATTAATGACGCAATTTTTTTGGATTTTTTCAATGTAAAGTGGTCACAGATAAGCCTTTTTCCGGTTTAACAGAAAATGAGTTCGACGTAATTTTGTTAAATGGGGCACCTTCTATTATTTACTATTTTCGGATGCAGGATAAAAAACTACGTTCTGAAACATCAGCAAGTTTTTTGTAATTGATAAGATAACACCGCAAAAAAAATTTATTCATAATGCAAAATCAAGATATCTGTTATAAAAGTTGGTAATATGATTTAAACTAAAGTAAATGTTCAAATTGGACTGATAATAGTACATTTAATCTTGTGTCTTCGCCACTTACTGTTATTGGACGTCCACTTGTTGACAAATGCCTTACTTGGCGAAATTCCTAATATTTTTAACAACCCGATGCACCGTACTTTTACTAATTTGCCATTTCCGAATGAACAGTATAAATATATATGTTTATAAGATTTTTGGAAATTTGTTTTAAATTACCGCGAATTAGGGCCCGTAGAACCCAAGTCAAAGGTTAGTTGAAAACTTTATATATATATATATATATATATATATATATATATATATATATATATATATATATATATATATATATATATATAAACTTTTCAACTGACCTTGAATTTAGGATCTAGGGACTCTAATTCGCGCTCATTTGAAAAAATTTTCGAAACAAAATTATTACAATTGATACCTCTCTATTAGTGATTTTTCTTAATGAAAATTCACTAACAACATGTTGATGTTTCAGAACGTAGTTATTTATCCTGCATTCGAAAATGGTAAATAATACAAGCTTTCCCATTAAAAAGAACAACTGGAGACATTTCCTGTTAAACCGGAAGTGAAAAAAAGTGAACATGTTATAAAAACCCAATTTTCTCAAAGGCACTTACAGTACTTACATAATTATATCTAAGACCAAATTTTAATTTTTTAGCTCCATATAAAATATAAATTTTTTCAAATAATTGCTAACTGGGACTCTAAAACCGATCTCCAAGGACCATTTAAATTTAAAGAATTCGTTTTAACAATATATCATACTAATAGTGTACAATTCTTAGGAAAATTCACTACTATAACGCACTTGCTGCGTCCCGAACCTTTTTTAGTGAATTTTCTTAAAAAAAATTCACTAATGAGGAGATCCCGACTTTTGAATTTTGAAAAAATTTCTTCAAATGAGCGCTAATTAGGCCCCCCAGAACACATATCCGGGGTCGGTTTAAATTTTTATATGTTTATATATATATATATATATATATATATATATATATATATATATATATATATATATATATATATATATATATATATATATATATATATATATATATATATATATATATATATGTATCACACCGATAACTCAAAAAATAATAGGCCGATTTTGATTAAATTTGGTGAATAAATTCCCTCTGCAAATGGCTTGGATAAGTTCGTTAGCCAGGAAAATCGGTCTAGGTTTTCCCGGAAAATTTTGTGTTTTCTTTCGAAAAAAATTTATATCTCCGGAATTAACAAAGTAGGGGCAACCAAATTTCATATGCGGATTTATTTCATTAGAGGCAAGTTACTTAGTTTAGCTCCGTAGGTTAAAGGATAAAAAAGTTACAGGCATTCAAAAAAAAAATTGGATTTTCCTCAAAACGTCAAAATTGCGATTTTAAACGTCAAAATTGGTGAGTACATTCCTTTCGCAAGTCGCTTGGATAATTTTGTTAGCCAGGAAAATCCGCCGAGGTTTTCCCGGAAAAATTTGTGTTTTCTTTCGCAAAATATTTATATCTCCAAAATTAACAAAGTGAGGGCAACCAAATTTGGTAAGCTGGTTTATATCGTTATAGGTGTGCCACCTACCAATTTAGCTCTGTAGGTCAAAAGACAAAAAAGTTATGGGCATTTAAAGACAAATAAATTGGGGGTTTCCTCAAAACGTCAAAGTGACAATTGAAAACGTCAAAATTCGCAACATTTAGGCAAATAACTTGAATCTAATACGATCTATGGAAAGAAAATGTCTCAAGAAGAATGTTTTACATACACCGAACTCTTAGTTTCAACAGTCATTGTCCTTCATTTTACTAAAATATTTCCAGAAAATTCATTTCTAATAGACCCTTTCTCTGATGCTTGGCAGTAGCCTTAGCTATAGAGTTTATTGTTTAATGGTATATAATTTTTGTCGAATTTTCGTAAAAAATCAATAAAGCTCAATATATTCGTTATTATACAAGATATGAAAAAATATTGTATACATTAATTATACGGTGTTTTGAGCTACATCTTAAAAAATTATTGCGACAATCACAGGGTGGCCCATAAGTCGTTGGTGATACAAATAAATTTTTTTTGTCGAAAACGCCTTATTTTTTTGCATTTTCCATCGAAATATAATGCATGTTTGTAAGTTAAGAAATTCTGGAGGCAGCAAGTGCGTTGTGGTTGCGAATTTTGATTAAATGCTTCATATTTGAAAAGCTCAATTTGCTATTAACCTATAAGGTTGACCAGGAAACGGATTTTTTCAGTAACACTTTTGGTTTACTTTTGGAAATTTCTGTACGTTTTCAAACAATCAACTTATTTTGATGAAACATGGCACATTGTTTTTACTATATATGTTATACTGGTAATCAAATTTCATGCCTGCTTTTTCTATATAGGTTATACTGGTAACCAAAATTGATGTCTGCTTTCTTAAAAAGAAAACACACATATTTGCAATAAAAACATTTTAATGAAAATTCACTACCATAACGCACTTGCTGCGTCCAGAATTTTTTTTCTTACAAACGTGCATCATACTTCGATAAAAAGGTGCAAAAATGCAATAGTATAAGGGATGTTAACACTGTTTTTAAGAGTGAGGAATAAGTCTATGCAAGACACCGGCTACGCCAGTACACAACAAAATTTAGTAAACGTTGTGCTACATCTCATACAAATTGCTAATAAAAGGTAAGTAAAGTGCAACATCAACGAAGCGAAATAACAATATTCAAACTTACGTGAAGGTAAATTTACATGTATAAAAGGAAATATACATACATTATATATGAGAAAGAGGAATACGCCACTTAGTGAGCGTGAGACGTGACACTGATTATTCTGGCTGAGTTCGAATATGGTCTCCAGAGACTGCGTAATCTTCATTACTGTGGCAGAGTTTCCGTGCCGAAACCAACAACGTCAAAGACGGGAATAACATAACCTAAATGTAAGAAAAGTTACGGGGGCTGGTCGTTACATTTAGTTTTAACTTAGGAAAAGGTCTGGACGCAGAAAATGTGTGATGGTCGATGGTCGTGAATTTTCATAAAATTGTTTTTAATGGCACAACTGTATTTTAGCGAATTTTTTTTAAAAAATTCGCTTATGGGGAGATCTGTGTTTATATATATATATATATATATATATATATATATATATATATATATTTATTTATATATATATATATATATATATATATATATATATATATATATATATATATATATATATATATATATATACATATATATATATATATATATATATATATATATATATATATATATATATATATATATATATATATATATATATATATATCCGACCGATAACTCAAAAAATAATGGACCGATCTTGATAAAATTTGCAGAGTACCTTCCTTTTGCAAGTGGCTTGGATAAGTTCGTTAGCCAGAAAAATCTGACCAGGTTTTCCCGGAAAATTTTGTGTTTTCTTTATAAAAAAATTCGTATCTCCGGAAATAACAAAGTAAGGGCAAACGCGTGTTTGTATTATAAAGAGTGAACTCTGTACCAAAATTTAAGTCCATAGCTTTAAAGACAAAGAAGTTATGGGCAGTTAAAGCAATAAATGTAGGAGTTTTCCTCAAAACGTCAAACTCGCAATATTAAACGTCAAAATTGGCAATGTTTAGGCAAAGAATGTAAAACAAATACCATTTGTGAAAAGAAAATGTTGCAAGAAGAGTGTCCTGCAAACCCTTAAGTTTCAGATTCAACCGTCATTGCCCTTCATTTTACTAAAACGTTTACAGGAAATCCATTTCAAATAGACCCTTTTTCTGGTGCTTTGGCTGTCAGTTTAGTTAAGTTTGGTAGCTGTTTGGATATTTATTTGTAGGTTTAGTGAAATTTATGATTTAACGGCCTATAATTTTTTTTAGCTAATTATCGTGGAACAAATTTGTTAATGCATTTTTGCATTTTTTATCGAAATATGATGCGTTTATCTTAAAAAAAATCTGGACGCAGTAAGTGCGTTTTGGTTGCGAATTTTCGGTAAATTTGCAGTTAAGCTCCCGAACGCTTTTCAAAACACTGTTTTCAGAAACCTGCCTAGAGCCCCCCTGGATCCACAAACCCCAAGAAAAATTAGTTGTTCACACTCCCCAAGGAAGTTACGGGACCAGGAGTGAGTAGGGGTGCATAATTTTTTTAGCTAATTTTTTTAGAACAAATTCGTTAATGTAATTTTGCATTTTTTATCGAAATATCATGCGTTTATAAGAAAAAAATCTGGACGCAGTAAGTGCGTTTTGGTAGCGAATTTTTGGTAGATTTGCAGTTTAGCTCCCGAACGCTTTTCAAAACACAGTTTTCAGAAACCTGCCTAGAGCCCCCCCTGGATCCACAAACCCCAAGAAAAATTTGTTGTTCACACTCCCCAAGGAAGTTACGGGACCAGGAGTGAGTAGGGGTGCATAATTTTTTTAGCTAATTTTTGTAGAACAAATTCGTGAATGCATTTTTCCATTTTTTGTCGAAATATGATGCGTTTGCAAGAAAAAAATCTGGACGCAGTAAGTGCGTTTTGGTAGCGAATTTTCGATAAATTTGCAGTTTAGCTCCCGAACGCTTTTCAAAAAACTGTTTTCAGAAACTTGCCTAGGCCCCCACCCCTCTGGATCCACAAACCCCAAAAAAAATTCTTGTTCACACTCCCCAAGGAAGTTACGGGACCAGGAGTGAGTAGGGGTGTATAATTTTTTTAAACTAATTTTCGTAGAACAAATTCGTTAATGCATTTTTGCATTTTTTATCGAAATATGATGCGTTTGTAAGAAAAAAATCTGGACGCAGTAAGTGCGTTTTGGTAGCAAATTTTCGGTAAATTTGCAGTTTAGCTCCCGAACGTTTTTCAAAGAACTGTTCAGAAACCTGCAGGTGAGGTCCTAGTAATGTCTCTGAAAACAATTTGTTGAAAAGCGTTCGGGCGCTAATCTGCAAATTTACCAAAGTTTCATTAAATCCTTCAAATTTCAATAACTCAATTTGCTATTAACGTAAGCTTTGTTGGATAGAAAACCAACATTTAAGTTTATTTTCGGAAATTTTTTGTATATTTTCAAACCATAAGTAATTTTGATAAAATATAGTACATTGTTTCTACCACATAGGCTATACCGGTAATCAGATTGATGCCTGCTCGCATTTGCTATTAAAAACATTTTTATGGAAAATCACTTCCATAACACATTTGCTGCATCTAGACTTTTGAAAAATGTTTATATATTTTCAAACAATAAATTTGTTTCAATGAAATATGATACATTGTTTCTACTATATAGGCAACCAAGTTTGATGCCTGCTTTCATCAAAGAAAGACATTTGCTATTAAAAATATTTTAAAGAAAATTCGCTACCATAACGCACTTGCTGCGTCCCTAGATTTTTTTAATGAAAGCAGGCATCAAGTTTGGTTACCAGTAAAACCTATAAAGTATAAACACTACCATATTTTATCAAAATAACTTTATTGTTTGAAAAAAAGCAAAAAGCTTCATGGCACTCTGCTATCTATTAGTAAAATCATAATTTTCGATATGAGCAAAAATGAAACAGAATGACTTACTAAGTGAATATTTGAACCTATGATGAACATTGATAAGTACACTTGGAGAACCCAAATCACGACAACACATTTTAAAAGATCATACGATCGTTTCGCTAACCAAGCTAGCGTCATCAGAAGATCAAAGATTCTAACTACTTAAAAAATTAGCATCACCTTATATACCGATTCTTAGGTGAAGAAACGGAACCAAGAGTGGAACTAGTTGCAGGCAAATTTTGCAGTATTTCTATCGCCGGACGCGGTCTTTGATGTGTCTTTATTACTTTATCTAAAAAAGGTCGATCTCTAATAACATTTTTTGTTGTAACTATATTTCGCCATATATTTATATATATATATATATATATATATATATATATATATATATATATATATATATATATATATATATATATATATATGTTCTCGAGCACGTTTAGCTGCGCTGGTTGTCCAACACTTTTTTATTAATTTTAGATTATCTTCATTAACGTGATGATTATTATCCCAAATATGTCGGGCGACGCAATATCTATCTGTAGTACCGTAACGTAATTGGGCTAAGTGTTCTTTGAATCTAATTCCAATCGATCTTTTTGTTTGTCCGACCTATTTAAGATTACCATCTTTACAACTTATGTCGTTAATTCTTGACATTTTGGCCATGCTATCTTTTGGGCTACCTAGCAGGTTTTTAAGGTATTTTTTGTCGAAATGTTAGCGGCAAGTTGGATTTTTTAAAAACGCGATCTAGACCCTCGTGATCCGAGGTTCAAATGGTAAGAAAACAAAGTTTTTTTCGGATTTCTCTCTTCTACACGTCCTTGATTCTGTCAACGTTTTCTTTGTTTTCTGTTTATTGATTAATTTTTCTACTAGGCGAGCAGTGTATCCGTTAGATTTGGCCACGCTCTTAATATAATTTAATTCTTTGGTATATCTATTTTTGTTTAAAGGAAAATTAATTAACCGGTATACTAAAAAATTCAGACTGGCCATTTTTCGTGCGTACGTATGATGTGAGTCGTTCGGAATGTAGCTTAGAGCGGTGGTTTCCTTTCTATGGACATCGAATTCTAAAGTGTCTTTATTCTTGATGACTAGTACATCTAAAAAGGGTAATTTATTATTAATTTCTAATTGGGACAGAACGACTTAGGTAAATTAACAAATGGATTTACACTATTTTATATAATGTATATGTATAACTGCTGCAGTTTCGCTTAAGTCTTCAGCTTTATCAAATACAGGATTATTTAGTTTTTAGTACTTAATAAATCTGAGCACTTCAGCGAAACTGCAGCAGTTATACATATATATATATATATATATATATATATATATATATATATATATATATATATATATATATATATATATATATATTACATAGAATAGTGTAAATTAAATTGTTCATCTAGCTAAGTTGACAATGGATTTACACCAAATATCGGTGTCCATAATATTATATTTGTAACAGAACGATTCAGAAAAAGTCTGGACGCAGCAAGTGTGTTATTGTAGTGAATTTTCATTAATATTTATTGATAGGAAATGTCTTGTTGAATGAAAGCAGGCATCAAAGTTGGTTACCTACCGGTATAACCTATAAAGTAAAAACAAAATAACTTGTTTTCTTGGAAAAGTACAAAAATTTCCCGAAAATAAACTTAAAATGTTCCCGAAAAACTGATCTGATATTCTTGACCAACGAACAGCTTCAATCTATTTACTCACCTGCCAAAATATAATTATTCACAAAAATCTTTTCGAAGATACGCAAGAAAAATTGCATGAGAATTTGACAAGGTTTTTTTTCACGAAAACATTTTTTTACAATAACTTATTAAACAGTTATTATTAATTACCAAAATTTGACAAAAATGTACAACCTTGATTTATACGGAAACGCAAAAGTATAGTGCTGCAAATTGAATCATAACTTCCACAGAGCTGTGATAATTTATTCTCTTCAGAAAGACATTCTCATGTAATGAATTTAGGTTCCGTGACTTGACCACAAAGAAAATAATTCTCTTCCTGTACCCATAAACTTCTGAAACGTTATTTTACTCGAGTTTTATTGAAAAAAATATCAATTCCCACCAAATCATTTATTGCCTACCACCTAAAGAGGTATTACCTAAAAACAATTCTAAGCGTTTCTTTGTCCGGTGCTGGATACCAAATTTAAAGATATCTCAATTCTATAGAAAGTTATTGCGCCTACTATCAGACAGACGTACAGAATGACAGACAGACAGACCGACCGACAAAAACATTTTCGTTCCACAATACATTTTTCTATATGTTTTGAGTCTTTTAACGCCGCTTTAGCAATAAAAAAATTCGAAATTTCTTGCACCAATATTCCACCACCACACATTCAACCCCTAATTTAATTTCAGCACAGAATACCGTATGTTTGAAGAAATTGTATGTTTTCTTATAAGCAAACTCTAAAACGTTATATTACTCGAGTTTTAACGAAAAAATGTAAATTTTCACCAAATCATCCCCATTCATCCCCTACCCTCTGGAGAGATTTTACCCCAAAATAATTCGAACCTTTCGTTTGTAGGGTGCTGACTGTATAACAAATTTGAAAACGATATCTCAAATCATTCTAAAGTCATCATGGCTACAGACAGATATACAGACAAGAAAATTTATGTTCCTAAATCATGTTTTCTATATGTTTTGACACTTTTTACGACGTTTAAGCGAAAAAAATTTTTGAAATTTTTTTGGCCGATGCGATACATCGACACGTGACGAGTGTGTGAAAGTAATTCCACAAAACTGACTAACTATTACTTCCACATCGTCAATAAGTTTCTTTCGGTAAATATTTTTGAAAATTATAACTGATACCTCCCTCGCATGGAGTTCTTTTAATATTAAATCGGAATCTACTGTGTTATTAGTGAATTTTCTTAAAAACAACTCACTAATGAGAAGATCCCGACTTTTGAATTTTGAAAAAATTTCTTCAAATGAGCGCTAATTAGGCCCCCTAGAATACATATCCGGGGTCAGTTTCGATTTTTATATGTTTATATATATATATATATATATATATATATATATATATATATATATATATATATATATATATATATATATATATATATATATATATATATATATATATATGTAGGTATCACACCGATAACTCAAAAGATAATGGGCCGATTTTGACAAAATTTTGTGAATACCTTCCTTTTGTAAGTGGCTTGGATAAGTTGATAAGTTTGTTAGCCAGGAACATCGGCAGAGGTTTTCCCGGAAAATTTTGTGTTTTCTTTAGAAAAAAAAATCATATCTCCGGAAATTACAAAGTAAGGGCAACCAAACTTGGCACAGCGTTTTATATCGCTATAGGTAAATTACCTACCACAATTTAGCGCTGTAGGTCAAAAGACAAAAAAAGTTATGGGCATTTAAAGAAAAATGATTTCTCTGATGCTTGGCAGTAGTCTTAGTTATAGAGTTTATCGTTTAATGGTATATAACTTTTGTCGAATGTTCGTAAAAAATCAATAAAGCTCAATATATCCGTTATTTTACAAGATATGAAAAAAATTGTATACATTAATTATAGGGTGTCTTGAGCTACATCTTAAAAAATATTTCTACAATCACAGTCGTTGGTGATACAATTATTTTTTTTTAGTCGAAAACGCCTTATGTTTTTGCATTTTCCATCGAAATATAATACATGTTTGTAAGTAAAGAAATTCTGGACGCAGCAGGTGCGTTATGGTAGCGAATTTTGATTAAATGCTCCATATTTGAAAAGTTCAATTTGCTATTAACCTATAAGGTAGACCATGAAACGGATTTTTTCGGTTACACTTTAAGTTTACTTTCGAAAATTTTTGTACGTTTTCAAACAATAAAGTTATTTTGATGAAACATTGCACATTGTTTTTACTATATATGTTATACTGGTAGTCAAATTTGATGCCTGCTTTCTGAAAAAAAAAACACATATTTGCTATTAAAATCATTTTTATGAAAATTCACTACCATAACGCACTTGCTGCGTCCCGAAGTTTTCAACAGTTCCAGTTGTAGTCTATCAACCATGCTGGTGAAAATTCCATGCCATTTGATTTTCTTCAACGGTACACTATATAGAAATTGTTTTTGAATTAATGCTATAGCTTCAGAGGTTGAATACATTTTTATTTAGTTTTATCTATTAACTTTTCTAACTTACATATTTACAGGTGACAAAAATTAAACAAAAAATTCGAAATTTCTTGCTCCAATATTCCACCACCACACATTCAACCCCTAATTTAATTTCAGCACAGAATACCGTATGTTTGAAGAAATTGAATGTTTCCTAATAAACAAACCCTAAAACGTTATATTACTCGAGTTTTAACGAAAAAATGTAAATTTTCACCAGATCATCCCCTACCCCCCTGAAGAGATTTTACCCCAAAACAATTCGAACCTTACGTTTGTAGGATGCTGACTGTACACCGAATTTGAAGACGATATCTCAATTCATTCTAAAGTTATCATGGCTACAGACAGACATACAGACCGACAGACAAAAAAAATTTCGTTCCCAAATCATGTTTTCTATATGTTTTGACACTTTTTACGACGCTTAAGCGAAAAAAATTTTTGAAATTTTTTTGGCCGATGCGATACTTCTACACGTGACGAGTGTGTGAAAGTAATTCCACAAAACTGACTAACTATTACTTCCACATCGTCAATAAGTTTCTTTCGGTAAATATTTTTGAAAACTATAACTTATACCTCCCTCGCATGGTGTTCTTTTAATATTAAATCGGAATCTACTGTGTTATTAGTGAATTTTCTTTTAAAAAAAAATCACTAATGAGAAGATCCCGACTTTTGAATTTTGAAAAAATTTCTTCAAATGAGCGCTAATTAGGCCCCCTAGAATACATATCCGGGGTCAGTTTCGATTTTTATATGTTTATATATATATATATATATATATATATATATATATATATATATATATATATATATATATATATATATATATATATATATATGTATGTATGTATGTGTCACACCGATAACTCAAAAGATAATGGGCCGATTTTGACAAAATTTGGTGAATACCTTTCCTTTGTAAGTGGCTTGGATAAGTTTGTTAGCCAGGAAAATCGGCAGAGGTTTCCCGGAAAATTTTGTGTTTTCTTTAGAAAAAAAATCATATCTCCGGAAATCACAAAGTAAGGGCAACCAAATTTGGCACAGCGTTTTATATCGCTATAGGTAAATTACCTACCTAATTTAGCGCTGTAGGTGAAAAGACAAAAAAGTTATGGGCATTTAAAAAATAAATTGGGGTTTTCCTCAAAACGTCAAAGTGACAATTTAAAACGTCAAAATTCGCAACCTTTCGGCAAAGAACTTAAATCTAATACGAACTATGGAAAGAAAATGTCTCAAGAAGAATGTTTTACAAACCCTGAAGTCTTAGTTTCAACCGTCATTGTCCTTCATTGTACTAAAATGTTTCCAGAAAATTCATTTCAAATAGACCCTTTCTCTGATGCTTGGCAGTAGTCTTAGCTATAGAGTTTATCATTTAATGGTATTTAAGTTTTGTCGAATGTTCGTAAAAAATCAATAAAGCTCAATATATCCGTTATTCTACAAGATATGAAAAAAAATTGTATACATTAATTATAGGGTGTCTTGAGCTACATCTTAAAAAATATTTCTACAATCACAGGCTGGCCCATAAGTCGTTGGTGATACAATAATTTTTTTTTAGTCGAAAACGCCTTATGTTTTTGCATTTTCCGTCGAAATATAATACATGTTTGTAAGTAAAGAAATTCTGGACGCAGCAGGTGCGTTATGGTAGCGAATTTTGATTAAATGCTCCATATTTGAAAAGTTCAATTTGCTATTAACCTATAAGGTAGACCATCAAACGGATTTTTTCGGTTACACTTTAAAATTTTTGTACGTTTTCAAACAATAAAGTTATTTTGATGAAACATTGCACATTGTTTTTACTATATATGTTATACTGGTAGTCAAATTTGATGCCTGCTTTCTGAAAAAAAAACACATATTTGCTATTAAAATCATTTTTATGAAAATTCACTACCATAACGCACTTGCTGCGTCCCGAAGTTTTTAACAAATCCAGTTGTAGTCTATCAACCATGTTGGTAAAAATTCCATGCCATTTGATTTTCTTCAACGGGACACTATATAGAAATTGTTTTTAGTGAATTTTCGTAGAAAAAATTCACTAATGGAGAGATCCCGACTTTTGAATTTTGAAAAAATTTTTGCAAATGAGCGCGATCTAGGACCCCTAGAACCCATATCCGGGGTCAGTTTCAATTTTTATATGTATATATATATATATATATATATATATATATATATATATATATATATATATATATATATATATATATATATGTATCACACCGATAACTCACAAAATAATAGGCTGATTTTGATAAAATTTGGCATGTACCTTTCTTTTGTAAATGGCTTGGATAAGTTCGTTAGTCAGGAAAATCGGATGAGGTTTTCCGAGAAAATTTTGAGTTTTCATTCGAAAAAAATTCTTCTCAAAAAGTAATAAGCCGATTTTAATAAAATTTGTCATGTACCTTCCTTTTGTAAATAACTTTGACAAGTTCGTTCGCCAGGAAAATCGGATAAGGTTTTCCGGGAAAATTTTGAGTTTTCATTCGAAAAAAATTCTTATCTCAAAAAGTAATAAGCCGATTTTAATAAAATTTGGCATGTACCTTCCTTTTGTAAATGGCTTTGACAAGTGTGTTAGTCACGAAAATCGGACGAGGTTTTCTTGGAAAATTTTGAGTTTTTATTCGAAAAAAATGTTTATCTCAAAGAATAATGGGCAGATTTTGATATAGTTTGGCGTATACCTTCCTTTTGTAAATGGCTTTGATAAGTTCGTTAATCAGAAAAATCGGAGGAGGTTTTCTGGAAAAATTTTGAGTTTCTATTGGAAAAAAATTTTTATCTTAAAAAATAAAAAATCTATGATAACCAAATTTGGTAGGTAGGTTTATGATATAAAAAGTATACACCAAAATTTAGATTTCTATGTTGCAAGAAAAAAAAGTTATAATAATATTTTGTGCCAGATCATTTCTATGAAAATTCACTACCATAACGCACTTGCTGCGTCCAGAGTTTTTATTGAATTAATGCTATAGCTTCAGAGGTTGAATACATTTTTATTTAGTTTTATCTATTAACTTTTCTAACTTATATATTTACAGGTGACAAAAATTTTGTAAAAAAAAATTCCGCTTAAACGTCGTCAAAGTCTCATTTAGAAAACATGATTTGGGAACGCAGATTTATTTTGTCTGTCGGTATGTATGTCTGTATGTTTGTAGCCGCGATAACTTTAGAACGAATTGAGATATCGTCTTGAAATTTGGTATACAGTTGGCAGCCGACAAACGAACGGTTCGGATTGCTTTTGGATAAAATCGATTGAGGGGATAGGGGATGAATGGTGTGGGTGATTTGGTGAAAATTGACAGTTTTTCGTTAAAACTAGAGTAATATAACGTTTTAGGGTTTTTTATTAGAAAGCTTTCAATTTCATAAAACATCTGGTATCCTGTGCTGAAATTAAAATAGGGATTGAATGCGTGGGGGTTAACTTAAATATCAGTGACAGAAATCTCGAATTATTTTTTTGCCAAAACAGCGTAAAAAGCCTCAAAACATAGAGAAAACTTGACCCTGGAATAAATTTTTCTTTTGTCTGTCAGACTGTCGGTTGGCTTATCGGTCGGTGTGTCAGCCTGTTCGTCTGTCTGTTAGTAGGCGCAATAACTTTCAGATATCATTATTAAATTTAGTGCACAGTTAACAAGATTTGGTAAAAATCGACTTTTTTTCGTTAAAACTCGATAACTTTTCAGAAGCTTATGAGTACCGGAATACGAATATTTTCTTTGCAGTCAAGTCAGGGACCCTAAATTCATTTGATAGGAATGTCTTTCTCGAGAGAGTAGATTTTCACATCTATGTGGAAGCCATGGTTCAATTTGCACTAGCTTTTACACAATTTGCTAAAAGATTGCATAAAATTCAAATTATATACCTAATCTGTAATTAAGATTGAAAAAAAAGATGTAAACTTTTTGTTAACATTTCATTTAAATTTGGACCAATAAAAATTAAAAAGATATGAGCAGAAAAACTCATATTTTCATGCCACAGACTGACAGAAGTAAGAACACTACTTGAGTCTGTCACTTTAAAATTCCACTTGACATTTATGAAAACAATTCATTAACTACTTTTTTTGTTTTAGTGGATTTTCTTAAAGAAATTCCCTAATGAGGAGACAAATTTTGTTTTGAAAAAATTTCTTCAAATGAGCGCGAACTAGGCCCCCTAGAAACCAAGATCCAAGTTCAGTTTCAATTATTATATATATATATATATATATATATATATATATATATATATATATATATATATATATATATATATATATATATATATATATATATATATATATGTTCAACAAGACGGTGCAACTGTGCATGACGCTGCTATTAATGTTGAATACATAAACGAGCAGTTCCAAGGGAATTGGATGGGTACTAAAGGGCCAATTCCATGGCCTGCGAGGTCACCTGACCTCACGCCTTTGGATTTTTTTGCGCTTATATAAAAATGAAGTTTTTACTGCAGTTCCAGAAAATGTGGACACCTTGAAAACAAAAATAGGAAACGCTTGCGAAAATCTTAGTCCACAAATGGTTTTGAATGCAGCCCAAGGTGTACTAAGAACGTGTCAAACGTGCATGAATAAAAACGGTTTGCATTTCGAACAATATTTATAGCTTTGTTATTAATGTTATTTTGTTAATAATGTTTAATAAAGTTCTTGTTTTAATTTATTTTGCATAAATTACTATTTTTCTTTTATTTCCTTTGCGAAATGTTTTTTCAAATATCTCTGTTGTTGTCTAACATAAACACCTGAAACTTGGTATAAGTGTATTTGGGAAGCAACGCTGTATTTAAATATGTAACAATATTGTTGCGTTTTCTCCGGGTTCTGGATAAGTGAGATTTTAAATTTTAACAAAACAACTTTATTTACACTCTAAATATGGATACAATAAAATTTCTATAATGTCTCTCTCACAAAACACTTAATTTACTGGCCTTACAATTACTAATCTGCACACAAGTTACTATACTGGAACTACAGTCTAACACTTCACACTGATTACTGCTTCTTCAAGTCACTTCAACCTTCTCTAACTGAACTGTACTGGCTGGCTTGCTTTCGCGTTTATATACTCGCCGTACCTTCCATCAGGTTTCTGGAGCGTTCCATTCCAGAATGTTTCAGGACCTTTTTTTTACTAGAAGGTTCCAGCGGGGCTATGTTGCCAGATTGTGCAAAAATTCCCATATGTTGGGGAAGTTCTGGAGATGTGGCAACACTGCACCTACGTCTATTGAAGTGCTTTGTAACAATATATAGGGTATTCCATTCGAAATAACCAAGTTGGGATGACTTTCGCTTAAACCGGAAGCTGACTGGTATTCCCACTAGGTTTATTGAATAGAGCATAAAATTTTATTCTAACACTGTAAATTTCTACTCGATGCACACAAAAATGTCCAGAGATATGGGAGCAGGCTCTTTTTTCGGAACAGACGGTATAAATAAATAAATATATATATATATATATATATATATATATATATATATATATATATATATATATATATATATATATATATATATATATATATATATATATATATAAAGTCTGAAACTGACCTCGGATTTGGGTTCCAGGAGTCCTAGTTTGCGCTCATGTGAAGAAATTGTCTTAAAATTCAAGAGCCGCGATCTTCTCATTATTGATATTTTTTTTAAAGAAAATTCACAAAAATTATTAATATGTAATTTTTTCATAAGCAGTTATATAACTTATCCATTCATTTGAAGTCCAACATATTATTTCTTCTTTCAACTTACCCTTTGCGGTTTACGATAGACGATTTAGATGGATCGATGGTCAATTTCTTTAAGTTTATTTTAAGAAATCTAAAATAGATATTGAACAGATCATTTATCTTTACCAACCAAATCAGCAAATTCACCGAAACTGGTTCTGTGTTTGCATCAAAAAGCAACTTTGTGAGAAACCCCTGTATCTGGCCTCCTAATTACATACAGACACTAGGAGGGAACGCATGCTTCACCACAGCAGCATCTGTGTTGTATTTTACGACAACTAGCAGGATCTACTGGTGTTTTGCTATCAAAACTAGATCTTCGTCTCAGTTTATATAACATGTTTAATATGTGTAGATACATATTTACGTTTGCAGAAATTAATAGATGTGTGCGCCATGTGTTGTCATCGCAATTAATATCTGCTGAATTTCGACATTTTGTATAATGGAAGTCGAACTTGTCGGCAAATGTGTGCACAAGGAAATTGGATGAGAACGGTGCTCACATTTGTTACGCTCTAATTTAGCATAATCTGATTCCGTAGTGTGATCACAGCTTGTGTGAGGGCTTTCATGTTCACTCTCTAGGTGACATTTATAATTATGAGAATCACAAAAACGTCATGAGAACCAAATTCTAGGTTGGCATTTGCAAGGCTTAAGTGGCAGAAATTTATTGCACCAGGCGAATTATTAAATTTTGTGGTAGCTTTTGTAAATAGGCTACCGTATTTCATAATTAAGTTAAAGAGTTTCCAAATATCCTGAAGCTTATTGCATATCATTGCTGTACTTTGCTAATCTACATAAATTTTTGAGTCTCAATGTTTTTGATTAATATTTGATGATTTGATTTTTAAAATATTTTTTTCCAAATGAGCGCAAACTAGCTCCTAGAACACATATCCGTGGTCAGTTCCAATTCTCTGGCAACAGTATAAAAAAGGCCATAATTTTTGCCTTTTAATGATGCATCACACATTAAAAAAGAACGGTTAGAATTTGAAAAACACAAGATTTAAGATTTATTTATACATAGATATGGCAACGTCGCAATCTGTAAAGTAAAAACCATACGGAGCTTAATATGATTTCTTTATTATGATCAAGAAAACATTTTAAACTCTGCAAGTTACATTGTTTTCAATATTTTTGTGCTACTTACAGTGACTAGAATATTCCTGACAACTCAAGATATCCATGATTTGCAATTATTCCAGTTGCTAAGCAACTTGTGTTAATTTTTGTGACATTTGTTTGCCAGCTATTAAATGTTTGAATGTTTGGCATTGTTTCAAGTTGCAAGTGTTCAAATCTAAGTATTTTAACTAAAAATTAAGTTTGTTTATCACTAAAATTTAGAAATAACAGCATGCAGAATTATTCTAATGTAAAAAAATTTGACATGCTTGTCTGTTACATATCATCTCACAGAAACGCTAATCTAGCGTTACGAAACTACGCTATCAGTTTTCCAGAAAGCCGTCAGTCTAATGTTCGATATTTTGCCAAGCTGGTAACAAATTTATTAAATTCTGGAAGCTTTCAAAGTCCCCGAGCTCGAAATTACGTCCATAATGAAAATCGCGATCCTGCAATCTGTCAGTATTTTGAAGAAAATACTGCCACGTCAACAAAAGCATCCGAAACAGAATTGGATGTACCAAAATCAACCATTCAAAGACCTTTAAAAAAAATGAAATACCATCCTTATAAATCAACGATTGTACAAGGATGTCGGAAAGGTGATTATAAACGTAGATTAAGGTTTTGTAACTGGTTTATTGATAAATGCCGTGAAAATCGAGACTTTCCTAAGCAAATAATTTCGACTGTGAAAGTCGTTTCACAAATTCGGGAGTGTTCAATAGTCACAACCGTCATTACTGGACAACTGAGAATCCTGAATTACGAAATCCGCGTTGATTTCAAACGCGGTTTGGAGTGTATGTATGGAATCTGGAAAACATATCCTAAAAGTGCAACGAAGACCCAAAAGTGTAGTCTTAAAATCTCAAATTGTAAGTTGCAATTATATCTTTTTTTTTTCAGGAAACTTGTTAGTTGGGCCATTTTTTTACGCTGATAGACTTAATAGCCGGTGTTATTTTGAAATGTTACAAACCCAAATAATCCTTGTAATTAGACAAGCGATGACAGAGATTCAATTTGAAAATGTTTGGTTTCAGCATGATGTCTGTCCTGCTCATAATTCTAGAGAGGTACAGACTCTGCTTCGTAACACATTCGGGGAAAGAATAATTTCAAATGGCGGTCCAGCATTATGGCCCGCTATGAGTCCAGATCTTACGCCTCTGGATTTTTACTTGTGGGGACATGTGGAAAACAAAATGTATGAATTCGATCCACCTGAAGAAACAGACATGATAATTCAAAGGGCAAGAGAACTATTTTCTGGAATTGGTATACATACTTTAGAACGGGCTACCAGATCAGTAATAAAAAAAGCATAAATGTATGGACAAAAATGGTGGACATTTTGAACTTTAAAAGTGATACTTGTTATTTTTCTTTGCTTCTCTAAAGGCGCCAACTTTGTTATTTGTTTCTTAATAGTATGTGTTGATTTTTTATATATTGTTGTGTTTAACGTGTATCTATCTCTTTTATAATATTATTCGATGTCCGATGTGTTGTTGCTTCTATTGTTAGTATTTTTAATTAATATTCTGTCCAGTCTTTGTTAAATGGCTAGCGCGCAATGTTTTAAAGTTCATGTTATTCCCTTTTTTAATTTTCAGATTGCGACGTTGCTATATGTATGAATTAATAAATGTTAAAATCTTGTTTTTTTTCAAAATTTCCAACCGCTCGTTTGTCATGTGTAATACATAATTGAAAATCAACAATTCTGGTATTTTTAGCCTGTCAAAATCAAATATGGCATCTTTAAGAAATAAATTTGACAATCGCCTAGCGATTATTAAGCAATAAATATGAAATCTGGCTATATAATTGAATTCTCCGTTTAAAGTTGCTGTAAAGACGTTTTTACAGCATTCAACAGTTTTGATAAATAAAAAAGTTATAGCACTAGTGCCACATTTTTCTTATTTTAAAAAAATCACAAAAACCAAAAAAGTGAGGGGAGTCAGATAAGCAACTTTGGATTCGTAATAAAATTGCCTACAACTTTCTCCATTTCTTATAGTTTCTGAGATCCCTATACACGCATTACCAATTTGAGACACACTATATATATATATATATATATATATATATATATATATATATATATATATATATATATATATATATATATATATATATATATATGCATCTGAGCGATAACTAAGGAAATAATCAACTGATTTGAACGAAACGTGGCATATCTTCATTGTTTTAATACCGCAGACGTGTTAAATAAATATACAAAAATATTTTTGAAAACGCTATATTTTTCTAAGTATTACAGTAAATGGAATGAGACTTTATATGTGGCTAGAAATGGCGTAAATAAACCTACGTTGTGAATTTTAAGTAATTTGGTTTAGAATGTTTTCTAAATTAAAAATAAAATCTGAAAGACATGCGCTGAACGACTTAGTGGTTAAAGTCCAATGCCTGACAGAGAGATTAGTTAACTGTCACGCGTAAATAAAGTTAAACTTTAAGTATATTTAAATTTAAATAAAAGACGTCATGTAAGGTCGAAACAGTCATTGAATGTGTCCTAATGGGATTTCTACTAATTCTGTAATTAATTTTTACGTATAATTTTAATATAATATAATATATCCCGGACATGAAGCTCGTGCCAAGTATCATGTAAAGAAAACATTAGTTAACGTATCCTTAGGTAGTTCAGTGGTAGGCTGCTTGTCTTCTACGCAGAATGTTGCGTGTTCGATTCCGGCTCGATGAATGTATGGCTTTTTTTATTTCATTTTGACATTTGGAGAAGCAATGATGTACAGATTTCATACGTTTTGACCAAGATCTCTTTTTTAAAACGCCTCAATAACTTTGAAACTCAAACTATCATATTCGGCAGATATTTGGTTATTGTTGTTATTGAAAAAACCGGGTTGATTAGGTTGACTAAAAAGAAATCATTTACGCGATTAATAGGAAAAACAATTGCTACGTATATAATTTGGCAGATACTTTACTTTTCTAAATATGAATAAAGTTTCCTTCTGGAAAGCTTTAGTAGCTTTAATTAGATTTGTTATATAAGTTTTTTAAGAGACTTGCACCATCTATAAATAAAGCCAGATTTTATTTTTTAGCTTCATAGAAAATTGAGTTTTGGAAATTTTTCCCAAAAGAAGTTAGAACACAAGATTTTTTGATAATAGAGATATCGATGGTAACAATTTCGAAAGAATTCTTCAAATGTGTGCGTACTAGGGCCTATAAAATCGATATTCAAGGCCCGTGTAAACTAAAAGTATTAATTTTACTATTATGCCATATAATAAAAGTGTACAATTACTATGAAAATTCACTACTATAATGCACTTGCTGCGTCCCGAAATTTTTATGACTTATTCTTATTGGTGGCGATTTTTCATTAATTATAAATTGATTATTTAGCCCGAATCTAATTTTTCTATTATTTGTGGCGAGTTTTCATTAAATATTTTAAGCAATATATGTAATTAAGTTGTGTCATTTAGGTACTCGACAACCGAGCGTTGAAACTGGTCTCTATAAAGGCAACTTGTGTTCATAATTATACAGAAATAGTTTTGTTACGCTCAATTTTACAAAACAATTTCGGAATTTGGTAAGAAATATTCCAGAGAAAGTTGATTTCATCAGGCTTGCAAACTTATCCAAGCTATTTATAACCTGGAAGGTTCCTGCCAAATTAATAATTTTCGCCTTATTAATGGCTTGAATGAGTTTGTTTAGCCAGCCCAATAAAAAAGTTTTTTCTGAACAAATTGGTACTCCTAAAACTAATTCAGTCATTCTGTGATTTGAACTATGAAAATTCGCTACCATAACAGACTTGCTGCTTCGTTCTTTAGATTTAATTAATCACACATTGCTTTTCGTTAAGGTTTTAGAAGAAAATCAGTCTATCAAATAGCCTCTAATTATTTCACGAATGGCAGATAATGAAACAACGTAAACGGAATGTTGAGCAAGACTCCCTTGAGGGTGTAGGTCGGCGGGTGACCTAATTGCAGTAATGGGCCTCCTATGAATTCACTATACGAGCGGCCTCGGCCTGTCAATCTGAATTAGATCAACCACTTGACAACTAACTTCGCATTATGTACTGTTAACCTCCACCTAATTTTAACAGGCTTAATATATGAAATTCCTCAACATACTGGTTTAACTAAGTCAAGATTGGAACCTGTGGTGAGCACTGATGAGTACACTTGGAGAACCCAAATCACCACAACACATCTTTTGAAAGAGCTGGCGATCGTTACAGTAACAAGGTTCGCGTCATCAGAGGATGAAATGTTATAACTACTTATTACTAAAACATCACCTTTTATACTGAGTCTTAGCTGAAGAACAATACGGAGAAGGATATTAAATGACAAGCAAATAGTCTGTGTATTGTACTTTAATTGCAGGACGAGGTCTTTAAAACCTCCTTTAACACTTCACCAGACAGTATTCGGAATGTTTATCTGCGTCAAAGACAGAGCGCAAACAGAGGACTGCAAACCAGTGCGGGGCTCGGTTCAATGAACTTTTGTTTTTTATTGCCGTAGAAATATACTTTTGTATGCATCTAGCTTCGCTGGCTGTCTAAAATTTTTTCTAAAGTTTCAGATTTTCTTTAGCAATGTGGTGGTTATTATCACAGATATGTTGTGCCACGCATGACTTGTCTACACTACCGTATCTCAGCTGTGCCAGATAGTCACGAAATCTAGTCTCAATGGATATTTTAGTCTGCAGAACGTATTTAAAATTACAATCTTTACAACCTATCTCGTATATACCCGACATTTCAGTGGCCTTATCTGTATGTTTCGTATTACCTAACAAATTTCTTAATTTTTTTTCTCGAAATTTTGGCTGTAAACCGCATATCTCGAAATTGCGTTCAAGACCCCTTGTGATACGCGGATCAAAAGGTAGACAAACACAGTTTTTCTCTAATTTATCTTTTCTGAATGTCGTGCATTTCGCTAACATTTTCTTTGTTCTGTGTATATTAATTAATTTTTCCACTAGCCAATCTGAACGTCCGTTATTTTGAGCCATGTTTTTAATGCACTCTAATTTTATACTAATTCTACTTTTACTTAAGGGAACATTTATCGATCTATTTACTAATAAAGCTAAACCGGCCTATTTTAAGCAAACGTATGATGTGAGTCATTTGTAATGTAACTTAGAGTGGTAGTTTACTTTCTGTGGACATCGAATTCAAGAGAGTCATTATTTTTAATAACTAGTACATCTAAAGAAGGAAGTTTGCTGTTAACTTCCAATTCGTGGGTGAATTTTATTGAATCACATTGACACTTCAGTCTTTAAATAAAATCATCTACTTTGTATATATTTGTGTTAAACACTGCAAAAATATCGTCCACATAACGAAAACATACTCTAGGAAAATAGTCACTTTCATTGTCTAAATTCGTTAAGTACACTTGGAGAACCCAAATTACCACAACACATATTTTATAGAACTTACAATCGTTTCACTGACCACGTCAGCGTCATCAGAGGATGAAAAATTATAAAATTAAATTAGCTGCGACAGTGTATTTATATCGCACCTAGGTAGACGAACTAATCCGAAGTAAAAATTGTAGTCGGCAACCCATCGTTTGTCTATTGTGTCAATATTGATCAGACGAGGTCGAATAACTACTTTAATCTTCTGGTTGACAAATTTATGAGCTTCTATCTAATTTAAGGATAATTGGCTTGCAATGACAGGTACTGAGTATTTTAAAGTCATTTTAAGCCCATTATCGTTAAATTTAGATAAATTATATTTATTTAATGCATTTTTGCATTTTTTATCGAAATATGATGCATGTTTGTAAGAAAAAAATCTGGACGCAGTAAGTGCGTTTTGGTAGGGAATTTTCATTAAATCCTTTAAATTTAAATAACTCAAGTTGCTATTAACGTAAGGTTTGTTGGTCAGGAAACCAACATTTAATTTTATTTTGGGAAAATGTTTGTCTATTTTTAAACAATAACCAATTTTGACAAAATATAGTACATTGTTTCTACTACATAGGCTATACCGGTATTCATATTGATGCCTTCTCGCATTTGCTATTAAAAATATTTCACTTCCATAACGCACTTGCTCCGTCCAGACTTTTTTATAGTTTAAAATCACGAAGGGGAAATAAATGCATATTATTGAAACTTATTAGAAGTAAAGTACCACTGGTTATTTTAAAAACTACTTGAGGAACATGAAGAAGACGTAAGACAATGGACGCAAAGGAAATATAATTAAAAAAACTCGACGCAGAAAGTGCATAATGGGAGCGAAATTTCATTGAAATTATATAATAATTTGTCGAGTTACATATTTAAAGACTTACTAAACATATAAGTAACATATATTAGTTTTATGTTGTCTCTATTTATAAACCCAAAGTCTAATTTCACATTTTTTTGTTTCAGGTAAGCAATATAATGCAGATACGGTAAGAAACAAATTAAAACTAAGTGGGTCATTGCATCGGGTTAAAATATATTTAGGGGAAAACGACTTATATTAGTTGAAAACAGAAAGAAATACCACACAACTTTCCCATTAAATTAAATAAGGCATCACAACAAGCTGCTTCTGTTCTTATATCACATATATTTTTTAATTACGTTTTGTACTGATGTACCACATTTTATTTGTTTTTGTTTCTTGATAGCTCTAAGGACCTGATTATGTTTTGTTAAATTAAACGCTGATTTTATAAAATTAAGGTTTAATAAAAAACTGTAAACTTATACAAAGTTACTTATAATATGGTATGAATGAATATTGAATTTTCCTACCTATCTACCTGAGATAGGGTAGCAGACGTATTGCCAATTGTAAAACAAGAAATGACCCTTGTTGTGTTATTCCTAACCATCTTTAAAATTGCATTGTACATATGGTAAATATCATAACAAAAACGGCTACTAAGAAATATGTAAATTTTAGAGGTCTAATCCTCCAGACGAGACGCCTTAACATGCCGCCCGCCTTACAGGGCTACCTTTCAACGAATGCTATATAATAAAAATAATGGATTATAACTAATAAACTGATTATATCTTAATCTACGTACAAATGTTAACTTATATTAAATATACTAAAATGTTCGCTTAAATTATGTAGTCCAGAGATTAAATTGTCCTCGTCAGTCTATAGGGAGAACGCACACTTTGGACACTGGCCGTTTTAAAACATTACCATTCGACACCTTCACTGATATCACCCTGGTGATGTTGTCAGCTCCTGGATGTAACTGAATGATGCAGCCAAGCTGCCACTTTAATGGGGGCATATTATCTTCTTTGATAATAACCAGAACTCCTGGTTTCAACTGAATATAGGATGTTTGTTTCCATTTTGTGCGAATTTGTAATTGTGAGGTGTATTCCTTACACCATCTTTACCAAAAATCTTGTTTTATTTTTTGAATATGCTGAAATTTTCTTAGCCTGTTGTCAGCAGTATCCAAAACATTGTGTTCCGGGTTTGATGTTAAAGTTCGTCCAATAAAAAAATGTGCAGGTGTTAAAGGATCTAAATCAATAGAATTGAGGACGGCTTCGATTTGTGTTGATAATATGTAAAATTCCTCAAAGGTTAAGTGAGTATTTTTTGTTACACGTTTTAAATGACTCTTTACTGATTTTATGCCCGCCTCCCATAAACCTCCAAAATGTGGAGAACGTGGTGGTATAAAATGCCATGATGTAGTTGTGTTATTTAATGCTCGATTTATTTTTGTATGATTTTCTTGGTTTGACAGAAAATTATACAACTCCAACAATTCCGAATTTGCATCTACAAAATTTTTGCCATTATCCGAGTAAATAGACATTGGTTGACCACGTCGGGCTTAAAAGCTGTTTAATGCCGCCAAAAATGCCTCTGTGTACAGACTAGTAGCCAAATCTAAATGTACAGCTTTAGTTACCAAACACACAAATATGCATATGTAAGCCTTGTTTAATTTACAGCCGCGACCCTTTCTGTCCTTGACTAATATTGGACCAGCATAATCAACACCCCAATCGTAAAATGGTGGTGCCGGTGTCAAACGTGGCTCTGGTATGCAACCCATAATTTGAATTGACGATTTTGGATTTGCTCGAAAGCAACTGATACATTCGTGAATGACACGTTTTATTGTATTTTTACCTGAAATTGGCCAAAATTTTTCTCTTAATGAATATAATAATTGATTTGTTCCACAATGAAGAAGTCGAATATGCTCATATCTGATTATTATTATTGTTAATTTATGCGATGGTGGCAAAATTATTGGCTGTTTTTTATTATAACTGAAATCTGAATGTTGAATGCGACCTCTTACTCGTAAAATCAATTGATCATCCAAAAAAGGATTTAATGACAATATTGTACTCTTATGATTGATTTGTTTGTGATTAATTAAGTCATTTATTTCTTTAGAGTATACATTGTTTTGTGATATCTTAATCAGCTTAATTAATGCATTTTCCAACTCTGCACTTGTTATGGGGCCAATTACCTTGTTTTTAGAACCTTTAACATTTTTAATAAACCGTAAACAGTAGGCAGTGATTCGCTTTAGTTTAGTTAATGAAGAAAATTTTGAAAATAGTTGTAGGTCATCTAATTGTAATGATAAGTTTGCCACAACGCGTGACTCTGGAGCACTATGTTTTATTTCATGTGAAACGGGCCAGGAGGATGCATCGCTCTGTAGCCATCTTGGGCCATTTAACCAAAAACTTTGTTCTATCTGATTTGCCTCCATACCACGTGATAATAAATCCGCAGGATTATCTTGTGTTCGTACATGTCGCCAGTGGCCATGGTTCGTTAATCCTTGAATTTCTGGTATTTTAGTCATGTGACCTAATGTTTCATACTCATTTAGAAAATTAACGTATTCGGTTTTTAATTCACTATTGCGATTTAATTTTCGTTCTAATGTAAAAAAACCGATTTAATGCGTTGTCTTTTGAGTTTTCTAATTCTGCTATGTCGCATTTAAGTGGAATGTTAACAATAAAACGACCTGATTTGTTACGCTTAAATGTATTAATAAAATTAGTTTCGCAATATTTTTCCTCACTTGTATAATTTCTGTGGTCATTTGAACATTCTTCCAATGCCCAAAATTTTGTTAATTGATCATCCAGTAAATTAGTATGATGTGATGTGTTTGAAAAGCAAAATGATTGATTTTGTTGGTGATGTAGATCGCCACCTAAAATCCACCCTAAAGTGGTTTTTTGTAGAATAGGACTTAACTCGTGCTGTCCAACGCATAATAATTAGAAGTAAATACCGGCTCCCAGTAAGATGTCTATTTTACCCGGCGAATTACATTTTGTATCTGCTAAACGTATATTTGGAGGAATGTTTAGTTTTGACAAAGTAAATGACATGCTTGGTAAATGATCACTGATTTCATTTAATACTAAACATGTTATGCTTGTTTTGTATTCATTTATGCGTGATTTGAAGGTAATATTAGTTTTAAAATGTATGTTTGAGATAGAGGTGCTAATCCCTGATACTAATGACTGATATTTTGATTTAGTGAGGCCTAGTCATTTGCAAAGATCACTTGTGATAAAGTTCGTTTGAGATCCTCCATCGAGGAGAGCTCTACATATGTGAGATTTGCCTTGATTATCGAAAACTTCGATGCTTGCTGTTGGCAATATAGTTTGAAACAAATTTGTATTATTTAAATTATGATTTGATGAATGCATTATTTGTGCAGGTATGTTACTTTCATGAGTAGCGATTTCTACACTGCGAGATTGATTTTGATTTATTTCTCTTTGGTCACCTGCATTTGTATTTTGAGTGGCATTTACATTATGTGTAATATTCGTTACTTGATTATGTTCTATATGAAACAGTGTGTTATGCTTTTTACCGCATTTTTTACACGAAGCTGATGTACATTCCTTTGTTGTATGATTTTTCTTAAACAATCTAAGCATAATTGAAGACGCCCAGCTTCATTGATTCGTTGGTTTATTGGTAATTTTACGAATGTTTCACATGAGAAAAGTGAATGTGTTGAAATTTTACATAGTACACAATATGGTGTAGATGTATTGATATATGCTTTAAAATTATTATTGTATGTTGGCTTTGAGTGTGTGTTAACTAGACCTTGATTACCTTTGTTTGATTCAAGAGAGCCCAGAAAATTACACCTATTTTCAAGGAAAGTTATGAGTTCCTGAAAGGTGGGAAAATCGTTTTCTGGCTTAATAATTCCCATTCATGCCGTGTTGCATTGCTGAATTTAGCCGAAATGATGTAAATTAATAAAATGTCTAATGTTGGCTGATCAAAGTTTTTTAGTGATTGCATAATTTTCAACACCTTATCTAAGAAATGCTGTACTTGTTGATGATAGTCCTTTTTCATAAAATCTAAATAGAAAAGGGCTTTAATGTTATTTTTAACAATTAATTTTTTATTTTCAAACCGTTTCGTTAACAAGTTCCAAGCAAACTCCGCCAAATCAGCTTCATGAAAAGTTACGTCATCGGCGATGTTTGTGATAGCGATATTTGTTCAAATTTGTCTAGGGATGATTCATTGCACGCTAAGCGTGCTTTCAATTCAAGTATATCATTTTCAAGCACAGTCTCATTATCAGCAGTGAAAAAAGCTTATAAAACGTGTAAATCGTGATTTTATTTGTGCTCTTTGTAATGTTAATGTTTTTAAATCAGCCATTATGCACAAAAATGAAGCAATAAAGAAAGGAAAATATGTTAAAGGAAATTGGACTTACACTTTTGATGACTGCTGGCAAATTCTCTCTCCCTTATATTGATCACGATGGATGATGATTGCACTTTTAATTGCATACAGTTTCTTTTATTAAGCGGAACGACTTGCACTGTATTTGTTTAATAATTAATTACTGATTAAAATTGCTAACGCGCGATGTTTAATTCACCATGCACTGTATTTGTTTAATAATTAATTACTGATAAAAATTGCTAAATCGATGTTTAGTTCACTGGTTCTTTTTATAATCCGGCTCGAAGGACCATGTTTAATTACGTTTTGTACTGATGTACCACATTTTATTTGTTTTTGTTTCTTGATAGCTCGAAGGACTTGATTATGTTTTGTTAAATTAAACGCTGATTTTATAAAATTAACGTTTAATAACAAACTGTAAACTTATACAAAATTACTTATAATATGGTATGCTTTAGAGTTTATGAGAACTCTACGAAATGATTATGCTGTCACAAGGGTGTTGCTTGTGTCGAGTCTCAAGAAGAACTGCTTTGAATGAATATTGAATTTTCCTACCTATCTACCCGAGATAGGGTAGCAGACGTATTGCCAATTGTAAAACAAGAAATGACCTTTGTTGGGTTATTCCTAACCATCTTTAAAATTGCATTGTACAGATAGTAAATATCATACCAAAGACGGCTGCTAAGAAATATGTAAATTTTAGAGGTCTAATCCTCCAGACGAGACGCCTTAACATATATTAATAGATAGGAATTCTTCAACCATTTCCGGCATGGATTCAGAACAAATAGGTCAACTATACGACGATGACATATATAGTTGACTCTATCTAAGAAGCACTTGATAACAAAGAAAATACCGAGCTACATATGTGATCTTAGCAAGGCTTTTAATATTGTTAACCACCAGATCCTGTTCTCTATATTAAAATACCTTGCGATGAGGTGCAGAATAGGAATACTTTCGCAATCCTTTAAAAAAAACAGACTTAGCGTATGAAATATCATGCCGAATTTCAAAAAGTAAACTTGAGAGTCCTACATGGCTCTATACTAGGACCAATTTTCTTTCTATTATGCATAAACGATTTTCCCGAAAACACCAGGGAAGACAGAGTTTGCATTTTTTCAGATGACACAATTATTAATAAAGTCGTCCCAGTGCTTATAAAACACAAAAGTGATTAATCCATCCAGCAAGTGGGAGCATGGGTTAAGGCAAACAAATCATTGCTTGTTATATAAAAAACGTCAAGACTTCTAATAACGACCAGAAATATTCTACAAAACTCATACGAACATAATAAAGTTTTAAACTTTCGTACACATGGTTGTTGAAGCCGGAAAACCCACGTATATCAAATGTCTAAAGGAATTTCCTCGGCCATCTACTCAATCCGTAGAACAAAATACATTATAGATAGAAGCGCCGCAAACGTAGCTCACCATGCTCACTTTCAAAGTATTGTAACCTATGAAGTTGCCACATGTAGAGCGTGTCTCTCTGAAATAGAAAAGATCGATCAGAAAGATTGTTAACGTTCTTCAGGGGGGCAGTTGTAAAGAACTTACTAGAAATGTAAAATATGTACTCTACTAGCAAGTAATATAATTCCCTGTCTTTGCGTTTATGACTATCAAGTCGGTTTTATCTTCCACGACCAGGTTAACAGTTACGGAACTAGAGGTAAAAGTCAGCTTGTCGTTCCTCATCACAGGATATGCCGTACAGGGCGGGGAAGGCCTAGTAGCTGCTCGGGAGGTGCATTTTCGGATGGAGCGTTGAAAAGTAACTTCATCATGTAACTTCTTTCATAACCATTCTTCACCATCATATCTGCAAAACTACATAAAGCCCCATGCTGGAAAGAGGGGGCAAGCCTTCGAGTTCCGGAAGATACATAAATTGTGCATCATATCATGATAATAAAATGAAACTGAATGTTATATTGGGCATAAAGAGACGGATTTTGGATATTGCCCACCCCTCTTTCCAGCATGGGGCTTTATGTCGTTTTGCAGATATGATGGTGAAGAATGGTTATGAAAGAAGTTACATGATGAAGCTACTTTTCAACGCTCGATCCGAAAATGCACCTCCCGAGCAGCTACTAGGCCTTCCCCGCCTTTACAAGATGGGAGAGACACCACTGACCCAACGTTGAATGCCAAATATGCGGTGTTGCCTTACATCGGTGGATTAACACACAGACTATTGAACCTCTTCAAAGTTTTTACAGGCATTAAAGTGGCTAAATACAACGTTCTGACCAACAAGAACTTTTTAACTAACAATAAGGACAAAATTTTGTTGTATAAACAACGTGATGTGGTCTACAAGTTGCACTGTAAAAATTTTACTGTTTCTTATATAGGTCAGACCTCACAGTCTGTTGGTAGGAGGATTAGGCAGCATAGGAGCGACTCCAGACTTAGACCTGATAGATGTGCATTGGCGCATCATGTGCCTACCTTGGGTCACAACATGGATTTTGAAAATGTAAAAATATTGGATAGAGAAAACAATTTAAAAAAACGTTCTCTTCTTGAAATGTGTCATATTCTTGAAAATGACACTATGAACCCAAAAGCAGATATTCAAAATTTAAGTAACATATCTAGCTATGTAATACTATTTGATAGGTCTGATGGCGCCTCTGGTTGGCCGGTTCTATAACTTAGAATAAGAAAACATATTATACATTTTAACAATAGAGTAATAATAGTCTATGATCAATGATGGTCTCTTATTTTTGTAGTTGTCACTATCAAGCCGATAACTCAAAAAAGAATGGGTCGATTTTAATCAAGGTTTCTGAGTACATTCCTTTTGCAAGTGGCTTAGATCAGTTCGTTAGACAGAAAAATCGACCCAACTTTTCCCAGAAAATTTTGTAATTTCTTTTGGAAAAAAATTATATCTCCGGAACTAACAAAGTAAGGGCAACCAAATTCAGTACTCGTGTTTGTATTATTATAAGGAGTGAACTATGTACCAAAATTTAGGTCTGTATGTTTAAAGACAAAAAAGTTATGGGCATTTAGAGAAAATGGGGTTTTCCTCAAAATGTCAAAGTCGCGATTTGAAAGGGCACAATTGGCAACATTTAGGCAACGAGCCAGAAACAAATACGGATTATGTAAAGAAAATGTCGCAAAAAGCGTATTCTGCAAACCCTTGAGTTTCAGCTTCAACCATCATTGTTCTTCATTTTAGTAAGATAAAGATATTTACAGAAAATTCATTTCGAACAGACCCTTTCTCTGATGCTTTGGCGGTAGCTCTAGTTAAGTAAAGAAAAAATTCGTCAATGAGGAGACCGCGACTTTAGAATGTTCAAAACATTTCTTCAAATGAGCGCAAACTAGGCCCCCCAGAGTCAATATCCGGGTTTACATTCAGTTTTTATCTGTTTATATATATACAGGGTGGCGCATTTCTACGCTCTATATGATTATAATTATACAAGAGACGAGAAAAAATTGTGGGAGTTAATTATAGGGTGTCTTGAGCTGCATCTTATAAAATTATTTTGACAATCACAGGGTGGCCCATAAGTCGTTGGTGATCCCTATACCCTTATTTTGTTGCATTTTTATCGAAATATGTTTGTAAGAAAAAACTCAAGTCGCAGTAAGTGCATTTTGGTAGCCAATTTTCATTAAATGCTTCAAATTTCAATAACTCAATTTGCTATTAACCTAAGGTTTGTTGGCTAGGAAACAAACATTTTAACTTTATTTTCGGGAATTTTTTGTACATTTTCAAACAATAAGTTATTTTGATAAAATATGGCACATTGTTTCTACTATATAGATTATACTGATAACCAAATTGATGGCTTCTTGCCTTAAAGAGACATATTTGCTATTACACATATTTTTATAAAAATTCACTTCCATAACGCACTTGCTGCGTCCACAATTTTTTAGAATTATCGAGGGCTTTTCACACGGCTCCTCATAGTCTATTGCTCAAATGTCGTGAAGCGTTATGGAATTAGGGGCACTGCATTAGGTGTCTTCGAGAGTTATTTAAATATGTAACAGAACTTAAAGTGATAAAAATAGGAGACTAGAGATGCGTTTCTAATATAATAACCGTAGGTGTTCCACAGGTGACAGTACCTGGTCCCATATAACTTATTTTTTATATAAACTCTTTGCTGTCGTTATTATAAATGGAAACACAAATTTATTTGCCGATGATTCTGCTCTGTTTTTTTGAGAGAAAATCTTGGGCCGTCGTTAAATCAGTGGCTGAAGAACGTATAACGTGCGTCAGGGACTGGCTCATTTATAGTAAGTTATTATAGAATATTAAAAAAAAAATTACATAGCTAGAGTTCAGTATCTAACGCTACAACACCCAAATTTAAGACGATACAAATTTTTGACGCAGAAGATGTGATAAAAAATAATTGCAAACCATCAAACATCTGGGAGCAAGAATTAATGAAACGCAACCAATATGTAATTGTCTTAACTGAAAAAATTTGGAGATTTCTTTATACATGTTGTGTTTCATGAAAAAGGTTTGATAAGAAACTGCTAACGACTGTCAACAAATCAATATAAAATAATTTACTTTTGAGGCTATTGTGTCCTCAAAAATTCCTTTGTAATAACTATTTTTAACATACGCAGTCCTAGTGCAGTCAAATAAAGCAAAAAAATCTGGATGCAGCAAGTGCGTTTTGGTAGTAAATTTTGATAAAAAAATGCCTTTAAAGGCAAATATGTATTTTTTCCAGGAAAGCAAATATCCAATTTGGTAACCAGTGTAACCTATACAATGTACCATATTTCTTCAAAATAATTTCATTGTTTAAAAGTACAACCTTATTCCCAAAATAAACTTAAAATATTCCCGAAAAAACTGGTCTGATTTTCCTGGCCAATGAACTACTTTAAGCTATTTACCCACCTATCAAGACATAATTATTCACAAAAATCTTTTCGGCAAAATTTACAAAACATTTTTTTCACAAAAATCTGAACAAATAATTTTTTACAATAACTTATTGAAAATTGATTATTAATTATTAAAATTTCCAAACAAATTTTCAAACAATGGTTTCTACAGAAACACAAAAAAAATGTATACGTGACGCCGTTTTTTTTTTCACGAATAATATGAACAAAAACCTCTTTGAATGTGTTATTTTCATGAGACTCTGGTATATATTGGTAAAAACTCCGTATAACAATTTTTGACATGTGCCAAAAAAACCTCGAAAACGATGGATGGTATCAAATTGTTTTTATACAAACATGAATTATAATTCGCTGGAAAATGCAGAAATGCAATATTATAGGAGGTGCCGAACAAAAGGTGGAGGTCTATGACAACAGCCCTAACCTGGAATTGGCACAACCCTAACCGGAAACTGGAATGACAACAGCTCGGAACCGGAAACTACAGCCTACAGCTTGAATGCTAGCATCCCGGAAACGGAATGACAGCAGTCCCGAACCGGAATCGGTAACCAAGAACCAGAATCCAGAACCGGAGCCCAGAACCGAAGCCGAAGCCATATTTCAACAAAAGAACATCTGTTAGAAAATGGTTTTAAAATAACTCACGCTCGCGATAAGACAAGTACCACACAGATACTTAAACAATAGGTATTTCACACTATATTACACAGTCGATCACCTAAAAATGCACCAGATCTATATTTAGTTTATTAACTTGACGGCCATCGCAAACTCTGTGCCGGCGTCACGCCTGAACCCGTCTTATATAGCAGATCTGCCGTTTGCATCGAATCACACCTGTGTTGTGTCGTTCGCGAGTATTTTTTCGCCCTTCTCTACTCATAACGCTCTCTGTATTGAAGGGAGTACGCACACATATGCCCATGTTGTGTCTCAGTTGCTGGCGATAAAACTCGGCTTCTTTGACGTTATCAATAAAACTTGTTTACGAAGCGTTTTCTAATAGACTTCTTTGTCCGGATTTCTTTGTCTGGATTTCAATTATGCCATTCCGACCATAAATCTTCCGTATTTATGCGTATTTCTTTGCGGAACAAATTCTTCTTTAGTAAATATTCTGTTCCAATAAAACGATAATAATCTTACATTTTACGCTGCTAGATATTATTAAAGCAATTTTAATTTTAGCGAGAAGTCAGAACGGTGCTTACGTTGCAGCGAATTTTCATAAATATTGATCATGGTATTAACACCACAATATTTTGCACACATTTAAATACAAAGCAACAGAGGCCAGTAGAGCTTAAAAGGAAATGCAAACAGTTGTTAATGCATATGCCTGGTGTCCTAAAAATGTAAGCCGACCTAAAAAGTCGAGCCTAACAAGCCTAGAAGAAGCCTTTGGAGAAGGAAAGTTTGAAAGGTTACTAATACCTTATAGTAGGTACAAATAATGAAATTCTCTTGTTTAAATATCAGAAACTTTATGGCCACCAGAATGTATCCCCGAGAAGTTTCACAACTATGAGGGGTAATATGAAGATTACGGCAGCTATTAACACCACTTTAAAGTGCTTGCAACTTTAAGATAGCATTTCGCTAACGCGAGTTAGTTTCATCTACTGCCCTTTGCTGCCTGCAAGTTTCCGAAACTTTTCAGTTTTCTATGAGTAAGGATTACGTTCCTAATATCTTAAAAGCAGCTAAGAAATTGCGTAACCCTAAAGTACTTATAAGTGGTGACAATTACGTAATTGTAACTGTTAATGTGTAACATAAAGTGATTTTCAGAACCGAGTTCTAGAATTAGTGACTATTACGTAATAACTACTTTGTTCAAGTTCCTATCTCAGTTTCCGCCACATTGGTGCCAGTTGGGATTGTTATGCAACATAATCTGAGGCAACTTAATTATTTATTTAAAAGCAGCCGGAATATGATTATATAATCAACTATTCTCTTCAGTCCTAGCATTCTTTGATTTGTTTGTCTGTTATTAAAAAATAATATGGCGTAAAAACTTAAAAGAGCTCCCAGATTACAGTCCATAATAATATGAAAATGCTTGGACGTAGAGAAATGAATAATGAAAATCGAGTGGACGAAATATCAGTCTAAATAAAACATCAAAGCAGCATTAGAGGCAAATTGCTTTGAATATCTAAGCAGGCGTTGCTTGCCAGTGTTGGTTGGGTGACACACAGTAGCCTAATCGTATAACGGCAAGGCTTGCTGAGATAAGGCACGTGAAAATAGTGCAGAATAGCGGTTTGCTGTGTACACGTGGCCAACTCTGCCAGCTTTGGAGGCCATTTACAGCACGTGCGTCAAATATTACAGCAATATGTAAGGCAAACTCCGAACAACGCTCACTGGTCCTGCATTCGGAAATACTTTACACACTTCCGCTCTTCCTTGCTACTCGAGAGGATTACGGAACGTCCCTAAACTAAACAATATCAAATTTAATTAGGACTTGAAGATTCCCGAGAGAATGGATACTCGAGCCGGAGTTCAAATGAAAAGGACGATAATAATTATACTGTTAATAATAATGAGGTATTATCAAGAGAGGAAAAATGTAACTTTCGGCAAATACATTTATTTGTTAGTTGTTTGACATACTTGAATCAAAAATGCAGATTATACAGAGCGTTCCTGTACACTGTAACGATTGCGTTTCGTTACTACTTTAAATATTCAAAACAAACCCGTAAGAGACTTAATTAATAGCCGACAATCCAATATCTATAAGGCAATTCATGTTTTGATTTCAAAATTTTTCATTGAAATTTCGCTAAGAAATTTTATATCGTAACACCCGTACCGAATTCCCTATAATATACGTCGAAATCCAAATATTGAAAGACGTTGCATTTCCGTTGGGGAAAATGAATATCAAAGAGTGGAGTTCGGTGTTCCTCAGGGAACAATTTTAGGTCCCTTGCTTTTTAATATATATATATTAATGACCTCTTTAAATTGCGCTGTGTGGGCAAAGTAGTGAGGTACACGGATGATACTGCTATTTTCTATACGGCAGACAGTTGGTGTTCTCTAAAAAAACTAGTTGAGAGGGATCTTGAGGTGATTATGGCATGGTTTTCTGATAGATGGTTGACCGTGAACGTTTCAAAAACCGTGTTTGTCCCTTTCTCATCTTACGTCCGCGGTTTGCCCTCTTATGATGCGTTCAGTGTTGGTAGTGATTTGGCAATACGAAAGGTGAACAAAGTATCATATCTGGGACTAGATATAGATTGCCATATGAGATGGGATTTCCATATTCAAAGATTGATTAAAAAACTTAGGGTATTACTGTACAAATTGAGATTTATTAAGGAAATGTTGGATAATAAACATCTGCGTATTGTATATCATGCATTGGTTGAGAGTGTTCTACGTTACGGCATACTAGCCTGGGGCGGTGCGTGTGAGTCCCATCTCAGATTTCTCCAAAGTACCAAAAACCGTATTGTTAAGGTGATACATGGTAAAGATTATGCTTACCCTAGTGATCGTGTATACAAGGACACTTGCTTGATGGATATTAGGGAGCTATTTTACTTTACGGTTGCAAACACTCAGCATGCTCAGCGAGAGAGTCTGACAATAATAGAGCACTCACATTTTACTAGACATAGCACACACTCTTTTAAAACGCAAAAGGTGAGGAAGGCAGTTGCGCAGAGATCGTTTGCTTACCTATGTGTAAGGGTTTATAATTCGGTGCCTCCTGAAATAAGAGAACACACTTCTTTGAATTTATTTAAGAAACGATTAAAGAGCTGGATTTTTCATACCCTTAAAAGTGTCATTCACTCTTTGTTTAGAAGAAATTGACGCGCTGGTTCCAGCATGAGTCGGTGGTTTTGTGTGTGTGCGGGCGTGTGTGCGCCTGGAGGTGTGTGTGGTTGGTCGCGTGAGTGTCGGTGTTTCTCTGCTTCTTTGTTTGTTTTTTTTTTTGAGTGGGGAGAGAACAGTGTGTTTAAACTGGGGACGGGCAGGTCGGAGTGGATATCGGTGTTGGGGCATGTATACAGTGATTGGAGACTGGAAACTTAGTTTTTTTTTTAGATGTTGGTATTTTAAAGTGCATATATGCTTTTTTGTTTTTGTGTAGCAGATGCGTTGCGATGTTTTTAATTAATGACTTCTTTGGAGGGAAGCATATGGTAGAAATGATAAAAAAAAATGTGTTTTTTGTGTAGTTTTGTTTTTGCTATACTGCCAACAAGTCTTTGACTTAGGCAGTTTTTTTTTTCTCTCCATTTGTTGGGTGAGATTTTTTGTTTGTTTGTGTAAAGTGTGCATTATTGTATTCAACTATACTGCCAACAAGTCTTTGACTTAGGCAGTTTTTTTTCTCTACATTTATTGGGGGAGATATTTTTGTGTGTGTGAATTTTTCATTATTGTATGTTTACTTGTATTTTCTCTATGGAGGGAAATCTTCTCAATAAATGTGTATTATTATATATTATTATTATTGTCCTGGAACAGAAGCTGACGTAATTATGATGAAATCTAGAAAAACTGTTAGAAAACGGTGGACCAGGTCCATTATTGTTTTAAGGTATGTATAGAAGACGGCGTGTTTTCGCCACCGATTAGTGATCTCGTTTTATCTCATTCGAAGAGAGGAAGCTAGAAAGAGCTCGCACAGAGCCACTAACAGGTCACGGTAAGAATTTTGCCTGCAGCTCTGGCAAGAGGAAGATTGAGTTGACAGCAGGGAGAGTTAGCTAGGCGGTTGACAAGTTATCATCGTTTTAATTAGCGTGGCTCATAATTTTCTTAAAATATGTGACAAAATTCCTTTTCGTTGTCGATACTATTTAACAACAGTTGCCAGTGATTGTTTAATATCATTTGATCGGTTTTTGAATTTAAATTAACAACGTGTTTGACATAAAAACGCGAATTAAGCAGTAATCCTTTGTTCACCGAGCTGGTAAATCCCTCAAGTTAATCACACAAAGTTTCTGATTATTACCGAGCTCTGAATCAATTGGCATTATAAATTTCACTTGAGCCAATTTACATTTTAATTGCTGTAGAGAGATTTTAATCAAATTAATTCCGAACATCGACATAATACGGTTGTTCATTTGATGTTAGGGGCCAAATTGTCTCACCCAGTATTGGAGCAACAAGAACCACCTGTCCGATGATCGTTTATGGAAAGTACCACTTATTCTCTCCAACCTCCCCTCTCGTATTGGAATTGGTAAGCCTATGTTAGGCTCTGATGGTTGACTCTACTTGGAGATCATCTTCAAAGGTTCAACAGGTAACCCCAGGTGTCAGGACTTAGTGAGTCGATGCAACTTTATTTTTTTGTGTGGTACAATCAAACCTTTCATGCAGCAGTCCATTATTTGAACCTTTACAATTTGAATTTTCAAAGTAACATGAGCAAATTTAAACTTCAATAGTGTCATTGAGGTGTCTGTAAGGGCAATTGTAAATTTCCTGTTTATTCTTTGTAATTTTGTTAATATTGTGAATTTAAATACGTAGTACTTGAAATGGTAATTGGCAGATTTTTGTTTGTAAAATATTTAACCTGTACATTTCTCAATATTTTTCATTGACAATTAATAAAGTACAAATTTCACATAGTAATATTTTTTGTTAAATGGAGCCTCACTCAAAGGACTGGCCGGTTAATTCATTGAAAAATCAACCGAACTAGTTGACGAACGTCAAGCAATTTAGATATTAATATGTATTTGCTTTTGAGCTGTAAAATACAGCATTTAATCCTTAATATACCTCAAATATGTAATGTTAATATTTTTATAAACTAGAACCATTTTTTTTTGTCATGTGCTATATGAAATGATAATTTCTTTTTCTTGAAACTCTTGCTGTTTTTTTTATATTTATATGTGTATTAGTTAATATTTATTTGAAATTTACCAACCATGTTAATTAAATTTTGTTCGCCATCCCAAATTCATTGATATGAATAAATTTAATATTGTTGTCAACATTAACACATCTGTTTAATTAAAGAGAAATTCCTCCGTAATATCTCCCCTCTTTGTCAGCAACACAATTAATAAATTCTAATTATCGTTTATCTAGATTCCTTAAATTCTATATAACCAGGCCCTAGCCTGGGGCGTTCACAAATATAATACTACAGGCAGAGCAACACAGAAAAGAGCGTGAGTTTCAAACCATTCAAAATCTGCCAAGCTCCTAAAGTGTTTCTAGTCTTAATAGCAATAATAATAATCTGATAGATATATGCTTTTAGGGTAGGGCTAATAGGCAAAAGTGACCTCACTATTAAGCAGATTCAAATCCACTTGAGGTTAATCACAATATGCCACGTCTCAGTGGTTTTTTGTTGAAGGACGGTTACAACACTTATGTCCATAAGCGGTTTGTTTTCCAGATAGAGTAATTTTTTTAACTTTTTGAGATAGATAATTTATTTTATTTTTTTAATTTTCTTTTGGTTTGTTGTCGTATTGCTCATAATTTTTCTACAAAAACCAAAAAAGATTTCGTGTTGACTTGGCATTTAAAAAATCCATATTCTCTCGAGTACCACACGAACACAATAAAACAACTATTTACATGCAATCGGCTACATCAACAATCCATGGCAACTGTCAAACACACATTGAAATAATAATTTATTTAAAGTCGCTACGTTACTAAAAAAGTTTGTTGTTTAATTTCTCGTTTGTTACTTTTTAAAATGGTTAAGTAAACTTTTGTAGAATACAGAGACATTATTATGTGTTGCGGCGAGACTCGATCAAATTCTAGTGAAGCTCAGCGAATCTACCAAGAAAAATATCCCAGATGACAAGTTATTAATCTAAGAACATTTATTAACGTCCATCGGCGATTTGGATAAAATGGCTGCTTTAAAAAATTAAAAGTCTGGACGCAGCAAGTGCGTTATGGTAGTGAATTTTCATTACAATGGTTTTAATAGCAAATATGTCTTTTCTTTTAACGAAAGCAGGCATGACATTTGGCTCCCAGTATAACCAATAGACTAGAAACAATGTACCATAATTCACTAAAATAACTTTCTGGTTTGAAAATGTAAAAGATTTTTCGCAAATAAACTCAAAATGTTCCCGAAACTCTGCTTTCTAGTCAACAAACGTTAACCTAATAGCAAATTGAGCTATCGAAATTTGAAACATAATGAAAATTCGCTACCATAACGCAATTGCTGTGTTCTGAGTTTCGTTTCCTACAAACATGCATTATATTTCGATGGAAAATGCAAAAATGTAATAATATAAGCTGTGTTCGATTAAAAAAAAGTTTCTAGTAGCAAATCAATTTCTTTAATGAAATCAGCCATCAAATTTGGTTACTAACATAGTAGTGGCGGCATGTGCTTCGTGTCTTACATCTCACTTAGTGTTGGAAGGCTGGCTACCATAGCCATATTACTTGCGTTTGTATTTGTAGGTGTATTGTAGTGATAGGCAAAACCGTTATTTTCTATTAGCGGTTGAAGCCGTTTACGTTTTTTCATAATAACCGTTGAAACAGCTTTAGTTATTTATCTGTTATTTTGAACTGGATAGTCGATCGATAGTATCCTACATTCCCAAAGCTGTGAGCGAGAGCGAGCACACTAGTATAAATAACGTGTTACCTAAGTGAGTGGCGAACGTGTCGCCACCTAGTTCGGAACCAAGTACTATGTTGTCACGCCCGCTCCAAATAATACAGAGTATTAAAAATAGAGACGGTATACAACTAACAATTTAAAAAATTGTTAGCCCTGGCCCATTTCTACCCCAATATAGGGACAAAGTATGTAAGACTAGATGCATTCTCGCAACAATTAGAACCGTAGACCGGTTTCGCTCTCATTAGAGCTCTTCAGTACGGCATACTAATTGCAGCAAAAATGCACCAAAAATAACACGGCTATCGTATAGCCAGTCTTAAAACACTAAGTGAGTGGCGAACGTGTCGCCACCTAGTTCGGAACCAAGTACTATGTTGTCACGCCCGCTTAAAATAATACAGAGTATTAAAAATAGAGACGGTATACAACTAACTAACAATTTAAAAAATTGTTAGCCCTGGCCCATTTCTACCCCAATATAGGGACAAAGTATGTAAGACTAGATGCATTCTCGCAACAATTAGAACCGTAGACCGGTTTCGCTCTCATTAGAGCTCTTCAGTACGGCATACTAATTGCAGCAAAAATGCACCAAAAATAACACGGCTATCGTATAGCCAGTCTTAAAACACTAAGTGAGTGGCGAACGTGTCGCCACCTAGTTCGGAACCAAGTACTATGTTGTCACGCCCGCTCCAAATAATACAGAGTATTAAAAACAGAGACGGTATACAACTAACTAACAATTTAAAAAATTGTTAGCCCTGGCCCATTTCTACCCCAATATAGGGACAAAGTATGTAAGACTAGATGCATTCTCGCAACAATTAGAACCGTAGACCGGTTTCGCTCTCATTAGAGCTCTTCAGTACGGCATACTAATTGCAGCAAAAATGCACCAAAAATAACACGGCTATCGTATAGCCAGTCTTAAAACACTAAGTGAGTGGCGAACGTGTCGCCACCTAGTTCGGAACCAAGTACTATGTTGTCACGCCCGCTCCAAATAATACAGAGTATTAAAAATAGAGACGGTATACAACTAACTAACAATTTAAAAAATTGTTAGCCCTGGCCCATTTCTACCCCAATATAGGGACAAAGTATGTAAGACTAGATGCATTCTCGCAACAATTAGAACCGTAGACCGGTTTCGCTCTCATTAGAGCTCTTCAGTACGGCATACTAATTGCAGCAAAAATGCACCAAAAATAACACGGCTATCGTATAGCCAGTCTTAAAACACTAAGTGAGTGGCGAACGTGTCGCCACCTAGTTCGGAACCAAGTACTATGTTGTCACGCCCGCTCCAAATAATACAGAGTATTAAAAATAGAGACGGTATACAACTAACTAACAATTTAAAAAATTGTTAGCCCTGGCCCATTTCTACCCCAATATAGGGACAAAGTATGTAAGACTAGATGCATTCTCGCAACAATTAGAACCGTAGACCGGTTTCGCTCTCATTAGAGCTCTTCAGTACGGCATACTAATTGCAGCAAAAATGCACCAAAAATAACACGGCTATCGTATAGCCAGTCTTAAAACACTAAGTGAGTGGCGAACGTGTCGCCACCTAGTTCGGAACCAAGTACTATGTTGTCACGCCCGCTCCAAATAATACAGAGTATTAAAAATAGAGACGGTATACAACTAACTAACAATTTAAAAAATTGTTAGCCCTGGCCCATTTCTACCCCAATATAGGGACAAAGTATGTAAGACTAGATGCATTCTCGCAACAATTAGAACCGTAGACCGGTTTCGCTCTCATTAGAGCTCTTCAGTACGGCATACTAATTGCAGCAAAAATGCACCAAAAATAACACGGCTATCGTATAGCCAGTCTTAAAACACTAAGTGAGTGGCGAACGTGTCGCCACCTAGTTCGGAACCAAGTACTATGTTGTCACGCCCGCTCCAAATAATACAGAGTATTAAAAACAGAGACGGTATACAACTAACTAACAATTTAAAAAATTGTTAGCCCTGGCTGAAGAGCTCTAATGAGAGCGAAACCGGTCTACGGTTCTAATTGTTGCGAGAATGCATCTAGTCTTACATACTTTGTCCCTATATTAGGGCAGAAATGGGCTAGGGCTGACAATTTACTATATTGTTAGTTGGTTATATAGTCTCTAATATTTAACACTTTGTGTTATTTGGAGCTGCCGTGACAACATACTACTTGGTTCCGCAACGAGGTGGCGGCACGTGCTTCGTGTCTTGTATCTCACTTAGCAATATAGTAGAAACAATGAACCATATTTCATCAAAATAACTTTATTGTTTGAAAAAGTGCAAAATTTTTCCAAAAATGAACTTAAACGGTTTTCGAAAAACTGGTCAGATTTTTCTGGCCAACGAACCTCTTCCAGTTATTTACCCACCTACCAAAATATAATTATTCACAAAAACATTTTCGTCGAAACTTAAAAAAAATTCATGAAAAGTCGCAAAGAATTGTCTGAGGAAATCCGAAAAAAAAATTTTATAATAGCTTATTAAAAATTTATCATTAGTTACCAAAATTTCACAAAAAAATCTTAAAAAAATGATTTCTACGCAAGCACAAAAAAGTTGACTAAATATTTTTTACAAAAAATTTTGCTAAAAGATCACATAAAATTGAAATTACATACCTAATCTGTAATTAAAATAAATAAAAAATAATAATTTGTTTGCACAAAAAGCCATTAAAACATTTCGACGATTTTCGTTTAAAAAATGTTCCATTCTCATCAAACGTTTCTTTAAAGAAAATTCCTTAAATTTATTTATAAGAAAATTCGCTATTGAATCACTATTTTGTACAAGAAAATTCGCTAATGAAAATAAATTAAATAAATTTAAAAAAAACGTTCTATTTTCCTGGCCAACATTTCAAGTTATTTACCCACCTACCAAAATATAATGTTCCGAAAAACTTTTTCGACGAGACAACAAAAATCCCATGAAAATTTGCAAGCAATTGTTTTAAGAAAATCCGTAAACATTTTTTTCTATAATAACTCATTAAACATTTTTCATTAATTACCAAAATTTTACCAAAATATCTTACAAAAAATGATTTCTCAGGAAGCACAAAAAATTTCTGCAACAACTGGCTGAATATTTTTTTACAAAATTTTGCTAAAAGCATACATACAATTCAATTTATATACCTAGTCTGTAATAAAAATTAAAAATAATTAAAATAGTTTGTTTGCACGAAAATCCATTAATACCTTATTTTCGACGAATTTCGTTAAAAAAAATGTCCCATCAATTGAATAATTTTTCACACAAAAATTCTGAACAAATTTTTTTTCAAAGAAAATACATTAAATTCATTTATAAGAAAATTCGCTATTAAAAGAGCATTTTATACAAGAAAATTAGCTAATATAATACAAGAAAATTAGGTAATATAAATAAATTAAATGAAGTAAAAATACTTAAGTCTGATCTAAATACAGAACTAGATACTTATTCTGAAACAGAGAAAATTCACGTGCGTCAAGTTGACACCGCGACCTGTAAATTCTGTAATGGAATATATATAATGTTGGACAATGTTGCTCGTTTAAAACAAGGTAGTTATTGTCGTGTGTGTGTCTTTTGACTTCTAAAGCTTCAAAAAATCTAGTTTAAACGAGCAAACTGATTTAATGATGTCCCCTTTCTTGGATATTCTTCTTTCTAATTAAATAAGTCAAAGAAAATAAATTTAACTATTCTTTCAAAAAAGTTGTAATAAAATAATGAGTTGATGTATGTCGATATTTTCGTTCTATAGAGACTGCTTTTATACATTTATTGTTTAGTTATTTTATTGTTGTGACTGTTATCATAGTTATTATAGGCTAGTTATATTTTTATGTTAAATATTGACATACATCACATAGACATTTTGAAAACCTCATCTGTGTTTCATTTTATTTTCAATTTGATAAAATTTTTTGATCAAAACATCATATCATAACATAGCAACAAATATTTATTTGTAGTTGTCATGATTTCGTACTAATTTAATTTTAATCTGTCTGAGAATGCTGTCAAGCAGCGAAACTATAGTCACAGAAGCATTGAAGAACATCCTAGAACATCCAGAATTCGAAGGGCCACTTGCTCCAGTTAGCTTACGCGCTGGCTACACCCTTCACCTACAAAAACCAACAGTGAAGCCAGAGAAGTAGTCTCCAAGTCTGTATGTAGATATCACATGTTAAAAAAAGCTGAAAAGTTAAATAAAATAGAGTCAATCTTAAACATCGCCTTCAAATAATAACAAGTAAATTTGTAATCGTCATAAAAAATTGTCAGATTTAATTAATAATAACTATAACGGATCCTAGTATGGCCAATACATATAAAAGTAAGAAATTTTGTAGATAAGTTCATTCATAATCAATGTCACAAAATAAATGTTTTTAAAGTTTTTACAGTAAATTGTTCTCTAATAATCACTGTCATTTTCCATTGACTCAGAAAGCATAAAGTAAAATGAAAATAAGTTTAACAACAGCACCATGGATGCTGCCAGTGTAAGAATTTTCATCTATAGGAATCCAATAATAAAACATTCCCTGTAGAGAAGGAGACACAAAGGTAACGGTGGTAAATAAATCAAAAAAGGAACAGGTAAATATTTATTTTAACAAAATATATCTGGATTATATACATATATTTCAAATTTATACATGAAATATTATCACAAAAAGAAATTCCATAGACAAAGAGTAATACAAGAATAATAATTTGACATTTAAAATAAATATTAGTTTTGCTGTAAAGATATATTTAAGGAGTGTCAAATAGACACTGTTGGTAAATTAAAATTACGTTAATTTTGAGTAAAACAAAAGGCGCTCAACTTAATTAAATACAAAAACAGGACCTTATTTACGAATTAAATACTAAAATAAACAAACATTTATTTACTATAAAATACATAATCATAATTAAATATAATAAATTATACAATATAAAATACCTAAAAAGACAAATTATATACAATATATATATATATATATATATATATATATATATATATATATATATATATATATATATATATACATATATATATATATATATATATATATATATATATATATATATATATAAACATATAAACATATAAAAAAATTTAAACTGAGCCCGGGTATGGGTTATAGTGCGACTAGTTCGCACCTATTTAAAGAATTTTTTTCAAAATTTAAAAGTCGTGATCTTATTAGTGAATTTTATACAGAAAATTCAGTAAAAAGAGAAAGAGAGATGAGATCCCGTTTATGTTTAATAATTAGAGCCTTATGTATTCGGTTTATATTTTACCGTTATAACAAAAATTAAGCCAGGTTCTAAGAACTTACACATAAGTCACAAACATATTACTTAGCTTGTATTGAAAACTTGTAAGTATACTGCACAGCGGAAAAAAGGTTTCTTAAATCCGAGTATATTCACAATTTGCTGTTTCCAATAACCAGAGTTTCTACATATATCAAGTCAGCTTGCTGCCCTATATTTTATTCAGAGCGGATATGAAATGTCACTGATCTAACTTCCCTTCATATACATTGAGTTAGTTCGCATGTAAATGATACAATTTTTCCTGGCTGGGATAGAAATTTCCCTTGCCTTTAAAATTCACCTCATTGATTTAATGAGTATGTACATACATGATCAGAATATTTTACAGTGTGATTTACGCCACCGGCCCATTAAAAAATTTCAAACTTTACCTAACAAGACTTTTAATATGAATTTTTCAGTACCTACATAGATTATTTTAAGATAACGACACATTTTATTTTCGAATACGGCAATAAATTTGATTATATAAATAGAGACCCTGGAGGCAGCAAGTGCGTTATGGTAGTGAATTTTCATTTAAATATTTTTAATAGCAAATAGTCTATTGTTATCGGTGTGATATATATATATATATATATATATATATATATATATATATATATATATATATATATATATGTATATATATATATATATATATATATATATATATATATATATATATATATATATATATATATATATATATATATATATATATATATATATATATATATATATAACGGGTGATCTAATTTGAGTTTCCTATATTCGCAGCACCGTAAATCAAGAAGTTGTTAAAAAGCACATGTTTTTTAGGTGTCAACTGTCAGTCTGACACTATACATTTACGAAGTGGGTTGCTTAGCCACCGCTCAGCGCGTTAAAATTGTTGAACTGTTTTGCAGAAATAACAATTCTGTACGAAATGTCTACAGAAACTTACGGGAAGATGATGGTCAATTTAATCGTCCTACTGAGCGAACAATTCGCAACGTAGTGCAAAAATTTCAAGAGACTGGAAGCATTGGAGATAGGGTAATAAGGCATGTGCATCATCGTGGCATCCGATCAGCAGAAAAAATTGCTGCTGTAAGTGAAAGTGTGGACGAAGACCCGGAAGTGTCGATTCCTCGGCGTTCACAGCTTTTAGGCTTTTCTTACGGCTCCCTTAGGCGAATTTTGCACCAGGACTTGCATCTTAAGCCGTATAAGATTCAGTTAACAGAAGAACCAAAGCCGAGAGATCATCAAAAGCGAAGAATTAACGCAGATTTGGTGCTAGAGCAGACTAAAAACATTCTTCTCTGATGAGGCACATTTTCATTTGTCTGACTGTGTCAGTACACAGAATTGTCGAGTATGGGGCGAAGAAAATCCTCATGTGATCCACGAAACTCTATTACATGGCCAAAAAGTAACTGTTTGGTGTGCATTGTAATCAGGTGGCGTTATTGGGCCTTACTTTTTTTAATACAATGTAACGGTCAATGGTGAGCGCTATAGGCGCATGATAGCCGATTATTTCTGGCATAAAAACGAAGATATTGACATCCACGACAAGTGGTTCCAATAAGACGGCGTAACTTGTCACACAGCGGGAGCAACGTTGGATGTTTTACGTGAAAAGTTGCCGAGTCGCAACATTTCACGTTTTGGTGAAGTCAACTGGCCGCCAAGATCATGCGACTTGACGCCACTGGACTTTTTTTGTGGGGCTACGTTAAGAGTCGCATCTACGCCAACAAACTTGAAACCTTCAAAACAGTAATCGGAAATTACCTTAAAAGGATCGGTTGCTGCAGAAGGTCCAGAGACGGCCATTTAATCGATATTATTTTTCATCATTAATGAAATAGATAATATTTTTGATTAATAAAAACAAATCCGAATATTTCTTTAAATCTGTGTGTTTTTTTTACAAGTTTGGAAACTCAAGTTGGATCACTCTATATATATATATATATATATATATATATATATATATATATATATATATATATATATATATATATATATATATATATATATATGGTATAATTGACAAAACATTTTTGAATTAGATTATGATATTCTTGGAATCGCTCCTGCTTTGTCTTAAGCTAAGATGTTGAGGAAATGAACAAAATCAATTAATATACAGGGTGGTTTAGAACTGATTTAATTAAATGTGTTAAGAGTTAACTACCTTCGTTTATTAAGATACCGCAAAAAGTTATTCACAAAACTTGTTTAGAATTAAAATGTATGACAGGCTCTCAATTTTCAGCCAGATCAATCTACTTTGAATTTCAAGTAAATTATCAACATTTTTTCCTATCAACATGGAGCTTTTTGCCTGTAATTTTCTAAACGCAGGTGCGCAAAGTAAGTAACCATGCAAATGTTAAATCATAATTTTTCAGTAAAATACAAAACGCTTATTGCTAACAAAAATCAAAACGAACAACGAAAGATTATTCAAATGTGCTGCCACCAACGGATACACATAACTCAGCCCGTTTAGTAAATGTTTTGTAGGCATTTTGAAAATGTTGAATTGGAATACCGTCAATTGCCTCTCTCAACCTCAGTTTCAACAAATCAAGATCGTTGTTTAATGGCGCCGCGTAGATTTTCTGTTTCAGATAGACCCATTAATAAAAGTCCATTAAGGTAAAATCTGGACTTCTTGGAGGCCAAGGTATTGACCCATATCGACCAATCCGCCGCCCAGGAAATTCGCGATCTAACTGTTTGTCTATCTTCTAGTGACATGTTATGCAAATGGTCTTGACGAATATTTTCCAGCATTTCCAGATAACTGTACTGGTTCATATTCCGCTCAAAAAAATATGGCCCAATTATCCCAGTGTAAGAAACAGCACACCACACATTTACTTTTTATGACATTGTCTTCTGCAACTAACTCTATAATTTGGATTCTTCATAGACCAATGCCGTGCATTTTGGGAATTTACCACCCCATTAGTGGTGAAAGTGGATTCGTCCGAAAAAATAATACTTCTGCCAAAATTGTGATTTTGTAGATATTGCTCGCTGTACCATAAACAAAAAGCTAATCGTTTTGACACGTCATTTTCCTGTATAAGTTTTGCTTTGAAAGGTTTCACTTTGTTGGTACGATAAATTTGTTGCAAATGCGATTTGCTAATATTGCCAATTTCTAATGCCCTTCTTCTTAATGATAATTTCTGAAAACGCCTAACGGAATTCATAGCTACTGCAGCTGCAGCATTGTCTTCTTCATTTAGGTCGCATTTTGTCTTCTTAACATTTAAAACACTCCCAGTACGCATACATTTTGTAACAACTTTTTTTTACACCAGTAGCGGAAACCGAATAATTTGACCAGCGTTTAAGGAATTTTCTTATCACTCCATGATAAGAATGTTCTTCACCCAAACCATAGCACTGCACAACAAACACTTTTTGTTCTGTTGTTAACATTTTTAAATACAGAAGCTTGTCTTTCGTGACAAATAAAATTGACGTTTCAATTTTCCAAATAAGTAGTATCCAGGGAAACGAGCAACAAGGCAGACCTCAAGTAGCCATGCAACTCGCCAATTATTGCTTTGAATGTCCAAATGTGAGTTTACTTTACTTTTTTTATTGGTTGATATGAAAGCAAACTTACCCCAAGTTTAATTATGATAGACTTTTTTTAATACAGTTTCAAGTATTTTTTAAAAGTACACCTACTCGCAGAAGCCAACGAACGTCATTTAAATAAAGTTGCAGATAAAAAAAATTCATAGTAGGCTGATCTGTTTGAAAATTGAGAGCCTGTCATAAATTTTAATTCTAAACAATTTATGTTAATAATTTTTTGCAGTATCTTCATAAATGAAGGTAGTTTACTCTTAATACATTTCATTACAACAGTTATAAACCACCCTGTATATTATTTTATTTTGTTCATTTCCTCAACATCTCAGTTTAAGACAAAGCAGGAGCGATTCCCAGAATATTATAATCTAATTCGATTTTTTTTGTCACATATACCTTACCCATACTTAATCCGTGGAGACACTGTATATATATATATATATACAGTGTGGAACAGCCAAATGGAATAAATTCGATAACGGATAAATGAGGACGTGTTGGGAAAAACGCTTGGACACGTCGATTTGTATTTTTAACTGCGCATCTTTTTCAAGAAAAAAAAAATTATATAGGGTGCGTCATGTGACAGTGGCCAATACCAACTTTCTTATTTTAAATACAAGCCCCTATATATTATTAATTTTTTGGATTCTTCAGAAAATTCTAGACATAATTCATGTACAATGTCCTATACCTATCTTCAACTGTTTCGGAAATATTAAGTATTTTCAGATTTATTACAAAAATTAACATTGAAAATAGAAAATTATTTTATTTCACAAATTCTAATAAGAAATACTGATTATTTCTTAATAATTTAAAAAAACAAAAAAAAATTAATGTCAATGTAGTAAATGTTCAAAATGCTCGCCACGAACATCTTGGCAACATGCTAATCTGGTATAGAAATGTCTTCTAACATTACTCAACATCTCAGGCGTGACTGATCTAATCGCAAGCGTGATTCGTCTTTTTAAGTCATCTAAGTTGAGGGGCTTAGTTTTGTATACAATACTTTTGACATATCCCCACAAAAAGTAGTCTAATAGCGACAGATCAGGAGATCGTGCTGGCCATTCTATCGATCCGCGCCTCCCTATCCACCGATTTGGAAAAATTTGGTTCAGGTACTGCCGGACATTGATTTGGTAATGGGGCGGTGCTCCATCTTGCTGAAACCATATTTTATTGGCAGGAACTTGTGGGTTTGCTGGATCTGGATATAAGTTTGTCAAAGTTGGCACGACATTATTTTGGAGCAGTTCTAAATATTTATCCCCATTCAAGTTGCCATCAATTGAAAAGGGACCTACGATATGATTTCCAACAATTCCTGCCCAAACATTAACTTTTTCAGGATATTGCGTATGTTCCTCTCTCATCCAATGAGGATTCTCATTAGACCAATAGCGGCAATTTTGACGATTAACATGACCGTGAAGTGTAAATGTGCTCTCATCAGAAAACAAAACATCTTCTAATTGGATCACATTGTTATCTAACATTGCCATCATTTGTTCACAAAAATACGTTCTCCTATCGAAATCGTCCTCCATGAGCTCCTGAGTTGGTATCATTTTATAGGGATGCATTTTACTTTCCTTTAATGTTCGAAAAATTGCTGTGTGGCTAACGTTGAATAGTTGGGCTGCTTGTCGACCAGAAGTATGTGGGTTTTCTTGAAACTCAAGCGTAATATCCAATTTCGTATCATCACTTACTGCATTGGCAGTTACTTTTTTTATCTGTCTCACATGACCAAGCTCGCGAAACTGCTTTTCTATTTTGCTAATTGTTCCTTGGGATACAGGCGGCAAATTTGGAAATTTTTCGTGAAATAAGCGAGACACTTCCATCTGTGTCCGTGTGTTATCTCCATAACCAATCATTTGTAGAATGGTTATTTTGTGCATTTCTGTTAAATGAACCATTTTTCTGATATTATTACGTACAGTTAACGAAATTCAAACGACAATAGCACTGACACTAATCACTACTGTCATGCAGGCAGACAACAAGTTGCTAAGGCTACGAGTTTTATACGAACAGAAAGAAAACTGTTTTTGTTTTTGTTTCATTTCATATCAGTAAAAAGAAACGCAGGAATGGTTTTTGTTTACTTTCTCATTATCAAGAGCTGAATGGGAAATAAGTATTGAATGCAATGTAGCGAATTTGTGAAATAAAATAATTTTCTATTTTTAATGTTAATTTTTGTAATAAATCTGAAAATACTTAATATTTCCGAAACAGTTGAAGATAGGTATAGGACATTGTACATGAATTATGTCTAGAATTTTCTGAGAAATCCAAAAAATTAATAATATACAGGGGCTTGTATTTAAAATAAGAAAGTTGGTATTGGCCACTGTCACATGACGCACCCTATATAATTTTTTTTTCTTGAAAAAGATGCGCAGTTAAAAATACAAATCGACGTGTCCAAGCGTTTTTCCCAACACGCCCTCATTTATCCGTTATCGAATTTATTCCATTTGGCTGTTCCACACTGTATATATATATATATATATATATATATATATATATATATATATATATATATATATATATATATATATACATACACATAAACATATACAAATTAAAACTCACCCCGGATATGTGTTCTAGGGGTCCTAGTTCGCGCTCATTTTTTTCAAAATTCAAAAGTCTGGATCTCTATTAGTGAACTTTTTCTACGAAAATTCACCAATATGCTGAAGGCAAAGTGTACTGTTACAATTAGCGCACCTAATTAGCTGAAAAAATGTGCAAAGTACACATCAACTAGTTCGCGATGTTTATTTTTCGTATGAAAGATCAACAGATAAACGAAACGCTCGTTTGACGATCCGCCGTGGAGCTCGCTTTAGCTTGTTGATACGGAGCAGTTCTGAGTTGCAATTTTATCTGTATCAGCGTGAAACTGGCAAGAGCCCTAACACATTTATGACATCAAAGCAACCGTAAAAACAGAGAGCTCCAGGGACTTTCCTAATGTTTGGACTTCAACTCCGCAAAACTTACTCTGATGCTTCGGCATGTTCGGTTTTTCCTTTCTCAGCAATGATAGAAATTATTGTTTTTTATATCTCTATAATTGAATCTTTCTTATAAGAGGAGAACATCTGCCCGAAAACATAAATTATTCAAAATGTTTCAGTTATTTCTAGCGAGTAGAATCTTATTGGATTCTCGTCTGTCGAATACCCGTTTATGGATTTTCAAGTCGAGTTTCTTTCAAGTATTGGATTTTTCTTTCTTTGTGGCTTATTCTTTCTGAATTTTGTCATGCGTTTAAAGCAAGGGATTTGTATTACGCACAGTTGTTTATCAAATTTTATGCATGTTTGTTTTCATTATCTACCTCGCCAGTAAAAAAACTGTATTGTACACCGGTTACTATTATTACGCATGATTAAGGGAAATTAAAAGGCTTTAACTACCAGACAACTGATTTTTATTCTTAAAGCCCTACGCGTTTCGGCCCATTATTGAGCCATCCTCTGGGGTTAGGCTATTCCTGCCTCAATTACAGAAAATGCTATATGAAATATTGCCAAAGTTTGGCTTTTCATCCATTGTCTTCATGGTCCCAGACAAAAACTGCAAGTCTTGTGATGTTCCTGCCTTCTTGTTTTATGCAGTTTTTGTTTGGGATCCTGAAGACAATGGATGAAAAGCCAAACTTTCGCATCATTTCATATAGCATTTTTCTGTAGTTGAGACAGGAAAAGACAGGATCCCAAACAAAAACTGCATAAAACAAGAAGGCAGGAACATCACAAGACTTGAATAAATCAGAGGATGAATGCAAAAGACGCTTATTTGTTAGTTTAAATTTTATGAAACGAACAAAATGGAGTCCCATGGATCTCTAGATATTTAACTTCAGTTTGAATTTCTTGAGTTAAATATCTAGAGATCCATGGGACTCCATTTTGTTCGTTTGATAAAATTGAAACTAAAAAATAAGCGTCTTTTGCATCCGTCCTCTGATTTCTTCAAGTCTTGTGATGTTCCTGCCTTTCTGTTTTACGCAGTTTCTGTTTGGTATCCTGAGGACAATAGATGAAAATCCAAACTTTGACAACATTTTATACAGCATCTTTCTGTAGTTGAGACAGGAAATTTGTATTAACCCAAATGTGGCATCTATGTCCTTCTTTTATTTCTGAATTTCACATGTTCAGATGTTCTCGGGGAGTTCTGCTCGGCTGTACAGCCTGCTTTGCTTTTATGTTTGTGCTTGTCTGTAGTTTTTATGTAATTTGACTAGTTTGAATTTAACTTATTGCTTGTGACTCCATAAGAGTGTTGTTCATATTTGTGCGACCATAGTCCCGTTTTAAGCTTTTTAAATCTTAAATTGTACATTTTTATGGAGATGTTTTATAACTACTGACACTAATGTCAGTTTAAATATTGCATGGCCCTTAGAGCTAATTTGTATTTGACATTTAGTTTTGTTGGACTTTGTATCCTTTCTGTAGTTGCAGTGTTAGTCACTCGCATGGTAGACCTACCAGAAACATAGTTTCTGACAACCACCTTTTTACATTCTAGGTCTAAACCCCTGAAGATGGCACGTTAATGTGTTGAAACTCGTAGGGTTTTGAGAATAAATCAGTTGGTCTGGTAGTAAAAGCCTTCAATTTCCTTTAACCATGTATAAATTCAAACGAACCTTGGATTTGGGTTATAGAGGCACTAAGTCGCGCTCATTTGAAAAATTGCTCCGAAAGTCTTACCATTGTTACCTCTCTATGATGAATTTTCTTAATGAAAAAGTGCTGCAAAGGAGATTTTTAAAGATCATGTAGTTCAAGCATCTAATGTATCCATCTTCTCTTCTTTATCGGGAATCCAATACATTTGATCTAAGGACATTTCACTATAGAACCTTGTAGCCTACCATCATGAACAACAAGACTGGTCTGATAAAATTAGGCTAAAAAATAAGCGTTACTTGCATTCATCCTCTGATTTCTTCAAGTCTTGTGATGTTCCTGCCTTCTTGTTTTATGCAGTTTTTGTTTGGGATCATGAGGACAATGGATGAAAAGCCAAACTTTGGCAATATTTCATATAGCATTTTCTGTAATTGAGACAGGAATAGCCTAACCCCAGAGGATTGCTCAATAATGGGCCGAAACCCGTAGGCTTTTAAGAATAAAAATCAATTGTCTGGTAGTGAAAGCCTTTTAATTTCCTTTAATCATGTCAACCCAGACGTTATGACGTTCAGAAATACTATTATCATGCGACTAACCTTTGACCTGTGATAACAGTGATAATAAGTATACTTATACAGTTTGTTCCGTTTTAGATGCAGGAAAATGGGATGCCTTAAACAGTAAGAAATATTAATTCTGTTGAACGGGACAAAATCTTTTACAAATCTAAAAAGTCTGGACCGGGCAATTGCGTTATGGAAGTGAATTTTCATAAAAATGTCTTTAACAGCAAATATGTCTCTCTAATGCAAGCAGGCATCAATTTGGTCACCGGTATAACCTATATTGTAGAAACAATGTACCATATTATATCCAAATAACTTATGGTGTGAAAATATAAAACAAATTTCCGAAAATAAACTTCCAATGTTTCCGAGATGACTCGTTTCCTAGCCGACGAATCTTAGGTTAATAGCAAATTGGGTTATTTGAAGCATTCAATGGAAATTCGCTAGCAAAACGTACTTACTGCGTCTCAATTTTTTTTACAAAGATGCATCATATTTCGATGAAAAATGCAAAAATGCAATAAGAAATGTTAAAAAATACGTAGGTATCACCAACGGCTTATGGGTCACTCTGTGATTATCAAAATAATTTTATAAGATGCAACTCAAAACACCCTATAAGTAACGTATACAATTTTTTCTCGTATCTTGTATAATAACCATTATATTTGGCTTTACCGTAGAAATGCGTCACCCTGTATATATGTAAACAGAAAGTAAACTCGGATATGAATTCTAGGAGGCCTGCGCTCATTTGAAGGAAACCTTTTTAGAAGTCGTGCTCTTTTCATTGATGAATTTTTCTACGAAAATTAGCTAAAAATTATAGACCGTCAAACCATAAATTTATCTAAAACTACTGCCAAAGAATCAGAGACAGGGTCTATTTGAAATAAGTTTTCTGGAAATATTTTAGTAAAATGAAGGGCAATGATGGTTGAAGCTAAAACTTAAGGGTTTGCAAAACACTCTTTACATAATCCGTATATCTTTCAGGTTCTTTGCTTAAATGTTGCCAATTCGACGTTTTGAGGAAAACCCTAATTTTTTTGTGTAAATTTTGCTATATATATATATATATATATATATATATATATATATATATATATATATATATATATATATATATATATATATATATATATATATATATATATATATATATATATATATATATATATATATATAAATTGAAACTAACGCTGGATATAGGTTCTAGAGGGCCTAGTTGGCGCTCATTTGGAAAAATTTTTTCTAAATTCAACAGTCAATATCTCCTTGTTAGTGAATTTTTTTAAAGAAAATTCACTAAAACAAAGACTTGTGAAGCCACTGGAAAAGTCTACGACTGTATTAAATATGGAACGGTTTTAATAAGTTAGGGCAAGAACAAACAAGCAGATATGCTATTCAAATTGAATTAAGTCTTAAAAGTTTTCATCTCCTCTTTATTAAATTATTTCTTATACAAAAATTAGCTAAAAATTTATTAGAATAACAACTATCTAATCAGATAACGGTAAAGTGGAATGAGATTTTAAAAAAAATGATAAAAAGTGAAGTCACTAACTAGGATTATAACTCGTCATATAGGACTCGATTATCGGATGTACCCGGCTTAGCCCACTCGGCCACGTTCGACATGACATACTATGAGGTATATCGGGTAGTATGTTATTTGTCTAACGTCTTTACTGTTTACACCAAACAATTTTTATATACAATGGCTTTTTTGCTCATACTTTTAATGAAATGTGGGAAAATAACGGCTGAAACACAGATCTAAGACCTTGTTAGTCATTTCGTGTCGTATTTTTCACTCACATTCGTACTCCTACCATAATTATCAATTTTGACGTTTTAACTTTGTTAGATTTAAATAATTAATTTTTAAAACCTGGGCCTATCTGCCTGGCTAACGAACTTATCCAAGCCACTTGCAAAAGGAAGGTATTTACCAACAAACCTTTACTGTTTGATAAAGCACAATATTATTGGTATTGTATCATTTTTAATAAATATTGAATTAAAGATAACATTATAATGAGAACAATAACAACTATAAATTATAATCACAGGAAGGCTCACAAAGCTTAGAGTAAATGTTTGAAGACTTCTCCTTGCACTTCAATGCATTTTTGGCAACGTCTGTGAATGCTCCCACTAGCTTTTAAAATGGTTCTTCCAGCAATTCTATGCAGAGCGGTAGCTTTGGCATTCTGAAGTGGTTCAACAGTTTTGTATCTGCTTTTGTACGCGATATTCTTGATATAGCCCCCAGATGAAAAAGTTTAGAGGTGTAATGTCCGGTGAGCGCGGTGGCCATCGAATGGCACCACTGTTACCAATCCACCTACTTGGAAACATATTTTATAGCATGCGAGTTGCAATTCGGGAATTATGAACAGGTGCTACATGTACATACTTGCCCTGGTGACCAAGTCCATGTCAGCTAGAAGATCTTCTAGTACGGGCATGATTAATTCCATATATTGCTCGGCTGTCAGGTTGCTCTGATATAAAAATGGGAAAATCACTCTGGAGCCCATAAGACCACACCTAACATTGATGCTGAAGCTCCTTTGTGGGTGGTGAGCCTTGCTCAACATGAGATTATCTCGGCTGCAGTAGTGGTTATTTCTTCTATTTAACATTTTCGCCTTTGAGAAGCTTGCTTCATCGCTCCACAGAATCAATCCCATTAAATTTGGGTCCTATCTATCTTCGGTGACAAACCATTGACAAAATTGAAAACGCTTGTCGCTATCGCCAGGATAACGTGTCTGTGTCAATTGGTATTTGTATCGTACATATTTGTGTTTCTTTCAAGAGTTATGTATAATACCTAAACATAAAGCACTTTCATTGGATAAATCTCTTACCGAATTTTCTTTGTGGACCTCAAAATATGCTAGTACATCAACTTCAGTCTGTTCGTCCACAATAAGTCTTTTAGGTATTCTCTTCTTGCCAAAGGTATGTTCAGTGGATCAAAATTTTCTGTACAGTTGCAGAAAGTAAGGTTTGTCTGGCAGATCTCGTCCAGGAAATAAATTCGCAAAACGTTCCAAAGCTCTTTGGCTATTTGACTACATAATATGTAGCATTCAAGCATATCACATTTTTCTGAATGCGTGAATAGCATTTTAAAACGTCTGCAATACTCAACAAATACACATCACTTTTGACAATTTGTTGTTGCTCTGTCAAACAATCTAAAGGTTTTGTTTAGAATTCATGGCGTTTGGGCATTGGAGGTTGTTCAGAATAAGATCTTCTATCGAATGCTGATAAGATATACGGGCTGTTCTATTAGAAAAAAACAGGTTTCTGCCAATATCCCGAAAACACGATGTTCCATTTTTATTTTGTTTAGCACATCGTAATCAGCGCAAAAAAATACACAATTCTCCTAATTTAACCGATCACGTAGCGTCAATAAAAACTAAATCAGCAATAGTGCCGACTTAACTTTGAACAGCCTGTATATATATATATATATATATATATATATATATATATATATATATATATATATATATATATATATATGGATGGAGTGCAATCACGACCTTTTGATGTACAGCTTGGCACTCCGCAGGGAAGTGTTTTGGGCCCGTTGTTGTTTGTCTTGTATGTGAATGATCTACCTGAACATATTGGGGAGGGGAGGTTGTTCATGTACGCGGACGATACGACAGTGGTTGTGTCGGGGTCGGATACACACGAGGTTAACCGGAAGGTTAACTCGTTACTTGAACGGTTCGGTAAGTGGTGTGAGGCCAACCAGCTCCTTATAAATTACAAGAAAACCGTATTTCTTGAATTCAGAGCCCAGCAAAAGCAGGCAATTAACCTTGATTTTCGGGGCACTGTAGTGTCTCAGGCCACAAGCGTGAGAGTATTGGGGGTAACTATTGACCAGCATCTTTCATGGAAACAACATATTGAGGTTTTGTGCGGTAGGCTAAATCAGAGCCATTTTCTAATATTTCGGTTAGCAGAGTTCCTTGAGACCAAAGCTCTGATGACTGTCTACTACTCGGAAGTTTATTCCTTGATATCTTACAACATTGTTGCTTGGGGACAGTCGGTTGAGGTGGAAAGAGTTTTTATACTGCAAAAAAGAATAATAAGAGTGATTTTTGGTATGAGAGTAACACAATCTTGTAGGGCGCTTTTCAGGGACGAAAAAATAATGACGCTAACATGCGTTTACCTATATAAACTTTTAAATTATATTCATGGTGTCAAAGATGGGCTAACAAGGCAGTCTGAGATGCACTCTTACTCCACTCGCCACGGGAATCTGTTTAGGAACAGGATGTTCTGTAAAATGATGTACAGAAAGTCGCCCTCTTTTGCAGGGGTGGATCTATATAACAGGTTGCCGGAAACTATAAAAGCAATTCAAAATGTGAACGAATTCAAAGCATCGCTGAAATCATACCTAAACAATAATTGCTATTACTCAATTGCGGAGTATTTGTCTGATACCCGTGGGGCACAGAGTTGAGACGAACGGAAATTTTATTGTGTTTGTTCGTTTGAAATGTTTCTAGTTTGTTTTTTACATTTGTTATCATAGTTTGTTTTTATTTTAATAATTGACGTGCTCAACCATTTCTAAATGGAATTAAGGCAAAATAAATTATTGACTATTGACTATTGACTATTGACTATATATATATATATATATATATATATATATATATATATATATATATATATATATATATATATATATATTGCATACAGACTTGGAGAATACTTCTCTGGCTTCACTGTTGGTTTTTAGCTTCTGAGTCCGAAATTGCTTCCAGATCTATAAGGCAATATGAAAAATTAAAAATATGTGAATTTTTAAGACATTTAACTTCAAAATATGACAAACGTCAAATTAACGAAACTAAAATTTTTAAATCTGTTCAGCATAAAATATTAGACAATGATCTAATTTTTACTAAAGCTGATAAAGGAAATACAACTGTAGCTATAAGTAGGGACGCATATAACATTAAAATTAATGATTTTATTACTACGGAAAATTTAACAGAAATTAGGAGAGACCCAACAAACACATTTCAGACAAAACTAAAAAATGAACTTAAAAATGTGTCTCTGTTTAGTCAACAAGAAAAGAAATATCTTTTATATAAAAGCCCGCAACCAGCAAAATTATATGGCCACCTGAAAATTCATAAGCCAAATATACCGCTGAGGCCAGTAGTTAGCTATGTTAATACACCTAATCATAAGATAGCGAGCAAACTGGTTTCACTTATTAAAGAATACAATTACTTTCCAAAATATTCAGTTAAGAATTCTTATGAACTTACACAAAAATTAAATAACTTAATTATTCCCACAAATAGTAAATTAGCCTCGTTTGATGTTTGTAGCATGTATTCTAAGATACCCCCTAAAGAATGTTTACCTCTATTAGAAAACGTTTTAATAGAAAAGAACGTAAATGTCATAAAAAGACAAGAAATGATGAATCTTTTTAATGAATGTATAAAGCAAAACTATTTTAAATTTAATAATAAAATTTATATGCAAAATGAAGGTCTGCCTATGGGTAGTCCGTTGTCACCTTTATTAGCCAACATATTTATGGAAAACTTAGAAAACCAAATTTTAACATCAGAACTTTCACATAATATTGTCTTTTGGTATAGATACGTAGATGATATTTTAGCATGTTTTCAAGGTAGTCATACAGAATTAAATGAATTTTTAAATTTTATTAATAGCTTTCATACAAATATTAAGTTTACTTTAGAAGAAGAAGCTAACACTTGTATAAACTTTTTAGACTTAACAATTAGAAAATTAGAAAATAATTCATTTGACTTTTCAATATATAGGAAACCAACTTACACTAACACAACCATACCATACGATTCATGTCACCCTTTTTCACAAAAGCTGTCAGCCTATCATTCTATGATACATCGTGCATTTTCAATACCTATGTCACAAAACAATTTTGAAAAAGAAATTTCAATAATTAAGCAAACAGCATTTAATAATGGCTACTCTGTTAAAATAATAGATAAAATGATAGAGAGAAAAGAATACAAATTAGCGATTAATTTAATTTATCCAAATATTAGAGACAAAGAAGACAACAGATAGGTTTCGATAACTTATTTTGGAACCATTTCGGAAAACATTTCAAAAATTTTAAACACTTGTACAAATATAAAGGTAGCTTTTAAATCTTACAACACGACGCGTGATTTGTTATTTAACGCGAAAGAAAAATCTTGTTTCTTGACAAAAGCTGGAGTTTATAAATTAGCTTGTACACATTGTAACGCAATCTACATAGGTCAAACTTCTAGAAATTTTAACACCCGATACAAAGAACATATTTCTGCATTTAGAAATAACCACGCTGACAAATCTACATTTGCAAAACATATTATTGATACCGAACATAGACCTACAATAAATAACCGCATACAACCACTACATTTTTATAATGACAAACGTAAACTAGACTTTTTTGATGCTTTAGAAGTCAAAAGGCACACACACGACAATAACTACCTTGTTTTAAACGAGCAAACTGATTTAATGAATTCCCCTTTCTTGGATATTCTTTTTTCTAATCAAATATGTCAAAGAAAATAAATTTAACTATTATTTCAAAAAAGTTGTAATAAAATAATGAGTTGATGTATGTCGATATTTTCGTTGTATAGAGACTACTTTTATACTGTTATTGTTTAGTTATTTTATTGTTGTAACTGTTATCATAGTTATTATAGGCTAGTTCTAGTTTTTATGTTAAATATTGACATACATCACATAGACATTTTGAAAACCTCATTTGTCATCTGTGTTTCATTTTATTTTCAATTTGATATATATATTTTTTTTTGATTAAAACATCATATCATAACATAGCAACAGATATTTATTTGTAGTTGTCATGATTTCGTACTAATTCAATTTTAATCTGTCTGAAAATGCTGTCAAGCAGCGAAACTATAGTCACAGAAGCATTGAAGAACATCCTAGAACTTACAGAATTCGAAGGGCCACTTGCTCCAGTTAGCTCACGCGCTGGCTACGTCCTTCACCACTAAAAACCAACAGTGAAGCCAGAGAAGTATTCTCCAAGTCTGTATGCAGTATGGACAAGTTTCACCAAGTAAGGGCAACAACAATCAATGAATATATATATATATATATATATATATATATATATATATATATATATATATATATATATTGCGTACGGGCACTGACTTCCATAATTTAGAATAAAAAGAATAGAATTACAATGATTTTTCCCAACTAGAAATTATTTTTGATATCGTCGCTCTATTGAAAACATAAGAGTTTACTTGAGTTGTTTTCCTACAATGCGCTTCTTTTGAGTAAAAAGTTTAGTTTAGCGACAGCTATAGATGAAGACAACTTCGCTGTCGAAATACGTACCTGGCGCATAACTACCTGTTATTATTTTTGTGGTTTTTGGGGTGATTCTCCTTTTTATTTCAGTTCCCAGTCACAGTGTCCAACCTCAGTCTTTTGAGGAAAAAAATTAAATTGTTATATTGTTGGAGAAAATCAATGCAGGTAATTATTGTGCCCTAAATCTATCATTTTTCCTAAATCAGCATTTTATTTATCCTTAATTTTTTTTATGTAGCACACTCAAAAATTTCTGGTACTAGCCGCCACTGATATATCCTGATTATTATATCAATTTTTTTGTGGTCTTTAATATGTTTCATTAGTTGTAATTGGGTGATATCTGGTTTTTGGTCTTTTGTGTTGTGAATACAAAAACCAAAAACCAGTTATCACCCAGTTACAACTAATGAAACATATTACAGACCACAAAAAATGGAAATCTGGGAATAATACTACATTCAACAAACAAACAATAAGAAACAGTTAATGAGAGAACAAATTCAAGTACAAACATTTAAACAATACTTAATAATGGCCCTACAAATAGACAAATTATCAAACCACAGTGATCAAGACAGAAGACCGATACACACGACACAGTTCGAAGGCACAACCAATCACAGAACAGTAAACCGACCACTAGAGGCCCAACGCGCAGGCGCCACATACAACCTCAGACGTAGACCACACATAAGCGATCACAGTCAGTAGCATGCTGATGATGAACCGAGACAGTTTGAAATTGCAGTCCACGTAAATCAATAAAGAATCACAAAGAGTACAGCAGGCAAATAGAGTGTAGTGATTACAGTGTAGTGCAACATTCCGATATATATATATATATATATATATATATATATATATATATATATATATATATATATATATATATATATATATATATATATATATATATATATATCCAAAACACTGGTCAAATTACATAGTATACATTAAAACACAAACCATATTATTACAAATTTGACATCACATAAACAAAATGTACAGTTATAATAAATAAAATTCAGTTAATAAGAAAGATACATCCTTACAATATATATATATATATATATATATATATATATATATATATATATATATATATATATATATATATATATATATATATATATATATATATATATATATTTAATAATAATAATAATAATAATCTTTATTCCATTTATGATACATAAGTTATATACATTGATACAGATGCACCATATATTCTAAAACAGTACTCCACTTATATATCTGGAATAGCACGCGGTTCAGTGTGCTAGCAGTGATTAGTCACACGCTGCCACTGGTCTTCCACCGTTACTACAGCCAAACATACATTGGAAAAAAACATATGCACAAACCTTTTGAACAAAAAATAAATAAATAAAATAATCTAATCTAATCTAATATCACAAACATACTAGTAACCAACCCATACCAAACCCATTTACAAATTAACCCAACCCCTATTATCACCGCATCATAGTGAATGCCTAATCTTATTCTCAAATGCCGACTGGCATTGCAACGCCAACACCCAAAGCACTACACCAGGACATTGCTAAGTAACCCTTTGACAAGACAATTTCCGACGGTACCAACAACGGAATCTGTTCACAGAAAGATTTCTGGCCTCAACAGGGAGCCCATTGTATAATCTCGCCACACCGAACTTGAACGATCCTTCAAACAACGCCGTTTTATGTGACGGAGGGGTCACCGTAAACCTATGTCTCAAATTCAGTGTGTGCACGTCTGTTCTAAAAGTGATTTTGTTGTAGAGATAGGGAGGCTTATGTGTTTTAATGATCCGATAAAAAAGACATCCTAAATGATACCCAACTCTTCCAGCTATATTTAACCACCCACTAGCAGCTGATATACTGTGATACTTCCTTATACCACAGATTAGCCTAATACAAGAGTTTTGAACCTTTTGAATTCTTCAAACATCACAGGAACGTAAACAGGCCCATAGACAGATAGACAATGATTAAAAACTGATAGCACCAACGAATCACACAGCAAGAGCCTACTTTTACGATTTAAATAATGTCTGCAGGAATATACTCTCCTAAGCCTTGAAAATGCTATCATAATGCATCTTGATACATGACTTTCAAATTTCATATCGCTATCCAGCAGCAACCCCAGACTTTTCCCACTCTCTTGAAGAGGCAATCGTAAGCTATTGATTTCTACATCCACCAGTTGGAAATAGTTGAGCCTGTCAACCTTCCTACCAAATAGAAGTAAAGTGGATTTCGCAGGATTCAATTTCAAATTATGTGCTGCTGACACTTGGGAAATAGTATTCAAATCCTCTGTTATTCGACGACACGCTACAGTCACATCCGAAGGCATAAATGAGTAGTACACCTGGGTGTCATCTGCGTATGAGTGAATTTGTGAATACTTGATGTGGCTGAACAGGTTACATGTATAAACAGCATATAATAGAGGGCTCAGGATAGATCCCTGCGGCACGCCTGTTTTCAAAGGTATGTCCTCGGAAAGCTTTCCCCTCAAAAAAACCCTCTGCGATCGATCACTTAAGTAACTTTCCACCATTTTTATTGCAGAATTACCCAGTCCTATATATTCCAAAATGGAAAGAAGGATTGCATAGTTCACCGTGTCAAAGGCCCTGCTATAGTCCAGCAGTACAAGTATTGTCATCAACCCTTTGTCACTTTTATATTTATATATATTTGTGTGGTTATGTGTGAAAAAATTGAAACCGACCACGAACATTTTAAGATTTCATTTCGAAAAGTCGTGATCTCCTCGTTAATGAACTTTTTCAACAAAAACTGACTAGATATTGTGCGGACATCATAAGCGCAGTACAACTCTAATAGTGTAGGCGTAAAAAACGTATGATGTGCTGCTAATTCCAGAGTTCTATAACACTTTATAATAGGTGGCGCGCAGATAAAAAGCCTAAGGAAAACAAATAGTGGCATAAGAGGCAAACGTATAGTACCATTTTGTCTAGTTAGGAGCCGAGACCGCCTCATTAATATTCCAACTTCCTAAATCTTGCAGGAGGGTTGGGGGTAATGATGGTTGCAGGAGCACGGACAATGTATTGTGCTTAACGTACAACGAGTTTAGAAGTTATAAGTGCTCAGACTGGCAGAGGTAAAGTAGAGGTAACAGGAAATGCCTGTGTCGTAAAACACTCTCATCTTGTCCGTGCTATGTGGAGGGTGTCGTGCTTCCAGCACATACAGCGAACCTAAATTATGACCACGGTTGCCAGTTTGGCATTTATAGCTACAGACTGTCAGGCAACAGTTGTGTCAATATTGTGAATCATATTGATCACTCTACAAATTTTATTAAGAAAATTTATATATTACATGTATGTTGTTGACCTGATATTTGTCATTCTAGGGTGGTTGAACCCCTATCGATTCTTTACTTTATTTAAAAGCTTACAGGTCAGAAAATCGCTTATGGCATCTTAGTGAGTTGATTTTAACTGTAACTTTATTATACTGGAGAAAATTAAAAAGCCTGGAGGCAGCAAGTGCGTTATGGCTGTGAATTTTCATAGAAATGATCTGGCACAAAATATTTTATTATAACTTTTTTTCCTGTAACATAGAAATCTAAATTTTGGTGTATAGTTTACTTTTTATACTCTAAACCTACCTACCCAATTTGGTTATCTTAGCTTTTTTATTTTTTGAGATAAACATTTTTTTCTAATGAAAACTCAAAATTTTCCCGAAAAACTCAGTCCGACTTTCCTGATTAACAATTTTTTCCAAGCCATTTACAAAAGGAAGGTACGTGGCAAATTTCATCAAATATATATAATATATATATATATATATATATATATATATATATATATATATATATATATATATATATATATATATATATATATATATATATATATAAACATATAAAAGTTGAAACTGACCCCGGATATGGGTTCTAGGATCTTAGTTCGCGCTCATTTGCAAAAATTTTTTTAAAATTCAAAAGTTGGGATCTCCCCCATTCTGATTTTTTTTACGAAAATTCACTAAAAAGAAATTGAATAGCGAGCATTGACTAACAATAGAAACGACAAAACAGACAGGACGGTCGAAACCGTGTAAGGCAGAAATGGTACGTTATTTACAAAGACGAAATCTGCTCGTTATGATAATCAAACTAAGGGAATAGGAAATGTAATGGTAAGTGGCCTCACATTATAAAGGTGATGAATGTAGTAGGAGACCACGTAAGGCACGTAAAAAGAAATGTTGCATGGAACTTTCAAGTAATTTGTTAGGTCACATAAATAAAAGTTACATAGAGAGCGTGCATTGACTAATAGTGTAAATTAAAGGTACAATCATAGCAAATAGACACACGATGTCTAGTAAGAGGATGCTTCAAAAATTTTCTTTCTCGATAGAACAGAGTAGTGAGCTTTCCAAATATATCATAAAGAAGAAAGAGAGGAAAATAAACCGAAAGTGAAGCTTCAGGAACGTCTTATGCGGTGGAATATAAGTAGGTTTTTGTAGGGTGATGCGTATGTAAAATAGTATAGCAGTAAGAGTAAGCAAAACGTCATGTTAAGAGTAAAGACTGTAACAGCGGCAGAAGCAGAAGTCAAAGGAAGCCACATGTGTTCGGTAAGAGCAAATTTTAGGAAGAAACTATTGACTTTTAATAATAACAATAGACTAAAAACGATGCGAGTTGTAAGGAAAATAGAAATGATCTGGAACAAAATATTTTATTATAATTTTTTTTCTTGTAAAATAGAAATATAAATTTTGGTGTTTAGCTTACTTTTTATATCATAATCCTACCTACCAAATTTGGTTATCATAGCTTTTTTATTTTTTGAGATATCTTTTTTTCGAAAAAACCAAAAATTTTCCGGAAAACCTTGTTAGATTTTCCTTACTAACGAACTTGTCCAAGCCATTTACAAAAGGAAGGTTCGTAACAAATTTTATCGAAATCGGCCGATTATTTTTTGAGTTATCGGTGTGATACACACATATATATATATATATATATATATATATATATATATATATATATATATATATATATATATATATATATATATCTATATATATATATATATATATATATATATATATATATATATATATATATATATATATATATATATATATATATAAACATATCAAAATTAAAACTGACCCCGGATATGGGTTCTAGGGGTCCTAGTTCGCGCTCATTTGCAAAATTTTGTTCAAAATTCAAAAATCGGGATCTCCCCATTACTGAATTTCATCTACGAAAATTCACTAAAAATGCCTAACCCAACAAAAAGAAATAAAATATATAAATGTAATTCTGCATTATAGGCACCAACCGGAAGTTCGAATTTTTCTTCGAAACATGTTTAAAACTACTCCAGTATGCATAACTAAAAGGAAAATGCTGCAAAAACAACCACCCCAAGAGTTACGGGACCCGGAGTGAACAAAGGTGCTGGGGCGGAGAACCAAATAAAGAAGGAACATCGACAAAAACAGCTTAGTTGGACTTTTAAAGTAGCCTTTTTCACATTTTGCATCACCATTTTCTCCTAATAATGTTCTTACCCCTCCAGCACGCTTATTTGCTCCAGGTCACCCAGAATTTTAGGGATTGAAGGTACAACATTTGACTTGTAGCTTATGAACAAAACACTCTACCAGGCCTAAACGACCAGAGATGACCTGACCTCACTTAACCTGAGCACACCTGACCTGACCTGACTAGAAATCTCTGAAGACAACCGAAGAAAGTACAAAGGGTTTGCATTTGACAAAAGAAAAAACGGGTTAGTTTAAACTTTTCGTATGCGACAAGCGTCGAACTAATAATGTCAATAACTCGGCAGCAACGCATTCCCACAATATACAAATAAATTTCCGCGGCATAAAATAGTATCAAAGTGGGTATAAGGTAGGTAGCTTCGTATATCAGCAGTAGATATATCTAAAGCTAGCTGGCCACTAATATTTTCAGAAGCAATTTTATTAATTGTTTCCAACAAAATTAATGACTTGTGAGCAGGAAGGTCGTCTTGCAAAAATCATTTATTTGACATATGAACCTTTCGCAATTACACACTTTCTTCAACTCGACTTCAATAACGGAAACGGACTTTTTAGTTAAACCAATTTGTTTTCCTAAACAATTTAATCTGACTCAAATGCAAATGAAATTATAATAAAAATCCACAGAAATCTGTTATAATTAATACCAACGTAAATCTGATATTATTGAGTACAACAAAACTTAGATTATGTATGCTAAGGTATAAAATCTGCATTATAAATTTTTTTCTTTCTTCTTTGGAATCGGCTGCGGGGAATCCATTATGAACACACTCAGTACCACGCCACAATGTGTTGTAAAGTGAGGTAGTGTAGGGCTCTCACCCACTAAACTCCCCTCCATGGGGTACCGGACCTTGTATAACGGTTTTATTTGGACCACAGCTACTTTTCTGTAGTTTTCACTTTATCCCTAAATCCGGAACCCTTTTTTTGTTTTTTGGTTGGTTGTGATTCACGCCGATGGAGTCCACTCTTATGCAACACTCTGTACGCTCAATCGTGTTGCGGGTTATATACCTCCGCTGCGTCATTATCAGACTAAACACGCCTTATTAAATTTTAACTCTGTATTTCTGTTGTGCCAGTGCCGTTCCGTACCTGAGGCTCTTTGTTTTGTTCGTGGAAGTCCTCGTGTTTCATCCTAGGGGCCACTACCTTTTAATTAGCACGCTGGAATATAATACAGAAAACGTCTTGAATGTTCTAGAGAAGATTAACACATCAATAACACCTGAACACGTTTAAATAAACATATTAAAGCATACAACAAACAAAAACACAAAGGACAATAAAACTTTTAGAGAAACAATACACCTTTAATAATATTAATAATACAAAAATTCACATATAATATAACTATCATTAACATATACAACTACATATAAAAGCATTATACAATATATATATATATATATATATATATATATATATATATATATATATATATATGCAGTTTACCTCACAGAATGTTTTTAGAAACATGGATGCACAAACCGCAAGAGACAACTCCCGAAAAAGCTACAGGACCAGGAGTGAATAGGGGTGCTGGGAGGGGAAGATAAAAAGGAAATATGAGCGTAAAATGCTTAGTTGGACCGCTAAAAGCGGTTTTTTTCTCATTCTACAGCCATAACTCCTTTCAACGCTGTCTACCCCGCATTCGGACCAGGCGCTAAGATATTTTTTGTGCGGTTTATGCCTTAAGGGTGCTGTGGGCATGCAGAAGGCGGAAGAAGAACCTCCACGATGAGGCAGCGTAGCACAACCCTCCACCACCAAAAACGCATTTCACTCATTCCGATAACAAATGTACTGATAGTCAATATTTTGTTGGTTTGTAAACAAAAAATTGACTATCAGAAGATTTCTTATCGGAATGAGAGAAATGCGGTCTATTATTTCAGTTTATCGGTCGGTTTGATACTTGATAGTACTACCAAAAATTAATTTCACAGGGGTGTATTCTGTAGAAGAAAGAGTTGAAATAATTACTCTTTTGTTTGAAAAACGATGACTGTGCCAACCGTACCGCAAATTTGTTTAATGAATGACATCAAAACAGAAATGTTAACAGAAAATACATTTTGGAGTTAGTTGCAAAGTTTCGACAAAGTGGTTCAGTAGCCAACAAAAAACGGGATCCTGAACGTGAATTTCCGATTATAAATGAGATTACCGAGATTGAAGTTTTAGGACAAATTGTTGCAGACCCAACTTTGAGCACGAGAAAATTGGCCACTGTTTCAAACATCAAAAGAAGAACTATTCAGCAAATATTGAAGCATCATAAATTTCACCCGTATAAAATTCATCTTGTACAACAACTCAATGAAGATGGTTTTGGGGGCTGGAGTTTTGTGAAGTTATAACTGCAGGAACAGCTGATAACGGGAGCTTTCTGTTCAATATCTGTTTTTCAGGCGAGTGTACGTTTTTGTTAAACTCAACAGTCAATTGTCATAATTGTCGTTATTGGGTAGATAATAATCCAAGACATTTTCACGTAGTCCATACTCAAACTCCACAGAAATTGAATGTCTGGACTGGCATTCTTTGAGACCGTTTAATTGGATCAATTTTTCTTGATGGCAATTTGAGTGGCGAAACGTATTTGGAGTTACTGGAAGATATCGTTTGCCCTCTACTAATTGACATTGTTGAAAATGATTATTGCTATCAAAAAAATCAATTAGTGTTTCAACAAGATGAAGCTCCTCCGCATTTTTTCACAACGTGTTAGGGAGTCTTTGAACATAGAGTTTCCTGAGCAATGGATTGGACGTAGAGGTGCCATTGAGTGATCCCCTAGATCACCGAATTTAACTCCTTTAGACTTCTTTCTATGGGGCCATTTAAAGAGTAGAATTGTCGCAACCGAATCGAAGTCTCTTGAGGAATTACGACGACGCATTGTTGAAGAATGCCGTCTAATAACTCCACAAACGTTCCAGAATGTCAGAGCTCGTTATGAACAAAATTTGTACTTTTGTATGGAAGCTGGTGGTCAACAATTTGAACACTTACTTAACTGAATAAACATTTTTGAACGTTTGGTTTTGTTTTTTAGTTTTTTTAACGAAAAATTGACTAATTAGTGCATTTCTTATCACAATGAATGAAATACGTTCTTGCAATTCCAACTGTAAATAATTTTTAAACGAGTTGAGAAAACCTCCAAAAAAATTAGTATACTGAATTCTGAAAAGAAAAAGCTTTCAAATGATGCAACACTCGACCCATGTTCCCTATTTAGAATATAAGGGTTGTTATCACCACCCTTAAGGGGTTGAGTTTTATGTGAAAACATGTCCCCCTTAATATAAAAATTGACGTGTTTCAGCGTTTCAAAAAAAAATTCCCTGGGCCCAAATCGCTCTGTTTCGTTTTCAATGCGCCACGCTGTATATATATATATATATATATATATATATATATATATATATATATATATATATATATATATATATATATATATATATGAACATACAAAAATTGAAACCAACCTTGGATATGGGGTCTAGAGGCCGAAATTCGCGCTCATTTAATGAAATTTTCTTCACCATCCACACCTCTCTTAATGAAGTTTCTTAACGAAAATTTACTAATAAATGCCTAATTGTTGTTAATTAAATGATAACTTTAATTTAAGAATGTTGATTTTATAAGTGAAAGATTTAACGCAGAATATGTGAATTCGTAAATAATACTTTTCGTCCACCACGATTTTTACCAAATATAATTGGCCAAATGAGTAAATTATTGAGGCCAATCAAATCAAACCAAAAATGTTTTCGCCGAATGTATGTAACTAGGCGATACTTAATAGGCACATTTGTATAGATATACTCTGTTTATTTGGCAAACATTCATACTTTTTTCCTAAATTTAAATAACGTTGTTAAAGTTTTATCGCTCTAGCGACTCGTCTTATTGCAATCCATGATAAATTCCAAGTGCATCTTGTTCAGCTAGCTGGCAAACCTGCCACATCCGTTTTGATTGAGTATTCAAACAAATCAAGTTCGATTGAGTTCGCTGTGTTGCATCTTTCACAGTTTGCCCTTACATTTATTCTTTCGTCAACTGTTGTCACTTGCAGGAACCAGGATCTTTCAACCTACATGTAACTTTCAGGAGATTCCGACGTACATGCATGAAATGAATTCTGATTAAACTCAAATTTAGCAGGATGTGAAGTCTCTTGAGTATAGAGGTTACGTTTGTAATTTGAATTGCCTTGCTGAATGTATTTATGCACATAATATTACCTACGTGCAGAGTAAAAATCAGTCCTATTAATTGTTGTCGCATTAGTAAAAAAATCTGCGTTATGGTTACGCATTTTCTTAGAAATATGTTAGGAATTCTTGTTACGAAAATTTGCTAAAAAAATATTCTCTATACACAAAATTGGCTAAGAGGCTGTTTCGTCAAAACTAGGTATTTTTAGCAAATTTTCCGTATAAATAAAAGACCTATAATAACTCAGAATCTCACATTTAAGGGCAATCGACCTTATCGCAGTAAGGGCAGTAAGATTATCAAAGGTAAGTTCTTGGTTATGACATGCTTTATACAGGGTGTTACAAAATAGTGAGCCAACCCGCTAACCACGGATCCCCGAGACGAAAATTTTATGACTTTCCTTATAACATTTTTCTTCTGGGGGCCCCGTTTTCGAAATAAAGAGTGTTGAAGTTGAACTTGAAATATAATTTTTCATTTCTAATTTTTATGTTTATGAAGTTATCTCCATGAAATTTTGCACGTAGCCTTATCTCAGAACTAGACGCGATCTGTGTAGATGAGGAGAGAAAAATCAAGTACCAAGGGGGGTACAGGGGGGTGGAACAATTATTGACCCTCTAAACTTTTTTGTGCGCACGCCAATGGTTTCAAAACAAATGGCCTTTGTTAGACAAAATAATTTTATAACTTTTGTTTCTCTAGTTTAATTTTGATAAAACAACTAGTTTATGAGTTATTGTAAGTTGTATGGTCGGACCCAAACAGGCGAGAAAAAACCGACGAAATTTTTTCATTTATAATTTTTATGTTTTTGAAGTTATCTCCATGAAATTTTGCACGTAGGCTGATTTCATAACTAGACGCTATCTGTGTAGATGAGGAGAGAAAAATCAAATCCCAAGGGGGGGTACAGGGGGGTGGAACAAGTATTGACCCTCTAAACTTTTTTGTGCGCACGCCAATGGTTTTAAAACAAATGACTTTTGTTAGACAAAATAATTCTATAACTTTTGTTTCTCTAGTTGAATTTTGAGAAAACGACTAGTTTATTAGTTATTGTAAATTGTATGGTCGGACCCAAACAGGTGAGAAAGAACCTACGAAACATTATCTCCATGAAAATAACATGTAGTCTTATACCACGACTAGACGACATCTGTATGAATAAAAAAAATCAACCCTCTACATTTTTTATTCGGGCGCCGGTGGTCTAATAGAAACTTAAATCGTAGATTATTTGCGTTCGTCAACGCCGGTGACATGTCTCAACAAATTTAAAAAAAATTGGAATTTTTTTTTACTTTCACTTTTACTTTTTTGCAATCAGAATAAAGAATGTAATACACAGAAATTGTAGCTCATTCCATTGCCGTAAATTTTGCTGCTTGAATACATACATACTTGTTTCACACATATGTAATTAGAAGTCATCAAAACCGTTTTATAAGTATAACTTCTTTAAACTTAAACTGTCAGTCTAGTATTAACATGAAAACTAAACTAAAAATAAGGAAAAATGGTAAGTAAAGCGATGTTATAGAAATAAAATTATAATTAAATTAAATGATCAATATAGCTACCACCATCTAGGATGCACAGGCGGGCTCTTTTGAAAAGAGAAAACCGAATTTTTTTGAAAATGTCTGGTTTCATACGGTATTCCTCTGCGCCTTGTAGGTTTCGTTCCCGCAGGTGTTCTCCATCGAGTATAGGCACCCTGTACACAAATTCTTTCATATATCCCCAGAAACTAAAATCTAAGGGGTTGAGGTCGGAGGAACCACATGTTATATTTCATGGAGATAACGTTTCGTAGGTTCTTTCTGATCTGTTTGGGTCCGAACATACAACTTACAATAACTCATAAACTAGTCGTTTTCTCAAAATTCAACTAAAAAAACAAAAGCTATATAATTATTTTGTCTAACAAAAGTCATTTGTTTTGAAACCATTGGCGTGCGCACAAAAAAGTTTAGAGGGTCAATACTTGTTCCACCCCCCCTGTACCCCCCTTGGGATTTGATTTTTCTCTCATCATATACACAGATGGCGTCTAGTTCTGAAATAAGGCTACGTGCAAAATTTCATGGAGATAACTTCATCAACATAAAAATTAGAAATGGAAAACTATTTTTTAAGTTCAATTTCAACACTCTGTATTTCGAAAACGGGGCCTCCAGAAGAAAAATGTTATAAGAAAAGTCATAAAATTTTCGTCCCAGGAATCCGTGGTTAGCGCGTTGGCCCACTATTTTGTAACACCCTGTATATTTCGTGTCAATTTTTCACCTCTACAGAAGCCTACAGCAACTCGAACAAATAACTCGGTTACAAAATATCAAAATATCCGATATCTTACCAATAACTGAACTAAGTAACTAAAAGTTAAAAGAAGAAAGGATCACATTGCAATTAGCTGCTCTGCAACCAAGCCTGGACCAAACTTAGAAAATGTCCCATTCTTTTAAATTTAACAGTGGTTTTAGCAATGTGACGATGTAATAACGTCATTTAGAACCATTTTTCCGTATGTGTGTGTGTCCCCTAAATGCAATGTCCACTACAAGGTTCTTTCAAGAAAATAACATTACCTTGCTTCCATGGCCTTCTCGCACTCCGGTCTTGTCACTAATCGAACATGTGTCAGATATTATTAGCAATCGACCAAATTACCTAGTTGACCTTCGTCACCAAAATCAAGAAGACTGAGATAACATTCCTTAGTATCCCATAAATTATTTAGTTTTAAACATGGGTCGACGAGTTATCGAATGAAAAAAAACCGCGGTGGAACCACTCCTTGTTAAATAACTTTGTTCTTTTTTAGTGAATTTTCATAAAGAAAACATTTTCAAAATGTTCGGTATAAAGGAAAGTGGACTGTATTTAATTTGAAAGCAGTATTTATTATCAACCTTTTACCTCGTTTGAGCGATAAAATTCAGGGGGATGTTGTACGTTCGCCGGCTCTGCCGATACTGACATTAACTGATGTGTCAGGTCTCTTGATGCTATTCACTATTGCAGTGGAGCGGCTGTTACTTATTGCAATGTTGCAGCAACATGGTCCCCTACGTTTAAAGCTCCAGCATTTCAAAACACTAAGCAAGTTCCAAAGCTGGTCAGCTTTTTAATAGTTGGCTGGTGTAGTATACTTGCAATATGGTAGGTGGTAGTGGAATTTTCCTTTACGTGATCGTAAAGGATTTTTTCACGCCCGAGGAGGTACCACCCCGTGCATCAAGGGGCCGGTGAAATCCCAACGGACGTTTCCGGTTCTGGTGTATGAGTCGGTTTCCCTTATAAACAAAAATGATGATGGCTCCTCCTTGTACAAAAGATTCCGGAGGCAAAATACCCCTCCATTCGGATCTCCGGGAGAGGGGTGTACAGTGGGTGCCAGCATCGAGATTTACAATATCCTTCTCGAATATATGTGGCCTAAATTCTAACCTGAACTCCGTCCACCATTTACTGCAAGCTAATAGGCCCCAACTCCCCTTCTTGACCGAAACTCAAATCAGTGCCAAAACAGCCACTAATCACTATAATTTCCCGGGGTATGAGCTCCTTACTTCTTTTAGATTGCATGGAGGCGTGTGCGCGTACGTCTGTAGTAATCTGTCCTGCACTAGACTCCCCAATTTAGAAGGTGGAAGAAAAGACATACTATGGATAAAACTCTCTCTCTCAGGGCTGCAACTAAATTCATCTGTTGCATTTACCGGTCACCTTCTGACAACAACTTTGTCCAGCTCTTTGACTACCTTTCTGAAAAAACCGACCATCTGATTTCTGAATATCCTTCCTCCGAGGTCACTATTCTTGGTGACTTCAATGTACATAATAAGGAATGGCTAGGATCTTCAAAAACCGATCCACAAGGAAGTTCAGCGGAGGCCTTTGCAGTCAGCAATTCTTTAGCCAATATGGTTCAGCAACCTACTTACTTTCCTCGCATCCCAACACACAGCTCAAATCCCTTGGATCTCTTTCTTACTACAAATCCTGACTGCTATAAGATATCAGTCACCGCCCCCCTGGGTCGCTCAGACCACGGCATGGTCACTACTTCCTGCGCAATGCAACCCGAGGTCACACAGTCATCACACCCACGCATTGTTTGGCACTACAACTCCGCGAACTGGGACGAAATGCGAGATTACTTTACCTCCTTTCCATGGGCGTCTGTCTGCTTCTCTCATCCTGACCCCTCTGATATCTCACAAAACGTCACCGAAATTATCCAAGCTAGCATGGAATTATTTATTCCACGTACACAGAAAACCTCTGCAGCCACTCAAAAGCCGTGGTTCTCTAAATCCTGTGACAAGGACAGACTTGAAAAGGTCAAAGCGCACAAAAAGCTTCTACACAATCCCAGTCAAGAAAACCGTCAAGCATTTAACGACGCAAGAAACCGCTATGTCCGCATTCTTTCTGAGGCAAAAAACTCGTTTAAAAACCACATCAAAAACAAAGTCCTCTTAAGCTCCAGCTGCAATAAACCCTTCTGGACTCTTTGCTAAATCTATTGGGAATAATTTCTGCAAGAGCACGTTCCCACCTCTTGTCTCAGGGAATGAAATTGTTTCTACCGCCCTGGGCAAGGCTGAACTTTTTGCCTCGTTGTTCGCCGGCAATTCTACTCTCAACCCACCTCCGAATGTTCAATCACCAACAGTCCCCAATGTCACGCATAAAATGACGGATATCATTTTCAAAACTAGAACGGTACGAAAGATGCTCTCTTCTCTTAATACCAGGAAAGCCTCCGGCCTTGACGAGATCCCAGCAATTGTTCTCAAAAAATGCGCACCAGAACTTGCTCCTGTCCTGACTCGTCTGTTTCAGACATCTTACAATAGACGCATATTCACTAGTAACTGGAAAACTGCTCGAGTACAACCCGTCCCCAAAAAAGGATCGAAAGCGCTTCCTAGCAACTACAGGCCTATTTCTCTCCTTTCAGTCATCTCTAAAGTGATGGAAAAGTATATAAACACCGAATTACTAAAATTTCTTGAAAAACACAGTCTAATCCACGACAGGCAGTATGGATTCCGTCAGCGCAGATCAACTGCCGACCTCCTTTCCTTTGTCACCCATTCTTGGAACAAGTCTATGGAACTACACGGTGAATCCCAGATTGTCGCTCCAGACATATCCAAAGCATTCGACCAGGTCTGGCACGCAGCGCTACTTAATAAACTACCGGCCTATGGCCTACCACCAAAACTCTGTACGTGGACTGCAAATTTCCTCTCCAACCGGAGCATTTCTGTTGTCGTGGATGGCCATTCCTCTAAACTGTATCCAATTAATGCAGGAGTTCCTCAAGGTTCAGCGTTAGCCCCTACTTTGTTTCTTCTCCACATTAATGACCTCCTCTCTAGCACATCCAACCCAGTTCACAGTTACGCGGACGACAGCACCCTCCACTCCAATATACAATACACTAAGCCTGTCTCTTTAGCCCAACTAGATGAGGATCGCAGACTCATGGAGGTCTCCGCAGATCTCCAAAAAAATATTAGACTGGGGAAGTAGAAATCTTGTACAATTCAACACCAACAAATCACAGTCTTGCCTTCTTTGTCATAAGAGATACACCAGCCCTAGACCCATCACAATAAACAATCAAGTTATTCAAAGTAAAAAGTCCTTTTCACTTGTTGGCATCTGTGTGGATCGAAATCTCAATTGGCACCAACATGTCACATCAATTGCAGAAGCGGCTGCTAAGAAATTAGGTTTCCTCTTCCGGTCTCGCAAATATTTTTCACCAGCTAATCTATATACTTTCTATACTTCAGAAATAAGACCAAACCTCGAATACTGCTCCCACATCTGGGGTGCTGCTGCCGCTTCTACACTCGCTATCCTGGACTTCATTTAAAAGAGAGCTATACGTCTCATCGGTGACCCTACCCTTACCCAAAGGCTGCCATCCCTTGCCCACCGACGTGCCGTTGGTAAACTCTCTCTCTCTTTTATAGATATGTGCATGGGCACTGCTCAGAGAAGCTTTCTTGCATAATTCCTCCACCTGCTGCCCCCAAAAGATCTACCAGGGGAACAGAGCGAATGCACCCTTTTACTGTCCAGGTCACCAGACATAGAACATCTTGTTATGCCCGCTCTTTTATCCCGAGGACTTCCAAGTTGTGGAATTCCTTGCCGGCACATGTTTTTCCTTCTCCCCCGAACCTCCAAACCTTCAAGTCCAGAATTAACAAGTTGCCTCTGTCCTCCTTGTCGACACCCACTGTACGATAGTATTTAGGCTGTAAGCCCTCGTGGTGTGTTGTTGAAATTAAAAAAAAACAATTAATATAAGAACAAAGTGTGTTACACAAAAAAAATATAGTTAATACAATTCATGAATGACATTGAACATCAAGGCATAACATAAAAATTGTAAGAAATGACGTTAAGTTCATTGAAAAATAAATAAACAAATATTCATGTGGATATGAGTCCGCGATGGACCAGTCTTGTACAAGTGACGCGCTCAACGTTCAATTAGCTTTCTTTGAAAGTGTTTCATATCACTCACTCACAGTTGGTAAAGGGCACAGTTTAGAAAACGCATGTTTGATTACGTCCGTGCTGGTCTTCACAGTGGCGACTCTCGTTTCAGCGTCCTGTCCGGGGTGAACCTCGACTATTCTACCCATCTTCCAAGACAGAGGAGGTTGGCCATTTACTTTTACTACAACTAGATCTCCGACCTTGAGTTGATTGCCCTTAGTTGATAACCATTTTGTGCATACTGGCAGATATTCTTTCTGCCAGCGTATCCAAAAGTGTTGAAGAATGTACTGAATTTTCTGGAACTGGTCTAATCTATTTGAAATAGATGTAAGATTTGGATCAGGCGGTGAAACCAGCGATCTTCCTATCAGGAAATGAGCGGTGGTTAAAGGACCAAGGTCGTTGGGGTCACTTGGTAGGGGGGAATTAGGTCGGGAATTTAGGACTGATTCTATCTGTATTTACAAAGTAAACACTTATTCAAAGGTTAGGTATGTATTGCCCATCACTGTTTTCATGTGATGTTTGACTGATTTAACGCTAGCCTCCGGAAAAAGTTATAAGCAAACGAACAATCCTGTCAGGAACCTCTCAGATCTTCGATCCACTTGGCCTCCTGTGTGCAACAGTGATTATTGCTAAAATAATCTTGCAAGAACTCTGGCTAGAAAAGGTGTCGTGGGACGAACCTATCACTCATAAAATTAGGGGTTCTCATATAGAAACCAACTTCTTTGTTTGAATGAAGTCAAAATTCCTAGACACCTGATATGCAAAAATCCTGTTAGCATTGAGCTTCATGGATTCGCAGACGCTAGCATATTGGCGTATGATGGATGCCTGTACGTAAGATCTACAGATCCAGATGGTAACATCTTTGTTAGACTTCTTTGTGCAAAATCACGAGTATCTCCACTCAAGACTGTAACTATTCCAAGGTTAGAATTATCCGCAGCTCTAATTTTGTCAAGACTAATGCATCATGTGATCATTTCTGTGCATATAGTGTTTGACAAAATCGATTTGTGGTCAGACTCAACTGTGGTCCTAGGATGGTTAAAGACGTCACCCAATATACTCAAGACTTTTGTTTCTAATCGGGTGGCAGAAATTCAAGGTTTGACACATAATTGTGTTTGGAACCATGTGCCGACAAAATCCAATCTTGCAGACCTACTTAGCAGAGAAATTTTTCCTCAAGATTGATCGAAGTGTACCATCTCGTTCTCTGGTCCATCCTGGTTGACTTTGCTAACTTCTGAGTGGCCAACACAAGAGCATATTTCCGCAAACGAGCTCCCTGAACTGAAAAGGGCTGAATTATCCCCTCTGATAACAACCGTTACTAATGACATCTTCGAGATATATTCAAATCTTGTTTGACCAAAATGTTTTATAAAGGAAAGTGGACTATTTAATTGGAAAGTGGTATTTATTATCAACCTTTTACCTCGTTTGAGGGATACAATTCAGGGAGATGTTGAACGTTCGCCGGCATTGCCGATACTGACATTTACTGATGTGTCAGGTCTCTTGATGCTATTCACTATTGCAGTGGAGCGGCTGTTACCTAGTGCAATGAAGCGGCAACATGCCCCCCCCTACGTTGAAAGCTCCAGCATTTCAAAACAATTAATATAAGTACAAAGTGTGTTTCACAAATAAAACTGCGTCACTTGTGTAAGACCGGTCCATCGCGGACTTATATCCACATGAATATTTGTGTATTTATTTTTCAATTGACTTTTTCTTACAATTTCAGTGTTATGCCTTGATGTTCAATATGTCTGTCATTCATGAATTGTATTAACTATATGTTTATTTTTTGTTCGTGCAGTATAAAGCGGAAAAAAATACATCTTTAATGAAACCACAGCCAGCTATGGTTTCCATTAAAAAACAAACAAAAGTTTATGCCATAACTCAAAAGTTACTGATCTTTTTAAAATTTGCATATTTTTGCTTTATTTGGAATATATTTTTCTACAACTATTTCCTTTACACCTTTCCAGTAAACCCAATACTAACGCAGCTAAATGCATTTAATGAAATCGGCAAATATTAGTTTTTTCAAAATATCTAGTAATCTGTGACATTTTTATGTAAACAAAAACAGTTCTGAATTACACTCATAAAACTCCACTACTTTCCTTATTTAACCGCCTCTCTAACTGTAGTAGTTTACGATATCCCTGTACTAAACATAAAAAACCACCCTTTATATATATATATATATAAATATATATATATATATATATATATATATATATATATATATATATATATATATATATATATATATATATATATATATATATATATATATATATATACAGGGTGTCCCTCTAACAATGGGCCAAACCCATATATTCGGATAGAGCATCAAAAATTAAATAGACTTTCATCAATACGTTTTGTCCGATTGTTGCTTCGATATACAGTGTGTTAAAATTGACTTTGAAAAAAATTAAATCGCTCGTTTTTCTGCTAATTACTGGAATATTGATTTGGAACTTTGTAATAGGGGGTTATGCCGCTTCCAACCGTGATACCTATTTTGAGCTACATCATAGTTGGCGCCACCTACACTAAACCCGAATGTCATAACTTTTTCGATGATCAACTTTCTGCAAATCTGTTCAGAAAAACTGAAAACTACTAATTTTTTGTACGAAAAAAGTATACTTAGTTGAAACTCATAAAGTGAGTGGTTACCGAGATATTGCGGTTTTATTAATGGTGTGCATTGAAAATCTCTCAAATCTGAAATTTTATTCTGGCCCAAAGTTCATCTCTGGAGTTACAAACATTATTGTGTATGTACCAGTTGTTTCAAGTAACCCCAATGGAAAATTCTAGAGGATTGAGGTCGGTGTATTTTAATCATAATTTTCTAATTCTAAATCAATTCCTAAAAATTGGGAAGTTTCTCTGGATTTAATTCGATTTCATAGAATAAGTATGTTTTTGGCAAATAAAAGATGTATTCCTGTGGACATATCACGGCGCTAATAACTATAGCAGTTGATTGACCGGGTCAACAACTGTCAATGAAGTAGATGAAATATCTTTTGTTTTTCGTTTTCATAGGGATGTCATTTGCGTAACACAATAAACATAATCTGTCAATTTTGACAAGCACATGGTTTTTCAATTAAGAGCAGTAGGTAGTTATTATTTCTGAAATGCCTCGCCATAATGAGTTTAGCAATATTGAGAAGAGATATATGATCTGCGTTTATGCGCAATCAAACTTCCGTAGCCACCAAGCCGCCGCCAGATACTTGGAATTATATCCTAGTCGTAGACAACCAGATCACAAGACCTTTAGAAGATTATACGATAAATTAGGTATGTAAAAGAGTAATATGCACTCATTGCCATTGATTATTTCTGAAACGAAAGTTTTGACAAAATTGACACCTGAGGGCTGGAAAAATCGTGAAATACACATTTTGTTGCACGGATGCGTATCATCTCGTCCTAATGTATTCGTATGTGAAACTGGTTCTTTCAATTCGAAGTCGGAAGTTGGTGGACCAAGACGTCCTGTACATCAAGAGGAAGAGATATTAGTACGCCTTGCAGAAGATCCGGAAACAAGCGTAAGACGCCTCTCTGCAGCAACTGGAATAAATAAATCAAGTATTGGTAGACTTCTCAGAAAAGAAAAGTTACATCCTTACCACTTCACACCAGTGCAGAATCTTTTACCTCTAGATTTTCTATCTAGATTGGATTTTTGTGAACGCATTCGTCGGTATCAGAATGACGATCCGTTTTTCTTCAACAACATTCTATTCACTGACGAAGCGACATTCACAAGAAGAGGAGTTTTCAATTTCAAAAATGCTCACACATATGACAGCAGCAATCCTCATTTGACGCGAGAACACCATTTTCAACATGAGTTTTCCATTAATGTCTGGTGTGGCATACTAGGCGACGTGTTGTTGGGACCAATAGAACTTCCTGCAAGGCTCAATGTGGAGAATTATTCAATTTTCTTGAGAGATCAACTTCCTATTCTCTTGGAAGATGTCCCTCTAGACGTGCGCAGGAGATTATGGTTCATTCACGACGGGGCACCTGCCCATTATGGACTTCCTGTCAGAGAATTTCTGAACCAAAATTATCCGCGCCGATGGATAGGTCGAGGTGGAGATTTTCCTTGGCCTGCACGTAGCCCCGACCTCAATCCTCTAGATTTCTTCATCTGGGGTCACTTGAAAGAATTAGTATACAAGAATATTTGTAACTCCAGAGATGAACTTTGGGCTAGAATAATCGAATCCAGTGATATATTGAAAAACGATTATCAAACTTTTTTTAAGGTGAGGCAAAATTTTGGGTTGAGACTAGAAAAATGTATTGAAGTAGGCGGAGGCCATTTTGAGAATCTTATTAAGTGAATTGTTCGATAATTGTCAATTTTTTCTTATAATTTAGTGATAATAATAATGTTAATAAAATTTCAGATTTGAGAGATTTTCAATGCACACCATTAATAAAACCGCAATATCTCGGTAACCACTCACTTTATGAGTTTCAACTAAGTATACCTTTTTCGAACAAAAAATTAGTAGTTTTCAGTTTTTCTCAACAGATTTGCAGAAAGTTGATCATCGAAAAAGTTATGCCCCTGTAAAACATTCGGGTTTAGTGTAGGTGGCGCCAACTATGATGTAGCTCACAATAGGTATCACGGTTGGAAGCGGCATCCTCGATAACCCCCTATTACAAAGTTCCAAATCAATATTCCAGTAATTAGCAGAAAAACTAGCGATTTAATTTTTTTCAAAGTCAAATTTAACACACTGTATATCGAAAACAAGCAACACTCGGACAAAACGTATTAATGAAAGTCTATTTAATTTTTGATGGTCTATCCGAATATATGGGTTTGGCCCATTGTTAGAGGGACACCCTGTATATTTATGGAGGTATTGTTCAAAGGTGAACCTTATGTGCTAAAAGCTTTAAAATGGATGTTAAAGGTTCAAATCATTACATGTTGGTATATCAGCATTTGGGTAATAAGCTAAGGGGAGTTTTGCAGTCCAGTCATTATAAAAACCCTTGTGATGCCTTCAGGATTCATATGGCACTTTTCTATACTAATTGGTATTAGTTACATCAAACACAATTTAAAGATATTGGTGAAATGGTAAAACGCAATTTCTCAATTACTATCACTAACAATACGTACCATTATATCGAACACTTTCAGCTTAAAATTTATTTCTGGTTGCTGAATGGAGATAGAGTCTGTTCAGTTCGTAATCACGCATGCTATAATTCCTGTTTCGTAATAGGAAGCCAGATTGAAGGCTTCATTATGATGTCCCGTATCATTTCCAGGGCTAACGATGTGAACTGACGTGAATTGCGGTAACACGGGATAGGATATCTTTGATTCATTTACACCAGCGTCACGGATTAGGCTTTTACTAATGAATGAGTCTAATGTGATAGGGCACACGTTGCTTGTGAAAATATCGCAATTTCAATTAGAAATATTATTGTATCTGAAAACAGCTTATAGCGGAGTGACATTGCAAAACAAGAAAACATTTTATATGTATTGTTGACTTTGAGACTTTCCTAAGATGGCTTAGCCAAAAACAACGGATTACGAATATATACAGGGTGTTTCAAAAATGATGTTCTATGTTACAGGTGCACATTTAGCACAAAAAAAGAAGACTATGTCTTTATATAAGTTTTTTAAATACAGCGTGTAAAGTTATTCGTTTTTGTCAGTTTTTCACGAATAAGTCTGAGCCAAATTAAAATTTTGGCGTGAAAGTTGGCATGCGAGGGTTTTTGAGGGCAAGAAATTTAAATATGTTATTGTTAATAACACTGCTCGTAGAGGGCGCCACCTGTAAGACTATGCTTGCATTCAGTTGACTATAATTTTTTGACACCCAGTAATATCGACCTACCTATAGCTACTTTGCAGCTTTAATCAATTGTAAGCAAAAATGTATATTTAATCCAAATCTCTCAGACACACCATTTTCGAGATATTTCAATTTTTGTATGTCGATGTCACTCAAAAATTAATTTTCTCAAGTAATTAATTGTATTGTCTGTAAATTTTAACAACAAATAAAACAACAAATAAAAAAGTTTATAATATTCTGGACTACAATAAATGTTCAAAATGGCCACCCTCCACTTCAATACACTTTCGTATTCTGCGGAGCATACAACGTCGTACTCTGTGAAATATTTCTGGTGTATTTCTAATTTGTTCGCATCCAAAGAAAATTCTTTGCTGCATATCATCAAAATTTTCAACATTTGCTTTATAAACAATACTTTTGAGATGCCCCCATAAATAAAAGTCCATAGGATTTAATCAGGTGATCGAGCCGGCCATGGCTGAGGTCCACCGCGTCCGATCCATATGCGTCCAAAAGTATTGCTTATGTAATTTCTGATATTTAGGGCGAAATGTGTGTGTGTGTGTGGGGGGGGGGGGTGGCTCCGTCAATCATAAACCACTCGTTATGTCTTATGAGATGAGGTACATTTTCTAATAACCCATTTAGTTGGTTTTGCAGGAATTCAAGATAAGTTGTAGCCTGAAGTCTGTGAGGTAAAAAAAATTGGTCCTATCAAATTACACCCTACAGTTCCAGCCCATACATTTCAAAAAATTGCTGTTGATGATACCTTTCAAAAACTGCGTGGGGATTTTCGTCAGCCCAAATATGGCTGTTACGAAAATTGACGATCCCGTCGCGCCTAAATCTAGACTCGTCAGTAACAATATACAATTCAACAAGTTCTCTACATTATTATGTTGAAGAAACCATTGGCAAAATTGTAGGCGAGGTACAAAATATCTTTGAGGCGTTAGTGCCTGCACACGTTGGATGTGATATGGACGAAATTGTTGCTCGTGAAGAACTCGCCATATCGTTTTGCATTGGGTGCTCCCAGATGATTGACCATTTCCCTAGTACTTATTTTTGGATTTTGTTCAATTTTATCCGGAACAGCCTCTTTAAGATCAGGATTTTGTTCACTTTGTAGCCTGACTCCATCAGCAGTAACTTTATTAAGGGTACCTGGTAAAAAAAATACACTCGAAAGAGAAAGATCGATGTATTAGATAATGTAAGTATGTACCTATTTCTCGCAGACGGATGTCAATCCGTTAAAATATCCTTCTGTCTGGAATTCTCCGATTTGGGGAGGCTTCTTCATACAGTCGTTTCGCCTCATAACAGTTACCAAAAGCCCGTGCATACATAACATGCATGTCGGTTAGTTCCTTGTTGGTAAAGACTTCCATATCTAATTAGAAAACTTACGGAGAATACAATATATTACTTAAAAATAGTGAGAAGTCTCAAACGTAAAAGTCAAATGTAGTATATGTCACGACGCAAAAATCAAGTCCCGTAACAGTGGAAACCACTTTGTTAAATGGTTTGTTCAAAGTTTGTTATCATGGATTTTATTTTATCTTCATGATTGTGTGTTGTCAGTTCTTTTTTTCTGGTAAGATTTTAATTTTTAACTAGAGAATAATAAAATTAAGTTTATACATAGTGATAGCAACTAAGAGGTGAAAAATATATTCCTATGATTTGTCGCAGAATTAATTTTTGAGCGACATCGACATACAAAAATTGAAATATCTGGAAAATGGTGTGTCTGAGAGATTTATATCAAATATACATTTTTTGCTTACAATTGATAAGGGCTGCAATGTAGCTATATGGTAGGTCGAAATTACTGGGTGTCAAAAAATTATAACCATGTCTTACATGTGGCGCCCTCTGCCAGCAGTGTTATTAACAATAAGATATTTAAATTTCTTGCCCTTGAAAACCCCCACATGCTAATTTTGACGTCAAAATTTTAATTCGACTCGGACTTATTCGTGAAAACTGACAAAAACAAATAACTTTAACACGCTGTATTTAAAAAACTAAGCATTTGCGGACCCATGTTTATATGAAAAAATAGTCCTAGTTTTTTTATCTGAATGTGCACTTGTAACCTAGACCATCATTTTTGGAACACCCTATATATATATATATATATATATATATATATATATATATATATATATATATATATATATATATATATATTCTGTGTATGTTTGTATGTATGTATGTAAAAGTGGCCAAAAGAACCAAATGAAATATCTCACACACAGTTCCGAAAAACCTAAATTGTTAACAGGAGGATACCCAAATCAGGGATGGCATTAGCAATGTTGTCGAGTTTGGCCGTCTTTTATATTATATATATATATATATATATATATATATATATATATATATATATATATATATATATATATATATATATATATATATATATATATATATTATACAAATATATACATACAAATTGGAACTAACCTAGGACAGTGGTTTTGTGGTTTTAAGAGGTTTAGTTGGTGCTCATTTGAAGACATTTTTTTATTTCAAATTCATGCTCTTTTCATCAGCGATGTTTTCTTAAAGTCGCCAGGTCAAAGAATTAGGTAATTATAACCCCTGAATTTACACGTTTGCGTAACCAACCAGATTTGTTCCGAAATTGAGTCTACATTGTCATTTTATAACACAGCTCTTACTTTATTACACGGATTTCCCAAATGAAAACAGGCATCTGCTTTTTCACATTCGTCTAAGTTATGCAAAAAGCCCCCGATGGAATCCAACACAAATCACACTTATTCAGTTTTCGAGATGCTAGACCTTATGTAACTGTCTGCGCTGAAGAATGCTGCATTAATAAACAAATAGCTTCCACTTTTCTAGACCCCACGGATGTTTTTAGCAATATTATCTTTTTGTCTTAATACTTTCCATATTACCTTTTTTTTGTGTCACAAGTAATGCAACAAGATTTCTGAATGTAAACTATTAGATAGTGATAACATTTAAAGAACTGAACATTTATTTGGGTTGCTGATCATATGCTTTTGAGGAGGTGCTAAATTAAAGAATTAGTAGATTATTCAGTGATGATATTATTTTAGTTTTTGGGCCAGCGTTATTTAATTGCCTAATTTCTACCTGGCTGTTCTCCAATGGTCAAACTCACTTCGCAGATTAATTGACGTTTCTCCAACCATGATCATGAGCTTCTGAGAAATTTCTCTAGTAAGGTCACAGCCTAAGATACAATAAGCAGTGAAACTCTCCCCGGCGATACGAAATGCGATCAAAAAAAGCATGACAGTTTGTAATATTTATCTTTCTCTACTTTACCACCTTTACACTTTTATTATTTAAATCTTTACCAGAACATATCGCGACTTAACTTCACGGTTAAGACGTTTGAATTTTTAAAACAATTTATTTAATACTTTTGAACAATCAATACTTAATTACTTAGTTACAAAAATGAATAATATATAATACTAAAAATAAGACGATCAACCTACATGTGATCTACAGTCTCAGCACTCGATGTGCGAAGGACTAACTCGCAACAAGAAATGAACGGTTCTCCCACTGTGATTAGCCTCTTTATAGTCTTTCCTCCAGGCGTGGCACTATTGTCTCTGGATCACAAGGAATCTGCTGATGTTGATTCTCATAGTGATATTCCGTTCTACTTGCACTTTGGAACTGCAAGTTCTTGGCTCCGTTCAGACGGCGGCTGACTCAGCGGTTCTTACCGTGGGAAGGCGACATTGTATTATAATGGGCCATTGTTTGGGCTCCATTTATCTCCTCCCCTTTTTGAAGACGAAGCTATGGTTCGTTCCGGATTTTCAACGGAAATCCGGATTCGGTGGTTCCTGTTTTTGTTTCTTTATCTTCCTTGCGGGTTCTTCGTTTTTTCAACCCCATTCGGACGGCTATCGTTGTGATGGTTATTAAGACAGCTATGTACAGTAATATTGTCCATATACTCAGGTGATGGATTGGTATTGTTATAGGTCCTGGTATATTTTGTTTAATTTTTTGAAGTTGGTGTTGGATTTGATTGATGTTGTGTAGCTGTACGTTTTCTAATGATATTTCGGGTACTGGTCCTGGATTTGGTTGATCTTCTTGAATGGGGGGTTCTAGTGTAGGCAGGTTGAATAGTTGTTGTGTTTCTGCTGTTGCTGGGCCGGTCTTGTAATTTTTGTTGCCTATAGTTAATTGGCAATTTGGTTGCAGGTTGATTAATTTTGTACCCTTGATGATGTTGGTCCACTCCTGTTCCTTACAAGTTATTCTGGCGTTAGTTTCTTCGGGTGCTATAACTATATACTGACTGGTTCCATATCTCGAAACTGTGGTTCTATTAATTTTGATTACTTCTTGATTACAATTGTTAATAGGTTTTTGAAATTTTATTAGCTTTATTTCGCATGGGTTTTGATCATTCATGGTTGTTGGATTGTCGTCTTTGCAAAAATATATTTGGTTCTTTAAATTTTGACATTCTTCATTACGATAGGCATATTGTTTACTGCTTAGGATAAGGTATTTGGTTCTAGGAAGTATCATGGTAAAAAGGTGTGTCTTTCTAGGGACAGGTAATGTATATAATTGGTAATAATCATATTCTGATTCATCTACCAGAGGTATTTCTATTTGAAATATAATTTTGAAATTGTTTTGGACGGCTTTTATTTTAAAGACTTTTTCGTATAGATTTAGATCAGTGGTTGTTATTACTCTAGTATTAGTTACATAATTTTGTATCTTATTGATTTCTTTTACTATAATTTTTGTTTTTAATATTGATGTGTGAAATATTCCTAGTTTTGCGAAAGTTATGGCATTTTCTGTTGTTAATGCTATTTCTTGAATATTGTGTAATAATTGTTATTATTATTATTTATCCTATTTACTATCGTGCCTTGGTTATGACTCAATCCTACTATCGTTCTATTAACTTCGACGATTGCCTCGAGCTTGACCAAATTTTGGAACCTAAAAGTTCATGAATTTTGATTTTGATCTGTCGTTAAGACTTCTAATGCTTGCTGAATGCGTTCCTCATTCTGTGAATCGAGATTCCCTGTATTGACTTAAACATAGAACCTAGTCGGTTTATTATGTTATGTTTTTGTTGTTTATTTAAAAGTGTGCCCTGTGTTGGAAAAAATCCCATAAAATGTATTATCCCTGTTTTCTGTAGTAAAATTCACTTATGAAATTTTGCTATGCAGAATTATAATCTGTTATTGTTAATTACTGGTGGATATTTATTAGCTCTTATTTAATTGATTGGGAGTTTATTCCTAATTGATTGATTCGTTACCTTAACTTATTTCTAGCTGATTATATAATTCATTAATACTAGGATTACTTGAAACGGTCTTATAATTACGTTAATCGTTACGTGCGTTAATTCATTTAAGAATTAAGCTTGCTATTTAAATTGTCTGTGTCAGTCTGTCTACTTCCGGTTTATGTACGTACGGGTATCTATATAATTTAGAATGGACAGGTATGTCGTCTGTTGTCCTTATTCTATGTTTTATCGCATTTGTGTGTGTCACTGGTTCGTTTTTATTTAAAAATATGTCCTGATATTCTGATAATAAACTAAATAACAATTGTTTTTCCTCGTCATTTAATTCTCCTGTATCTATTTGTTCAATTAAGACATTCCCATTATTAATCCGTTTTTGATTACGCCCCGTATCGTAAGTGTTTAAATTATTAATATGAGTTGTGCTAGAATTGTTATTTTGTATAACTACTGGTGCAAACGAAAGTCTCCTTTGCTGTATCTGGTTTCAGATGCATATTGTTTATTTAATCTGCTGAATGGCCTATCTCTTGCATTATAAGCTTGGTTATTTAGTACGTGATTAATTGTCTCAAGTTCTTCATTACGTATGAAATACTGCTGGGTTATTATATTGTTTAAATTTAAATGAGTCTCGGGTAGCCCCTACGCTGCCTGGTAATTCTTTCTTATCTTTGTTGTACCTCGATTTTGTTGTTAATATAATGTTTATTTGGAAAAGTCTGGTGTTATAACACAGGTGAATGCATTAAAATGTCTTCACATGAGTTAAAGGCACCAATGTAGTTCCTGTAGTCAACGTTTATTTATAATTTTACTTTAAGCTTTTTGTTAGTGGTTTCACGACTGCATCGTCTGTTTATGATCAGATATACAGTATGGTCCTAATTATATGGACTTCCTATTTCTAATTTTTGTCTTGAATAGTCGATAATGTTCGATAATTCTGCTGTGAAAATCCTTTAAGGTGTCTTACTGTCGTTTTGTTGTAAGTGTTTACTTAATAGAGTTGTGAAGAAGTTTCGACACGACTTTGTCTAACATTTTGATCTGAATATTTATAATATATAAAAAATTTATTATAATTTTTTTTTTTCATTATTATTATTGTTATTATATTTTTAGAGGGTTAACCTATTACGTATATTTCATACATCTATAAAATTTGGGTGATTCTACGTTATTACAGTTTTTATGATAAGCCGAACTTACCAGTTCGTAATCTTGTCCATTTACAAAAATGCAGTAATATTTCCTCTGTGGTAACGAATATTCTTTTCTAAAATTCTCTATTTGATCTGGTTTATTTAAATTAAAATTTGCATATATATAATTCCTTTTGTCCCGTCTGACTGATTGGTTTGTCAGTATTTTTTTTTTACTATCTGATTTTAAATCTGTGTGCCATACCCAGTGGTGTATCGGTGAATTATCTTTCTAAAATGTTTTCTAATTACGTAATGAATGGTTTCATTATTGATTCTACTTTTGACAAGGTGATAACGATAAGATTTATTACATACGCCTATATGTCCTTTTTCTTTACGACAATATTAATCATCCGCTTAGTTATTCAATTTAAAATTTGTTGAGTGCGGTCCTGAATATAATTTTTATTTAATGTTTATCTACTGGTATATTTTAGGTATTTGTGACAATAAGTGTGTTTTTTCGTCATCTTAGTCGCCTGTATATATTTGTCATGAATGTAACGGTGTCTGCTTAGTGTCGTTTTATTTGTTTGTAGTCTTTAGGTAATTGTGTCAAGTCATGTATGTCATTTATCCGATTTTCCCGTTTTACCTCACTTAGGTAATATAAGTTGATTGCTTATTTAGTTTATTTAATTTAAATACATTGTAATCTTTTTTGTTACAATATTCACAGGTTTTAATATAATTTTCAATTTTCTGTCTCATCTGGGGAAAAGCGAATTTGTTTTGCATCTGTTCACAAGTTTCATTAAATGAGTGATGTCGGCGTTTAAGTTCATGAGCAAGCATAATTTGTAGCCTAATATCTGATGCCGATTGTAATTTTTCCAATATGGGTAGTTTTGTTTTAGAATTATTAGTCATATTGGACTTTTGGATTTTTATGGGGTTTGTTTCAGTACTATTTTTATTTATGGCAAAAATTTGTTTATTATTAACATTAGAGTTTTCCGCTTTAGGGTTTGTTTCACTTACTACCTGTTTTACCGTTTTTAGCCCCGTATTCCCCGTATTATCATGTTGACCTAAAGGTTCATCTTCCTCTGGTTTTTCAATAACTAATTTATTTCTACCTAGTGCTCTATCCGACTGCTTAATTAATTCAGTGCTAGATTTTAATTGATTTTTAGTGTTTGTTTGGACGTCGTATATATTACATAACCTATTAAGATCAGTTTCCTCGTTACAATGTTCGTTTGTAATGGGAACTTTATTTAAACTGCTCTGTGGACTTTTGTTTGATCTCCTTATTATATTACCACTAGTGAGCCAGGAATTCACATAATTCATAATACTGTTATTGTTCTGTTGAACGTTCTGATTGGATTTTGACTCATCAGCTAAATCCATCGACTGCATATGCTTCATGTCGCTTGCGTCCTTATTCAAGTTCAAGTTTAATTTAATTCTATGGTCATTCATTCCTTTCTTACAATTATAACTACTATCACTGCCCTCGTTAATTAGTTTATTTGTTGGCATATCTATATGGTTAATATGTACTACCGGTTGTCCGTATACGTGTCTGCTATCTGAAAATTTTGTTGTTGACTATCGTATTCGTCTGCTGGCGAATTTTCGTAATTTAATTCTTCGTTGACGTAATTCAAATCGTAATTTGTTTCATTTATGTGATTATCATTAAATTCTAAGTTATTTAATTGAGCTGCTCTAGTTGGCTGCGTTAGTGACAGTCTAGTATTAGAACTATCTACTTCCATTGGTTCGTGATAATTTCTGTTAGCATTATGATTTACATTGGGTCGACCCGGTTGATTATTGAAGTTAGGTCTCCTAAATTGACTCGAAAAATTTTGCCTTGGTACAAAGTGTTGTTTTTGTCTAGGCTGGGAATTTGTGTGATTGTTTTGATTGTTATGTTGTTGAAATGGTCTAAAGTTATTTTGGAAAGGTCTCTGAAATTGTACATTCTGAAAAGGTGGGTTATTTTGTCTCTGAAAAAACGTACGGTTTTGTCCTTCTAATTTATTACTATCACTGAAATTCTTATTTATTGTTTTATCTCTATAATCGAAATTTTCCTCTGCGAATACGAATTTCAAAGCTTGTTCTATGCTCGTGGGTGCTTGACTACGCAAGACGAGCCCTAACGGATTGCGTATTCCTCCTAAGAACGCTTTTAACGTTTGATTCTGGTATATGTCTTTCTTAATTAATCGCACGCCTTCATTTGGCTCGTTGGCTATTAAACTCGAGATGAGCAATTGCTCTATATGACGGCATCTGTTCGCGAACGACAGTGCGTCTTCAGCATTACGCTGTTTCAAGGTTAACATTTCCGCTAATAAACTATAACTATCTCTTTGGTCACTGAAATTCTGAACAATGGCCTCTCTCAGGTCTGCCCACGTATTAATTATCTTTGTATTTACTATAAGCCGGGCTGTTCCCGTTAGTTTAGTTTGAACATAATTTAACAAGAAGTGATTCATATACAGATTCTCATTTGGCACGTAGAACTGGTTCATGACCAAGTCACATGCTTTTAAAAAGTTGCCTACGTTGGCTGGTTGCCCGTGGAACTCGGGAATAGCTTTTAAGAAAAATTCTTTGAATTGGTCTGTCATATTGCTACTGTTACTACTCTTATTAATATTAGAATGATTTACTGTTATGTTATTGTCGCTAATGCTGATTGTTCTAAATCTATATTCTATGTTACATAAACTTTGTGATTCTTCCTCTGAATCAGACATAACGTTACAATATAACACATATAAAAAATTGGAAGTGTAAAATGGGATAGCAGTAAACTTACCATAATACGATGGTTGCTGCTTCCATTTGACTCTGCTTGGCCACTACTTCTGCTTTAACTTGGCTCTGCTTGGCTCGAATTGGTTATTAGGCGTCGATACGCTTAAAAATCGATATGCTTTCGGTTTTCTAACCAATACTAACGACTGCGCCACTTAACTTCACGGTTAAGACGTTTGAATTTTTAAAACAATTTATTTAATACTTTTGAACAATCAATACTTAATTACTTAGTTACAAAAATGAATAATATATAATACTAAAAATAAGACGATCAACCTACATGTGATCTACAGTCTCAGCACTCGATGTGCGAAGGACTAACTCGGAACAAGAAATGAACGGTTCTCCCACTGTGATTAGCCTCTTTATAGTCTTTCCTCCAGGCGTGGCACTATTGTCTCTGGATCACAAGGAATCTGCTGATGTTGATTCTCACAGTGATATTCCGTTCTACTTGCACTTTGGAACTGCAAGTTCTTGGCTCCGTTCAGACGGCGGCTGACTCAGCGGTTCTTACCGTGGGAAGGCGACATTGTATTATAATGGGCCATTGTTTGGGCTCCATTTATCTCGCGAGCACACAAGCGTGCAGTATTAAATTATAACTTGACTTTTTGCACATTTTTTAATGTTCGTCAGCAAAATATTTGCTGATTCATTTTGCAATTCCTGTATATAATTGTTAAACTTTATATATATATATATATATATATATATATATATATATATATATATATATATATATATATATATATATATATATATATATAAAGTTTAACATAGTAGTCTATGTTACAGGTGCACATTCAGCACAAAAAAAATAAAACTATTTTTTCATATAAACATGAAGCCGCAAATGCTTAGTTTTTTTAATTACAGCGTGTTAAAGTTATTTGTTTTTCTCAGTTTTTCACAAGTAAGGCTGAGTCAAATTAAAATTTTGGCGTGAAAGTTGGCATGCGGGGGTCTTGAGGACAAGAAATTTAAATATGTTATTGTTAATAACACTGCTGGTAGAGGGCGCTACCTGTAAGACTATGCTTGCATTAAATTGGCTATAATTTTTTGACACCCAGTAATATTGACATATCGTATAGCTACATTGCAGCCCTTATCAATTGTAAGCCAAAAATGTATATTTGACCCAAATCTCTCAGACACACCATTTTTGAGAAATCTCAATTTTTGTATGTCGATGTCGCTCAAAAATTATTTTTTCTCAAGTACTTAATTGTATTGTCTGCAAATTTTAACAACAAAAAAACAACAAATAAAAAAGTTTATATCATTTTATGATACCTGACTACAATAAATGTGCAAAATGGCCACCCTCCACTTCAATACACTTTCGTTTTCTGCGGAGCATACAACGTCGTACTCTGTGAAATATTTCTGGTGTATTTCTAAATTGTTCACCTCCAAGTACAATTCGTTGTTGCAGATCATCAACATTTTCAACATTTGCTTCATAAACAATACTTTTGAGATGCCCCTATAAATAAAAGTCCATAGGATTTAAATCAGGGGATCGTGCCGGCCATGGCTGAGGTCCACCGCGTCCGATCCATCTGCGTCCAAAAGTATTGCTTAGGTAATTTCTGACATTTAGGGCGAAATGTAGGGGGGGGGGGGGCTGTCATGCATAAACCACAGGTCACAGGTTATGTCTTATGTCAAGAGGTACATTTTCTAATTACACATTTAGTTGGTTTTGCAGGAATTAAAGATAAGTTGTAGCATTAAGTCTGTGAGGTAAAAAAATTTGTCCTATCAAATTACACCCTACAATTCCAGCCCATACATTTATGGAAAATTGCTGTTGATGATGCCTTTCAAAACTACGTGGGGATTTTCGTCAGCCCAAATATGGCTGTTACGAAAATTGACGATCCCATCGCGCCTAAATCCAGACTCGTCAGTGAACAATACACAACTCAACAAGTTCTCTACATTATTATGTTGAAGAAACCATTGTCAAAATTGTAAGCGAGGTATAAAATCTCTTTCAGGCGATAGTGCCTGCACACGTTGGATGTGATATGGGCGCAATTGTTGTTCGTGAAGAACTCGCCATATCGTTGCATTGGATGCTCCCAGATGATTGGCCATTTCCCTAGTACCTATTTTTGGATTTTGTTCAATTTCATCCAGAACAGTCTCTTCAAAATCAGGATTTCGTCACTTCGTGGTCTGCCTCGATCAACAATAAATTTATTAAGGGTACCTGGTAAATATATATATATATATATATATATATATATATATATATATATATATATATATATATATATATATATATATATATATATATATATATTATATATATATATATATATATATATATATATATATATATATATATATATATATATTCGAAAGAGACAGATCGATGTATTAGATAATGTAAGTGTGTAACTGTTTCTCGCAGACGGATGTCAATCCGTTGCAACAGCCTTCTGTTTCTCCGAATTCTTCGATTTGGGAAGGCTTCTTCATATAGTCGCTTCGCCTCATAACAGTTACCTAAAGCCCGTGAATACGTAACATGCATGCCTGTTAGTTCATTGTTCGTAAAGACTTCCATATTTAATTAAAAAAAATACGGACAATATAATTAATTACTAAAAAATAGTGAGTAGTCTCAAACGTAAAAGTCAAATGTAGTATATGTCAACACGAAAACGCAAAAGTCAAGTCCCGTAACGATGGAAACCACTTTGTTAAATGGTTTGTTCAAAGTTTGTTATGGCTTTTTATTTTATCTTCATAATTGTGTCTTGTCAGTTCTTTTTTCTGGTGAGGTTTTAATTTTTAACTAGAGAATAAGAAAATTAAGTTTGTACATACTGTTAGCAATTAAAAGGTGAAAAATGTATTCCTATGATTTGTCGCAGAAATAATTTTTGAGCGACATCGACTTACAAAAATTGAAATATCTGAGAGATTTTAATCAAAAATACTTTTTTTGCTTACAATTTATAAGGGCTGTAATTGTAGCTATACGGTAGGTCGGTATTACTGGGAGTCAAAAAATTATAGCCCATTGAATGCAAGCCATGTCTTACAGGTCGCGCCCTGTGCCAGCAGTGTTATTAGCAATAACATATTTAATTTTTTGCCCTCTAAAACCTCCACATGCTAATTTTTACGTCAAAATTTTAATTTGACTTGGACCTATTCGTGAAAAACTGACAAAAACAAATAACTTTAATACGCTGTATTTAAAAAACTAAGCATTTGCGGACTCATGTTTATATGAAAAAAATAGTCTTATTTTTTGTTCTAAATGTGCACCTGTAACATAGACCATCATTTTTAAAACACCCTGTATATATATATATAATATATATATATATATATATATATATATATATATATATATATATATATATATATATATATATATACATATATATATATATATATATATATATATATATATATATATATATATATATATATATATATATATATATATATATATATATAGCTACCTTGTTTTAAACGAGCAGACTGGTTTAATGAATTTCCCTTTCTTGGATACTCTTCTTCCTAATTAAATAAGTCAAAGAAAATAAATTTAACTATATTTTCAAGAAAGTTGTGATAGGATAATGGGTCATGATGGTATGTCAATACTTTTATTGTACAGAGTCTGCTTTATTACTGTTATTATTTAGTTATTTTATTGTTATTATTGTTATAGGCTAGTTCTATTTTTATGTTAAATTCTGACATACATCACGTAGATATTTTAAAAGCCTCATCAGTCATCTGTGTTTCATTTTATTTTCAATTTCGATTAATTTTTTGATCAAAACATCATAACATGGCAACAGATCTTGATTTGTAGTTGTCATAATTTCGTACTAATTTAATTTTTATCTGTCTGAGGATGCTGTCAAGCAGCGAAACTAGTCACAAAAACGTTGTAGAACATCCTAGAGCATCTAGAATTCAGAAGGGCCGCTTGCTACAGGTAGCATAGGCGCTGGCTACATCCTTCACTCACAGAAACCAAACCCAACAGTGAAGCCAGAGAAGTAGTCTTCAAGTTTGTATATTTCCCAATTAAATTATAACTGTGGGGCGTTTTTACTACTTCAACAGTTTATGTGTCAGTTTTTCCGAGCAAGAACTTAAACTATACGGCCGTACGCTATTCACGATTGCAAAACAACGAGCACGCAAAATAACTCCCACAAAAAAATTGACACCAGCCCAACGAAACCTTTTTTATATACTTAAGCTCCAACGGCAGCAAACCCTTCTGGACTCTTGCTAAATCTATTTGGAATAATTTCTGCAAGAGCACATTGCCACCTCTTGTCGCAGGGGATGAAATTGTTTTTACCGCCCTGGGCAAGGCTGAACTTTATGCCTCGTTGTTCGCCGGCAATTCTACTCTCAACCCACCTCCAAATGTTCAACCACCAAGATCCACAATTTCGCGCATAAAATGACGGATATCATTTTCGAAACAAAAAAGGTACGAAAGATGCTCTCTTCTGTTAATACAAGGAGAGCCTTTAGCCATGACGAGATCCCAGCAATTGTTCTCAAAAAATGCGCACCAGAACTTACTTCTGTCTTGACTCGTCTGTTTCAGATATCTTACAATAGAGGCATATTCCCTAGTAACTGGAAAACTGCTCGAGTACAACCCATCCCCAAGAAATGATTCAAAATGCTTCCTAGCAACTACAGACCTATTTATCTCATTTAAGTCGTCTCTAAAGTGATGGAAAAGTATATAAACTCCGAATTACTAAAATTCCTTAAAAAACACAGTCTAACCCCTGACAGCCAGTATGGATTCCGTCAGCGCAGATCAACTGCCGACTTCCTTTCCTTTGCCACCCATTTTCGGAACAAGTCTACGGAACTACACTGTGAAACATTTGACCAGGTCTGGCACGCAGCGCTGCTTAAGAAACTTCCGGCCTATTGCCTACCCCCAAAACTCTGTACCTGGACAGCAAATTTCCTCTCCAATCGGAGCATTTCTGTTGTCATGGATGGCCATTTTCCTAAACTGTATCCAATTGATGCAGGAGTTCCTCAAGGTTCAGCTTTAGCCCCTACTTTTTTCTTCTCCACACCAATGACCTCCTCTCTAGCGCATCTAAACCAGTTCACAGTTACGCGGACGACAGCGCCCTTCACTCAAATATACAACATTTTAAGCCTGTCTCTTTAGCCCAATTAGATGAGGATCGCCGACTCATGGAGGGTTCTGTCTTCGTGGATCTCCAAAAAATATTAGACTGGGAAAGTAGAAATCTTGTACAGTTCAACTCCACCAAATGTCAGTCTTGCTTTCTATCTCATAAGAGGTACACCAGCCCTGGACCCATCACAATGAACAACCAAGTTATTCAAAGTAATGGGTCCTTTTCACTTGTTGGCATTTCTGTGGATCGAAATCTCAATTGGCACCAACATGTCACATCAATTGCAGAAACGGCTGCTAAGAAATTAGGTTTCCTCTTCCGGGCTCGCAAATACCTTTCACCAGCTAATATCTATACCGTATATTCATCATAAATAAGGCCAAACCTCGAATACTGCTCCCACATCTAGGGTGCCGCTGCAGCTTCTACACTAGCCATCATTGACTCCATTCAGAAGTGATCTATGCATCTCATCGGTGACCCTACCCTCGCCCAAAGACTGCCATCCTGTGCCCATTGACGTGCCGTTGGTGACCTCTTTCTCTTTTATAGATATCTGCACGGGCACTGCTCAGAGGAGCTTTCTTCCATAGTTCATCAACCTGCTACCCCCCAACAGATCTACCAGGGGCACAGAAAAAATGAACCCTTTTTCTGGCCAGGTCACCAGACATAGAAGATCTTGTTATGCCCGCTCTTTTGTCACGAGGACTTCCAACTTTTGGAATTCCTTGCCGGCACAGGTTTTTCCTTCTCCTCCGAACCTCCAAACCTTCAATTCCATAATTAGCAAGTTGTCTCTTTCTTCCCTGTCTACACCCACGGTACGATAGTAGTTAGGCTGTAAGCCCTCGTGGTGTGTTGTTGAAATATAAAAGACGATGCTTGGCCGACTTACTCTGTAATATTAGCTCTGTACACTCTTAGCGGCAGAACGGAGTACTACACAGACTCCGCTCACCACAACATTCTTTCGGTTTCTTTTGGTTACCCCCTCGTAGCATGCAATAGCACTCACTATAAAGTAGTGGCACACAACACATGTACAGACTTGGAGATATCTATCAGCGTAGATGATGACCGTTGACGTCAGCCTCCACCAGTATGTATTATTCCACAAATTGTCTCATATCCTCTAATCATTCAAGTTTGCGTAATGAATATCGATGTTGTTGTGAAGACAAATGGTCGAGATATAATTGAAGATGAGCTATCTACAACGGTGCATGTTCAATGGGAACAGATAGCACCTAATACATGTATGTCGAGATTGGGACGGACGACCGTGTGTGTGTGTGTATATCATTGAATCTGAAAATCATATTCCATTAATCAGTCGCTCAGTTATTCAGATTGTCCCTCTAATGATGCTTACTTTGGCCTCTGACCGTGTGTTTGTGTGGGGATGTGTTAGTATACGCAAGCCCTTTGATTACAGATTCGCTCGTATTACAAGTAGCCACCTTCTCTTGTTACCACAATGTTAAACTGAAAGGGTCATGGGTGATAAGAGTGTAGTGAAAGAATATCAGGCGACTAGATATTAAATAAAGTATTGTTTTAAAATCGTTTTGAAAATCGTATGGTATAGTAAGATAAATGGGTTGTGTGGCGACCTTAATTTTATGCCTGTTGTCGATATACTGAACTATTTAGGTATTTTTCTCGTAATTGTTCTAGACTACACACATTAGGTACCTAAAGAGAAGATTCGAGCGGGACACCAATTTACTGAAATCTGTCAGTAATGGGTCACAGATCCCAAAATCTGTATAGTTTTTTTACTATTTACAGTCTAAACACTATCGTACCGTGGGTGTCCACAAGGAGGAAATAGGCTCTCTATGTATATATATATATATATATATATATATATATATATATATATATATATATATATATATATATATATATATATATATATATATATATTAGTTTTTTTACTATTTACAGTCTAAACACTATCGTACCGTGGGTGTCGACAAGGAGGAAATAGGCTCTCTATGTATATATATATATATATATATATATATATATATATATATATATATATATATATATATATATATATATATATATATATATATATATTGTAGTCCCACGTTTATGGGCGCTAGTTGGAATAGAATGGGCTTTATTTAGGGTTTTCAGTTCCACGATTGGGTGATAATTGATAATAAAAGGTTTATTTTATGACGAATTGAGCCACGATTAGGTGTCAATGGATATATTATTATATTGGTATCTTAAAATATATTGTTTGACTAATATTTGTAATAATTGATATGGTAACTAGTTTAAGTTAGATTTATTGCTTTTTGTGATGTTAATTTCTAAGTGTATTTTATCTTGTAAGTTTTATCTACCTGTAAAGTTGAGTGAATTATGCTGTAAAAAATGTTTATTAAATATACGTGTATTGACACCCTGGTGTATCCAACGTCTTTTATTGCTGCATGTGATATAAACAAATTGATAGCATTGATATACTTACTCTTAAATCGGGGAGCTTCTTTAGCTAGTGGGTTCAAGTCCTCAAAATTATTACTATTATTCCAAAAATACAATTAAATCTTATATATATATATATATATATATATATATATATATATATATATATATATATATATATATATATATATATATATATATATATATATATATATATATATATATATATATATATATATTGCCCTCTGATTTTAGTTATTCCTCCCAAATACTTATATATGCATAAAAACAAAATAAAGCAAAGGTTTCAAATTATCACAAAACTTGACTGTTTATTAAAATTAAAACAGATAACAAAGTTACTAATTACTACCTACTATTTTTAATTTGCTTTTCGTTTAACGTTCACACCGATGTAAATTTTTTGTGATGAACTCTTTTATGCAGTTCCATACACAATTCCGGTGGTTTTGTCAATTGAATGTTTATGAAATAATTATCTTTGTCTTCTAACGATATATATATATATATATATATATATATATATATATATATATATATATATATATATATATATATATATATATATACATATACATATATATATATATATATATATATATATATATATATATATATATATATATTTGTTTATGAAACACTCACTTTGTATGTGGTCTGGAAGGTCTTAGCTGCGTAGATTGGTCCTTTCACTATTATCACACTGAAGTTTTTACCTTCAAAATCATTTTGTTAGAAGTCTCCTTTTTCTCCTATGTCACTCTTTGATATACTGTCAAAAAAAATTTAAAGCCAATCAATTCTTTCTCCAAACATTTTAATCTGTTTACTTTATCCCAAAAATTCTAATCCGTTTTTTTTTCTTATTACCAAAAAAATTCCCATCTATTTATTATTTTTTCCCATAGCGACGGTATCTAGTCAAATTCTGTCATTTGGCCGCCTTTTAAAAATCTTTTTATCGAATAAAACTTTCCTATAATCATCCTCCCCTTGATAGTCTCCCAGGATACATCATTTTTCATTGTTGGGCTTTAATTTTCTCTTGACAGTTTGTTAACCTATATTACAATTGTACTGTCAGTTTGACATTTGGTTCCTATATGAACAGCTGACTTATCTCTAGGTTACATGACATTCTTGAAATTATCACACAAATGCTGATATCTTAGTATTCCTAAAACTATTCATACATTTCTTACTGTCCAACATATTTACATTCTCTTCTATTGTCATATCATTTTTATGCAGTCCATGTTCTGCCCTTGATACAACTTTCACTTCTTAGTACTCTTAAAACTAGCAACAATAACACCTTAAACTATTTAAACAATTTCTACAAAATCATTTACACTTGCCATAATTGCTTTTAACTCATATATATGTCATATTTTGGGAAACAATTTTAATTTAGATTTTTATATCAGGTCTTACGATATGCCTGTAAAATGGTTATTATTATCACTGCCAAGACCTTGTACACACCAAAGAAGTAAGTTATTGTTTGTGTTAGGCTTTGTATGGGTTGTTTAATTCCAGGTGGACTAGTTTGCCTTCATTTCAAATTAAAATTCAAAAGTCGCGGTCTCCTCATTAACGAATGCTAAAAATGTTACCAAAAAATTATAGGCCGTTAAATCACGAACTTAAATAAAACTACCGCCAAAGCATCAGAGAAAGGGTCTTTTTGAATTGAATGTTCTGCAAATATTTTAGTCAAAAGGACAATCACGGTTGAAGCTGAAACTTAACGGTTTGCAGAACTATTGAAACATTGTCTTTAGATATTCCGTATTTGTTTCAGGTTCTTTCCTAAATGTTGCCAATTTTGACGTTTCAAATCGCGATTTTGACCTTTTGAGGAAAACCCTTTTTTTCTCTAAGTGCCCGTACCTTTTTGTCTTTAAATTTACAGTCCTAAATTTTTGTACATGGTTCGCACTTTGTACTACACATATGCACTCAAAATTTTGTTGCCCTTACTTTGTTATTTCCGAAAATATATTTTTTTCCGACAGAAAACAACAATTTTCCGGAAAAACCTGGGCCGATTTTCCTGGCTAACGAACTTATCCAAGCCACTTATAATATATATATATATATATATATATATATATATATATATATATATATATATATATATATATATATATATATATATATATATATATATATAGTATCACACCGATAACTCAATTTTAATCAAATTTTCTGAGTACCTCCCTTTTGCAAGTGGCTGTGATAAGTTTGTTAGCCAGAAAAATCGGTCAAGGTTTTCCCGGAAAATGTTGTATTTTCTTAAGATATAAAATTGAAACTGACCCTGGATGTGGGTTCTAGAGGGCCTAGTTCGCGCTCATTTGAAGAATTTTTTTGTAAATTGAAAAATCTCCTCACTAGTGTTTTTTTTAACGAAAATTCATCCAAATGTATACTATATACTTAAATCTAACATCTCTAAGTTAAAAGGAAATAAATGTATAGGCATTTAAGAAAAAGTATTTTGGGTCCCATAGATGACCAGAAAATCGCACAAATCCAAAACGTTTTTTGTGGATAACAAAACCTATTGTATATTACAATAAAAGGGTTAAGTTTGTTTGCGCAGAAATGTCAACAAATTACAGAAAAAAAGTACTTTTATATGTTTATAATTTTCCTTCTTAAAACAACAAAGTCGTGATTTGAAACGTCAAAATTGGCAACTTTTAGGCAAAGAAGCTGGACAAAACACAGGTTATGTACAGAAAACGCAGCAAGAAGTGTATTTAACAAAGCTTTAAGTTTCAGCTTAGCCGTCATTGCCCGTCATTTTACTAAAATATTTGCAAAAAATTAATTTCAAGGTGACCCTTTTTGATGCTTTGGCGGTGGTTTTAGTTATAGAGTTTATAGTTTAATAGTCTTTAGTTTTTAGCGAATTTTTGAAGAAAAAATCGCAGTTGAGGAGACCGCGACTTTTTAATTTTAAAAAGACTTCTTTACATGAGCGGAAAGAGGGCTCCCTAAGACCCATATCCGGGGTTGGCTTCAGTTTTTATTCGTTTACGTTATATGTTATACGTTCTACATTATACGTTATACGCTATGTGAAAACTGGAACCTGTGATGAGCACTAATAAGTACACTTGGAGAACACCCAAATCACCACAACACATATTTCAGAGACCTTACGATCGTTTCGTTGACCAAGTCAACATCTTCAGAGGAAGAAAAATTCTAACATAAAAAACTAGATCCCGTATATTTATATCGCGTCAAAGAAAACGAACTAGTCCGAAGGAAAGTTGTCGTACAAGAACGATCGTTAGTTTATTGCGCAGTGAAACACGTTATACGTTTACGTTATACACAGATTTACGCATTTCTACAGTGAAGCTCAATACATCCGTTACTTTACAAGATAACAGAAAAAATTGTATGCTCAGTGAAGATTTGAACCTGTGATGAGCACTGATAAGTACATTTTGAGAACTTAAAAAATTTATAATTTTGCTATGAAAATTCACTAAAAGCAACAAACACGCGTAAAATAATCGATCTGTTGCACTGCCAAGACATATCGACGATATAAAGCTCCTACCTCCGTGAAATTGACACACTATAAGCGACGCAATACCTTTGTTTTGTATTCTCTTGAAACGACAGAATCTATTAATGCTCCCTAGTGACATCTGATATCGTTGAGTTGTCGTCTAACAGATGGAGCGTTGATAGGCATGTCACTAATATATCTAGGGACTTTACATGTCACAGGTAAGAGAAATTTTCGATCAGTAAGAGGACGTGTAATCCTCACCATTACCTCTATCTGATACACAATCTCAAGCCCGGTTGCGTGAGAGCAAACCCTACATATCACTTTTTAGCATGCATGCAATGTTTAACCTAGTAAAATAGGTATAATATTTGGTGTTTTCAACCAAATTTAGAGATAAAGAGGTCAAGGTTTATATTATTAAGAGACTATGTAACATTGCCCAAGTACTGTTGGATTTTCTTTAATTAAGTAGCTACACGACATCAAATAATAAACTTTGTGAAAGTTGTCGGGATTTTCTTTACTCAATTGTGTATTTTTTTAAATTGGGTCAAACAGAAGAAACTTGTGAATTTCAAGATGTTTGGATCACAAATTTCTAGAAAAAATATCCACTTATGTTTGTGAACAATTTTAGTAAATTTTGATAAAGAAATTGGCTTATAAAACGGTTGGATTATTTAAGAAATATCATAGTGCTATGTCCAAGCCCTCGATCCGGTCGGTTGCGCCCGGCGGCAAAGTCAGCATATCCACCATGCTTCCCGCGTATGCCCTCTGCTTACATTCTTGCACTATATGAGAAACAGTCTGGCACGGGGCCCCACAGTCGCATTCGGCAGACGGCAGCTTTCCCCATCTGTACAGCATGTCAGCACATACGCCATGGCCGGTTCGTATTCGGTTCGCAGTTTTCCAAGTTTGTCGGGGGAGGTCAAATCCATTGGGCTCTTTGTTGGCTGGCTGGATTCCCATGAATGTTCGGGGGTGTTGATCCCATCCATTGCTCCGTCCGTTTAACGTTTAGGTTGAAGTTTTCGGCGTAGAGTTCTTCTGTCGTCCTAATTGCTGGTTATCGGGATTTCAGTCTGCGAGCGGTTGCCTTGGCAGCATCGTCGTGCGTTTCGAGCTATCTTCTTGTATTGGCGAATTAATGCTTCTTGTCGTCGGAGGCTTGGAGGCGGGATGTTGCTGAGTATTGGGAGCCAGTAGGTTGGTGTTGACCTAATACATCCCGTGATGATTCGCATTGTATTATTAAGCTGTGTGTCAATCTTAGCGACATGGTGGCTATTCAGCCATACAGGGGCACCGTACTCCGCCGCACTGTAGACGAGACCCAAAGAGCCGAGCATCGAAGGGTAGTAGCCAATGCACCCCACGTCGTGCCACAAAGCATTTGTAGGATATTATTTCTTGTTCGGATTTTGGCTGCCATATTATCTAGGTGTTTCTTGTACGTTAAAGTTCTATCGATGGTAATTCCCAGGTACTTTGGCGTGGGATTATTTGTAATCTGGACATCGTTAAAATATATCGTAAGTTGTTGGTTAGCGAGTTTGTTGTTCAAGTGGAAGCAAGCATACTCGGTTTTGTTTGGGTTAGGTGTTAGCCTCCATCTTCGGTAGTATTGTCCAAGGACCTTGAGGTCGTTGGTTAAAATTTGTTCTATGCTTTCTATTGTCTTCCGTCTGAGTGCTATTGCCAGGTCGTCCGCGTATGGGAACTTTATTGATATTGTTTCTGGCATATCATATATGTATAGATTAAACACCACAGGAGCCAGTACGGATCCCTGGGGTAAGCCATTTTGCAGATTTCTCACCTTGCTGGATAGGTCACCAATTTTCACCCGAAATGATGTGTCACACAGAATGTTGTTCAGGAGCCGACCCAGCTCAGGAGCAACTTATAAAGTAGGCCCTCTCTCCAGACTGTGTCATAGGCCGCTGTGAGGTCAATAAATACCGTGGACGTCTTAAGGCATTCCTGGAATCCAGCCGCGATAAACGTTGACAGGCTTAGTACCTGATCTGTGCAGTTGCGGCCACGGCGAAATCCAGCCTGTTCGATTGGAACGCATTGGTTAATTCTGTCACCAATTCTTTCAAGGATCATTCTTTCCAAGAGTTTGTAGCATGAGCTCAGCAGCGAGATGGGCCTGTAGATATATATATATATATATATATATATATATATATATATATATATATATATATATATATATATATATATATATATATATATATATATATATAGATTTATGTACTTATATTTATATTTAGTAACACAACAAAAATCGTTTAACCCTCCCTCGTATGAAATTCACCAGTTAAATTTCCAACGGAAAGGGGTATTGAGTGAAACGCCAAACAAATTCACAGGTATCAGTTCTTAAAAATCGGTGGAATAGTCTTTGGGAAAACGCATTTCAATATGTTGTCTGTCAAACAAAAAAAAACAAGTTTCTTAGATTTTTTGATTACCTTAACAGTAAACTGACGTATTTACTGTTTGAAATGTTGACCTCCAACTTCCATGCAAATGTAAAAGTTTTGTTCCAAGCGGTTTTGAACTTGCAAAGCATTTCACGTGAAATTTTTTGACATTCGGCGATGATACGTTGGCATAAATCATCTACGCATTCTGTAAGGGTGATGTAAATCTTTTCAGGTACACCCCCCCCCCCCCCCCCCATGAAAAAATCTAAAGGATTTAAATCTGGCGATCTTTCAGGCCATTATATTTCTCCTCCTCTCCCAATGTATCTCAGAGGAGTAATGTATTTACAGTTATTGGAAGATGCCCTTGATCCAGCGCTAACAGAAATTTGTATACAAAGTGACCGTTACAATGAAAATGAATTATTATTTCAGCAAGACGGGGCACTCCCACACCATACCATTGCTATTCGTCGGTATTTGCAGCAAATATTTCCTGCAACATCGCCAGATTTAAACCCTTTCGTCCATTTGTGCAGCGCCACCTGAAAAATGTGCTTTGGACAACCCTGAAAATGCATAGATGAGTTACGTCAACGCATCATCGACGAATGTCAACCAATTTTACCTTCGCTTAGTTCTAAACTGCTTTGAACGAAGCTTGTATTATTGCATGGAAGCTGGAGATCAGCATTTCAAACATTTAATACATTAGTATATTGTTAAGGTAATAAAGACTGCTGCAAATTGAATCATAACTTCCACATACCTGCGACAATTTACTCTTCTCAGAAAAACATTCTCACGAAATGGATTTAGGGTCTATGACTTGACCCCAAAGAAAGTATTTATATTCCTGTACCCATAAACTTTTGAAACGTTATATTACTCGAGTTTCAACGAAAAAATGTAAATTTTCACAAAATCACCCATCATTTATCCCGTCCCCCTGAGGCGATCTTGCCCAAAAACACCCCGAAGCGTTCCTTGTCCGATGATAACTGGATACCAAATTTGATGGATGATATCTCAATTCGTTTGAAAGTTATTTCGAACATACATACAGACAGACACACGGGCGCAATGTCAGACCAAAAAATCGATCCAGAATACACTTTTTTATACGTTTTGAGACATTTTACTCCGTTTTAGCAAAAAAAAAAAAAATTTCTGTAACCGATATTCCACCCCCAATTTAATAATAATTTAATGTCAACACAGAATACCAGATGTTTGATGAAATGGAAAGTTTTCTAATAAACCAACCCTAAAATGTTATATATTTTTTTCCTCAGGGCTCGTCCGCGGCCTTGCCGCCCCGATAGCACTGCAACCTTTGGTTAATTGTGCATGCCCTTAGTCTTACTCCACCCATTCCAAAATCAGTGTGCCTTGAACTAGTCTGCACAGTGATTGGTAGGGTGAAGTTTTATATTGCTCTCTCTCTCCAGTCTAGACTGATCCTAGATCAGTTGACTTTTGCGGTCCAGAGCTTTACTCTCGCACAATATGTGCTGGGCTGAGTCACTCAAGTTTGAAGAAAAAATGTCAGTTTTCATCAAATCAACCCCCAATCATCCCCTACCCCCTGGACCGATTTTTACCAAAAGCAATTCGAACCGTTCGTTTATTGGGGACTAACTATATACCCAATTTGAAGACGTTATCTCATTTGGTTCTACAGCTATTGTGGCTACAGACAGACGTACAGACCGACAGACAAAAAGAACTTTCGTTTCCAAATCATGTTTTCTATATGTTTTGACACTTTTTACGACGTTTAAGCGAACAAAAAATTGGTATTTTTGTCGCCGATGAGATACACACGTAATGACGATGTGAAATGCACCAGACCTCCCAATTTAGAAGCTGGAAGAAAAGACATACTATGGATAAAACTCTCTCTCAGGGCTGCAACTAAATTCATATGTTGCATTTACCGGTCACCTTCTGACAACAACTTTGTCCAGCTCTTTGACTACCTTTCTGAAAAAACCGACTATCTGATTTCTGAATATCCTTCCTCCGAGGTCACTATTCTTGGCGACTTCAATGTCCTTAATAAGGAATGGCTAGGATCTTCAAAAACCGATCCACAAGGGAGAGCAGCGGAGGCCTTTGCAGTCAGCAATTCTTTGGCCAATATGGTACAGCAACCTACTTACTTTCCTCGTATCCCAACACACAGCTCAAATCCCTTGGATCTCCTTCTTACTACAAATCCTGAATGCTATAAGATATCAGTCACCGCCCCCCTTGGTCGCTCAGACCACGGCATGGTCACTGCTTCCTGTGCAATGCAACCCGAGGTCACACAGTCATCACACCCACGTATCGTTTGGCACTACAACTCCGCAAACTGGGACGAAATGCGGGATTACTTTTCCTCATTTCCATGGGCGTCTGTCTGCTTCTCTCATCCTGACCCCTCTGATATCTCACAAAACGTCACCGAAATTATCCAAGCTGGCATGGAATTATTTATTCCACGTACACAGAAAACCTCTTCAGCCACTCAAAAGCCCTGGTTCTCTAAATCCTGTGACAAGGCCAGACTTGAAAAGGTCAAAGCTCACAAAACGCTTCTACACAATCCCAGTCAAGAAAATCGTCAAGCATTCAACGACGCAAAAAACCGCTATGTCCGCATTCTTTCTGAGGCAAAAAACTAGTTTAATAACCACATCAAAAACAAAGTCCTCTCAAGCTCCAACGGCCGCAAACCCTTCTGGACTCTTGCTAAGTCTATTGGGAATAATTTCTGCAAGAGCACGTTCCCACTTCTTGTCTCAGGTGATGAAATTGTTTCTACCGCCCTGGGCAAGGCTGAACTTTTTGCTTCGTTGTTCGCCGGAAATTCTACTCTCAACCCACCTCCAAATGTTCAACCACCAACAGTCCCCAATGTCGCGCATAAAATGACTGATATCATTTTCCAAACTAAAAAGGTACGAAAGATGCTCTCTTCTCTTAATACCAGGAAAGCCTCTGGCCTTGACGAGATCCCAGCAATTGTTCTCAAAAAATGCGCACCAGAACTTGCTCCTGTCCTGACTCGTCTGTTTCAGATATCTTACAATAAAGGCATATTCCCTAGTAACTGGAAAACTGCTCGAGTACAACCCATCCCCAAGAAAGGATCCAAAGCGCTTCCTAGCAACTACAGGCCTATTTCACTCCTTTCAGTCATCTCTAAAGTGATGGAAAAGTATATAAACACCGAACTACTAAAATTCCTTGAAAAACACAGTCTAATCCACGACAGGCAGTATGGATTCCGTCAGCGCAGATCGACTGCCGACCTCCTTTCCTTTGTCACCCATTCTTGGAACAAGTCTATGGAACAACACGGTGAATTCCAGATTGTTGCTCTAGACATATCCAAAGCATTCGACCAGGTCTGGCACGCAGCGCTGCTTAATAAACTTCCGGCCTATGGCCTACCACCAAAACTTTGTACCTGGACAGCAAATTTCCTCTCCAACAGGAGCATATCTGTTGTTGTGGATGGCCATTCCTCTAAACTGTATCCAATTAATGCAGGAGTTCCTCAAGGTTTAGCTTTAGCCCCTACTTTGTTTCTTCTCCACATCAATGACCTCCTCTCTAGCATATCCAACCCAGTTCACAGTTACGCGGACGACAGCACCCTCCACTCAAACATACAATATTCTAAGCCTGTCTCTTTAGCCCAATTAGATGAGGATCGCAGACTCATGGAGGGTTCTGTCTCCGTAGACCTCCAAAAAATATTAAACTGGGGAAGTAGAAATCTTGTACAATTCAACCGCACCAAAACTAAGTCTTGCTTTCTTTCTCACAAGAGATACAGCAGCCCTAGACCCATCACAATGAACAACCAAGTTATTCAAAGTAATGAGTCCTTTTCTCTTGTTGGCATTACTGTGGATCGAAATCTTAATTGGCACCAACATGTTACATCAATTGCAGAAGCGGCTGCTAAGAAATTGGGTTTTCTCTTCCGGGCTCGCAAATTCTTTTCACCAACTAATCTCTATACCTTATACACTTCACAAATAAGGCCAAACCTCGAATACTGCTCCCACATCTGGGGTGCAGCTGCCGCTTCTACACTCGCTATCCTGGACTCCATTCAGAAGAGAGCTATAGGTCTCATTGGTGACCCTACCCTTACCCAAGGGCAGCCATCCCTTGCCCACCGACGTGCCGTTGGTGACCTCTCTCTCTCTTTTATAGATATCTGCACGGGCACTGCTCAGAGGAGCTTTCTTCCATAGTTCCTCCACCTGCTGCCCCCAACAGATCTACCAGGGGAACAGAGCGAATGCACCCTTTTAACGTCCAGGTCACCAGACATAGAACATCTTGTTATGCCCGCTCTTTTGTCCCGAGGACTTCCAAGTTGTGGAATTCCTTGCTGGCACATGTTTTTTCTTCTCCTCCGAACCTCCGAACCTTCAAGTCCAGAATTAACAAGCTGCCTCTTTCCTCCTTGTCAACACCCACGGTACGATAGTATTTAGGCTGTAAGCCCTCGTGGTGTGTTGTTGACATAAAAAAAAAAGTAAAAATAATGTAAGAAACTTGTTTGTTTTCTTTGGCAGACAATAATTTGACAATTTGAAATGAGTTTTCTCAGAAAGTACTGAAGAAGATGAATTCTGCCCTATACATGTTTTAAATCACCTGTATATAAATAAAAATTTGCATAAAATACCGGCCCAGCCAGATTAAATTAATAGAGCCTCGGTGGTTCAGAGGTAAGAACATGTGCCTCTGAACCGAAGGGTACTGGGTTCGATCCCAGGGTACTCCTTTCACTTTTTCAGTACATACTGTACAATTAACATCAACTGAGGTTCTGGCATTGTATTTGAGCAAGTTGAATCTCTGCACGTTCCGCCTTTCGGAGTGGGCGTAAAGCCGTCGGCCCCGTGTCCATGCGATGTTGGGCACGTTAAAGATCCCTACCTGTCTTACAGAAAGACAGGGGTTCAGCAAAATTTCCAGGATGGGTAGGTGAAACTGCTCCCTGGTGTCGGTGATAGGCCATAGTCGCGGAAATAGCCCGACGTTAAAGAAACAAAACACACACAGATTAAATCAATATTGGAATGTTATCTACTGATAAATAATACTCAAACTTCATAAATTCACAAAATTTTCAATTTATTCCGACAATCAGAGGAACAAAGACACTAAAGCTTCCAGAATTAACGAGAGATGCATATATTTTCCCATATATAAGGCGCTTCGACTACCTGGTGAAGTCAGTTAAGTTCCCCCGTCTGAATCTCTTGTTTGAGTGTAGCCTTCACCGCAAACGTTAATAATGTTACGTCATAGCCCAAGTGGTCCCCAGTACAGAATAAAGTCACCGTCAAAATCCCTAAATTTTCACGCCGCAGCAAACTCGCCAACCCGCTGTCTGGAACTTATGGTAAGAAATATTTTACTAATAATATTTTGCCATTTTTATCTTTGCATTTGGATTTCGTCTGTTCCGTTGTTCTCTAAGCTCATCTGTTCTCGAAACAGAATTGCCTGTTCCCTGTTTTTCTTGCCCGGCCGTTTTTGCTATACATGTGCTCGCCCCCGTCCTCTCCCGTTAACCCGTTTTCTGCAGAAAAAGTAAATTTGCAGAGTTCTCTTTTCATTTAACCGCTTTGCTTGTTTCCATAACTCGTTTCAGCTATAGTTTCTTTGCATTTAGCTAAACTATTTTTTATTTAACCGAGGGACTTCAAGTTTTCGAACCTCTCATGCCCGCTAGGTGGCTACTCCGGAGGATTGACTTTGGAACTTAAAAGTCTGCATATAATGATATTTCATCTCCAAACTTGATTCGCTATGTGGTCAGCGGGGGACGGGACATCGTAAGGTATCGACGCTTTTTTCCAATAAGTTAACAATAACCCATTAGGGTACGAAGCTGCTGGAACCAGAATAATTCCGTGACAAATCATCCCATACTTGGGTAAGGGCGGAAACGAGAGGGGTAAACGCTCAGCTTATATTTACTTTGTTTTAAATCTTGCAACCCTGGCGAGAACCTTTTAACTATTCATTTAATTTTGAAACTATTCTTTTTTTATTTTATTTAGAATCCTAAACATATTTCTTATTTTAATAAATCTGTATTTTTGTACATTCAGCTTTTACTCACTAGTATAGGTTTCCCCTGAACCTAGAGTAATTGCAACCCCTGGACCGCAACCTTCTTCACTGAATACTACCCAGGCATCCTGAATCCACAGGCTGGTCCATCTCCGCAATTTCGCCGTTATTTCTTTAGGTCTTCCACTTTCTCCTTAAACCGTTCGTGTCCTTATTTTAGAAAGTGGTGGCGCTCGACACAATCGTATAGGCATTTTTCCAACCGACCACTCCACCCTTCGGACTTGGCAGGTTACAAATTACTCAACTATCCGATGGAGCTTTAACACAATGCAACAATTTTAGAAGCGTGAATGGTCGCACGATAGGCATTAGCTAGAATTACGGATTAAACGAAAACAAAAACGCTTTCAATAATTTTTCGTTGTTAGTATCAAATCCCGGGTATTAGTATGATCAGGTATATACTCAGGAAGACATAGCTTGACAAATACAGACCTATAAGCCCCGTACTTCTTGTAGCCTTGTAAAATACAAACATAACTGCGCGATCCATCGCTGTGAACTTTGCTTTACGTCTTGTTTATGTGCTCGTTCTTAATTTTTATTTGGTAAATTTCAAACCAGTTGATGAGCACTGGTAAGCACTACTTGGAGTAACCCAGTTTAAATTATTCGCTGGCGAAGCTAGCTTCGTTGTCTTGTTGTGCTCTTGAACTAACCTTACAGCAGAACAATAAGACACTGGCAGTTTAAACTATAATCGTTAATTCTCATCGATTTACCGCGGTTATACAATAGTACAATATGTGTTTACGCCATCCGGTTTGGTATGTTGCCTTCAATAGAAGCCATTGTAACAACCGCTCTCCTTCCACTGATTGATGGCGCCAGTCTTTGGCTCAGACATAATCATGATGACACTTGACAATTCCTACGACACAAATTAATGACATCACGTTGTTAGGGTCTTTATCAAGCTCTTTCTCTACGAGAATTGGAGCAAAGCGACATGTGAACCGTCCCTAAAATACGGTGGCCTAGTCTAATTCTTTGAAGTAGTATACAAAGGGATGTGAAAATTAAATTCCCTAAATCACCTATAGAATGTGGGTTAAATTATTGGAAGTCTTAATTCATGAAAGGCGATACAAGAAGCTTGTAGAAAAATTAGACGTCCCACACATGGATTCACTGGACAACGTCAATGAGAATGTTACACTTATAATAGGAATAGCGTTTATTCCGACACCGCAGAATTAACAGCCATACAAGAGGCACTACCGTGGATGCTTAGTAACGGCAAATTAAAAGCCATCATACTCACTGATTTACAATCCTGTCTAATAGCCATAAGAAGTAGGTAACACAGGAGCTTTCTGCGAAAATTAGGAGATCATTGTTGACATGTATATATATATATATATATATATATATATATATATATATATATATATATATATATATATATATATATATATATAGGGTGGCGCATTCAAAACGAAACAGACCGATTTGCGTCCAGAGAAATTTTTTTTCTAAGAAACGCTGAAACACGTCAATCTTAATATTGAGGGGGTCATGTTTTGACATAAAACTCAACTTTGTCACATCAACCCGTTAAGGGTGGTGATAACAATCCTTATATTTTAAATAAGGAACAGTCGAGTGTTACATCAATTGAAAGCTCTTTATTTTCTGAATTCAGCACACTAATTTTTTTGGAAGTTTTATCAACTCGTTTAAAAATTATTCACAGTTGAAGATGCAAAAACGCATTTCACTCATTCCGATAAGAAATGTGCTGATAGTGAATGTTTTGTTGGTTTGTAAACAAAAAATTGACTATCAGAACATTTCTTATCGGAATGAGAGAAATGCGGTTTATTATTTCAGTTTATCGTTCGGTTTGATACTTGATAGTACTACCGAAAATTAATTTCACAATGGTGTATTCTGTAGAAGAAAGAGTTGAAATACTTACTCTTTTTTTCAAAAACGATGACTGTGCCAACGGTACTGCAAATTTGTTTAATGGACGACACCCGAACAGACATGTTAACAGGAAATACATTTTGGAGTTAGTTGCAAAGTTTCTATAAAGTGGTTCAGTATCGAACAAAAAACGAGATCCTGAACGTGAATTTCCGGTTAGAAATGAAACTACTGAGATTGAAGTTTTAGGACAAATTGCTGGAGACCCAACTTTGAGTACGAGAAAATTGGCCACTGTTTCAAACATTAAAAGTATAACTATTTAGCGAATATTGAAGCATCATAAATTTCAGCCGTATAAAATTCATCTAGTACAACTGAATGAAGATTATTTTGATCGGCGGCTGGAGTTTTGTGAAGTTATGACTGCACGAATAGCTGACAAAGGGAACTTTCTGTCCAATATCTGTTTTTCAGACGAGTGTACGTTTTTAATGAACTCTACAGTCAATCGTCATAATTGTCGTTATTGGTCAGATAATAATCCAAGAAATTTTCACGAAGTCCACACTCAAACTCCACAGAAATCGAATCTCTGGACTGATATTTTTGGAGACCGTTTAATCGGACCAATTTTTCTTTATGGCAATTTGAGCGGCGAAACGCACTTGGAATTACTAGAAGATATCGTTTACCCTCTACTAATTGACATTGTTGAAAATGATGATCGCTATCAAGAAAATCAATTAGTATTTCAACAACATGGAGCTCCTCCGCATTTTTCACAACGTGTTAGGGAGTTTTTTAACAAAGAGTATCCAGAGCAATTGATTGGACGTAGGGGTGCTATTGAGTGGCTCCCTAAATCACCGGATTTAACTCCTTTAGACTTCTTTCTATGGGGACATTTAAAGCCTAGAATTTGCGCAACAGAACCAGAGTCTCTGGAAGAATTACGACGCCGCATTGTTGAAGAATGCCGTCTAATAACTCCACAAATGATCCAGAATGTCAGAGCTCGTTTTGAACAAAATTTGTACTTTTGTATGGAAGTTGGTGGTCAACAATTTGAACACTTACTTAACTGAAGAAACATTTTTGTACGTTTGGTTTTGTTTTTTAGTTTTTTTTTAACGAAAAATTGACTAATTAGTGCATTTCTTATCACAAATAATGATACGTTCTTGAAATTCCAACTGTGAATAATTTTTAAACTAGTTCATAAAATTTCAAAAAAGATTAGTGTACTGAATGCAGAAAAGAAAGAGATTTCAAATGATGCAACACTCTACCCATGTTTCCTATTTAAAATATAAGGGTTGTTATCACCACCCTTAAGAGGTTGATGTGACAAAGTTGAGTTTGATGTCAAAACATGCCCCCCTCAATATTAAAATTGACGTGTGTCAGCGTTTTTTAAAAGAAAGATTTCTCTGGGCGCAAATCGGTCTGTTTCGTTTTCAATGCGCCACCCTGTATACTTTAATAAAACAAGAACCACATAAAAAATGAAACGAAGCTTAGAAATAATCCATAGAAAATACTCCACCTAACTTACCTACTGCACAATATTTTTACATGTATTCCGGACTAACAAAGAATTGACCACAATGATGACAAGACTGAAATCCAACCATGCCTGGTTCCTGGCTCATTTAAATAGAATCGTTCTAATAAGATCTATAAAAGCTTCAGATTATGACAATTTAACAGTGGCTGATTCAAATTACGTTATACCTATGTGTCCACAGCATCAAAATCCGCGACTGGAACTAATAACATATATTATACAAATGAATGATAAAAACATCAGTATGTAATATTCTTTAAGTTAGCTATTGACCACATCAAGGAGGGTTCTGTTTCTGTGGATCTCCAAAAAATTTTAGACTGAGGAAATAGAAATCTTATACATTTCAACCCCACCAAATCTCAGTCTTGCTTTTTTTCTCATGTGAGATACACCAGCCCTAGACACATCACAATGAACAACCAAGTTATTCAAAGTAATGAGTCATTTTCTCTTGTTGGCATTTCTGTGGATCAAAATCTTAATTGGCACCAACATGTCACATCAATTGCAGAAACGGCTGCTAAGAAATTAGGTTTCCTCTTTCGGGCTCGCAAATACTTTTCACCAGCTAATCTCTATACCTTATATACTTCACAAATAAGGCTAAACCTCGAATACTGCTCCCACATCTGGGGTGCAGCTGCCGCTTCTACACTCGCTACCCTGGACTCCATTCAAAAGAGAGCTATACGTCTCATCGGTGACCCTACCCTCACCCAAAGACTGCCATCCCTTGCCCACCGACATGCCGTTGGTGACCTCTCCTTCTTTTATAGATATCTGCACGGGCACTGCTCAGAGGAGCTTTCTTCCATAGTTCCCCCACCTGCTGCCCTCAACAGATCTACAAGGGGAACAGAGCGAATGCACCCTTTTACTGTCCAGGTCACCAGACATAGAACATCTTGTTAAGCCCGCTCTTTTGTCCCGAGAACTTCCAAGTTGTGGAATTCCTTGCCGGCACATGTTTTTCCTTCTCCTCCGAACCTCCAAACCTTCAAGTCCAGAATTAACAAGTTGCCTCTTTCCTCCTTGTCAACACCCACAGTACGATAGTATTTAGGCTGTAAGCCCTCGTGGTGTGTTGTTGAAATTAAAAAAAAACCTATCTCGCCTTTTGAATTTTGAAAAAAATGTCTTGAAATGAGCGGAAATTAGGACCCCTAAAACCCATATTCGGGGTCAGTTTAAATTTTTATATGTTTATATTCGATTACGGGGCCTCAATCTGCCTACTTCACAAATTTCGCCGGAGATCGTCTCTAAGGTCTCAGTGTGTTAAACCGTAGGCCTATGAGATAACAAAGTAAGAGTCACCAAATTCAAAGGCGTATTTGTATTTTAAATACTTGCCAAAATGTCGGTCTGTACGTTAAAAGACAAAAAAGTGATAGGCATTTAAAGAAAAATAATTTGAGATTTCCCTCAAAACGCCAGAATCGTTACTTGAAATGTTAAAATTAGCAAAATTTAGGCAAAGAGCCTGAAACAAATACGGACTAGGTAAGAAAATGTCGCAAGAGTGTTCTGCAAACCCTTAAGTTTCAGCTTCAACCGCCGTTCCCCTTCATTTTACTAAAATATTTACAGAATAATCATTTCAAATAGAGCCTTCAGTTAAGTTGATGGTTTGCCTGTAGGTTTAGTTGAGTTTATGGTTTAACGGCATACAATTTTTAGTTAATTTTCGTAGAAGAAATTCGTTAATGGCGAGAGCGTGACTTTTCAATTTTAAAAATATTTCTTCAAATGAGTGCAAACTGGGCTCCTAGAATCCATTTCCGGGTTTACTTTCAGTTTTTATCTGTTTACATATATACAATCTGACGCACTTCTACGGTAAAACTCAATATAATTGTTATACAAGATACGAGAAAAAATTGTATACGTTAATTATAGGGTGTCTTAAGCTGAATCTTATAAAAATATTTTGACAATCACAGGCTGGTCCATAAGTCGGTGGTGATCCCTACAATGTTTTTTTTCGAACAGCCTTATATTATTGCATTTTTGCATTTTTTATCGAAATATGATGCATGTTTGTAAGAAAAAAATCGAGACGCAGTGAGTGTCCCCTGTTGGTCCGGGGCTAACTAAAAGAATAAACTCTTGGTAACTCCTGCCTGTCGTACTAGGCGACTAATCGGAGTCAAGCAGGTAGTAGTGGAATCTTCCTTTTCGTGATAGTAAGGGATTTTTTCACGCTCAAGGAGGTACCACCCCTTACACCAAGGGGACGGTGAAGTCCCAACGGACGTTTCCGGTTCTGGTGTATGAGTCGGTTTCCCTTATAAGCAAAAATGATAATGGCTCCTCCTTGTACAAAAGATTCCGGAGGTAAAATACCCCTCCATTCGGATCTCTGGGAGAGGGGTGTACAGGAAGCGCCAGCATCAAGATTTAACATATCCTTCTCGAATATATGTGGCCTAAATTCTAACCTGAACTCCGTCCACCATTTCCTCCAGGCTAATTGGTTCAAACTCTTCTTCCTCACCGAAACCCAAATCAGTGCCAAAACATCCATTAATCACCTTAATTACTCGGGGTATGAGCTACTTACTTCCTTTAGATTGCATGGAGGCTTGTGCGCAAACGTCCGTAGCAATCTACCCTGCACCAGACTTTCTAATTTATAATTGGAAGAAAAGACATACTATGGACAAAGTTATCTCTCAGGGCTGCAACTAAATTCATCTTTTGCATTTACCGGTCACCTTCTGACAACAACTTTTTTCATCTCTTTGACTACCTTTCTGAAAAAACCGATCATCTGATTTCTGAATATCCTTCCTCCGAGGTCACTATTCTCGATGACTTCAATGTTCATAGTAACGAATGGCTAGGATCTTCAAAAACCGATCCAAAAGCGAGAGCAGCGGAGGCCTTTGCAGTCAGCAATTCTTTAGCCAATGTGGTTCAGCAACCTTCTTAGTTTCCTCGCATCCCAACATACAGCTCAAATCCATTGAATATATTTCTTACTACAAAACCTGAATGCTATAAGATATCAGTCACCTCCCCCCTTGGTCGCTCAGACCACGGTATGGTCACTGCTTCCTGCGCAATGCAACCCGAGGTCACACAGTCATCACATCCACGTATCGTAATGGGCCGATTTTAATCAAATTTAGTGCGTGCCTTCCTTTGATAAGTGGATTGGATAGGTTTGTAAGCCAGGAAAAACAGCCCATGCTTTCCTGGAAAATGTTGTGTTTTCTTTCGGAAAAAATGAGGTCTCCGGAGATATTAAAGTAAAGGCAACCCATTTGGTATGAGTGTTTGCATTATAATTAGTGACCTACGTGCCAAGGTCTATGTCTGTAAGTTAAAAGACAAGAAAGTTAGAGGCATTTGAAGAAAAATATTTGGGGTTTTCCTCAAAATGTTAAAGTCACGATTTGAAACGTAAAAATTCGCAACATTTAGGCAAAGGACCTGAAACAAATACGGATTATGTAAAGAAAATGTCGCAATAAGAATGTTCTTCAAACCCTTAGGTTTCAGCTTCACCCATCATTGTCCTTCATTTTACTAAAAGATTTACAGAAAACTCATTTCCAATAGACCCTTTCTCTGATGCTTTGGCTGTAGGTTTAGTTAAGTTTATGGTTTAACGGTCTATAATTTTTAACTAATTTTCGTAGAACAAATTCGTTAATGCATTTTTGCATTTTTTATCGAAATATGGTGCATGTTTCTAAGAAAAAAAATGGAGACGCAGTAAGTGCGTTATGGTAACGAATTTTCATTAGATCCTTCAGATTTGAATAACTCAGTTTGCTATTAACCTAAGGTTTGTTGGCTATAAAACCAACATTTTAAGTTTATTTTCGGAAAATTTGTGTACATTTTCAAACAATAAGTAAATTTTGGGAAAATATGGTACATTGTTTCTACTACATAGACTATTCCGGTAACCAGATTGATGCCTGCTTGCTTTAGAGAGACATATTTGCTATTAAAAACATTTTTATGAAAATTCACTTCCATAACGCACTTGCCTCGTCCAGAATTTTCTTTATATGCTGTTAATAATTACTCGTCTACAAATTTTGAAAACTGTATCTTTAGCCGTTTTAAAGATAATGAAACAAAATCGTTTTAAGCGTAACAACTTTAACACCCCGTATCTCAGTATCACGACCTTAAAATAAAAAATCTTGTGCGAGCTAACCCCACTATTTTGTCAAGGGCAACTCGCACGCCAATTTTTTGAAGTATAATCAGGACAGCCTGTATATGTGGTTTAGGGGTCCGAAATTTTTTGTTAAGCGTGAAAATATTCTATTTTATTGTTTATTCAAAACATTTTGTAAATATTAATCTCCAGAGTGAGAATAAAACATATGTGTGTGTTTTTAGTGAATTTTTATTAAAAAAATTCACTAATAGAGAGGTATCGATGGTGAGACTTTGCAAAAATTCTTTCAAATGAGCGCGAATTAGGACCCCTAGAACCCATATCCGGGGTCAGTTTGAATTTTTAGATGCTTATATATATATATATATATATATATATATATATATATATATATATATATATATATATATATATATATATATATATATATATATATATATATATATATATATATGTGTGTATCCGTCTGATAACTCAAAAAATAATTAACCGATTTAGATGAAACTCGGCAAGTGCCTTTCTTTTATTAATGGCTTGGATGAGTTCGTTGGCCAGGAAAATCGGACGGGGTTTTCCGGGAAAATTTTGAGTTTTCTTTCAAAAAAAAATTTTTTTTCCGAAAATTTCGATAAAATTTGGTCTACATATTGCTTTGGGAAATACCTAACTATGTGCCAAAATTCAGCTTTCTAGGGTTACAGAAAATTGAGCTATTCAAATTTGAAACATGTTTAAATCATACGTATGTGGTTGCTGTTGGTTAGTCAATGCTTTTCTTATTGACTCATGAGATTCATTTGTAAGTTTCCGAGAAATGTCAATAATACTGAATTCACTGATTGTTAATCATTGGAAGCATTTACGATTATATATAACCCTATTGTAATGTAATATCATTTATAACCTTTGTAGTATAATCATTTTTGCCTTACAACTCGCAGCGTTTTTAGTCAATTGTTGTTATTAATAGTCAATAGTTTCCCGAATACACAAACCTTCCATTGACTTCTGCTTCTGCCGCTGTTACAGTCCTTTTATTTAGAGCTAGAGTTGTAACCATTGACTATCTATCTACGAATAGACTGGGCACACAGCCGAATTGTTTGAAGCCAACATTCAAGGGACTCTATGTTTACATCGGTCCTCTGCTCTGATTGGGTGGTGGCTAACGCGTTGCCGCTATGTAATAATTCATCCTTAAATCGCCGAATATGATGACAAGGAAGTCATTGAGGATGACAAATTTATTACTTTTCTGTCACTTAAGACATTACACTTTCATTAGGGCTTATTTATGAATGTAAAGATGTACTAACATATATTTTCCTTGGTTTCTACCTTCTTTATGTAAATATAACCAGAAAACTCAGCCCATTATTTTAAATCGTTTTCCTGCTGCATGTGAAGTATCTAGATTTTTATTAATCCTCAGTTGTGGCTTGTATTTGTCTGTGAATAGTATGCAAGTATACTGAGAGTTTATTTTTATGTGTTACCTTGATTGGCAATAAAGATTTTGAGTTTTGTTTTGGCAAAATGGTGAAAAGGTGTATTGTTTGTAGAAGATTACCTGGGGATGTGGCAACGGTGTCTCTGCATACGTAAGTACCTTGCTGTTTGCTATTTTCAGCGGCGGCACGTCAGTTTGGCACTATTTTTAGGTTTCCATCTATTAAAGAAATGAGAGAAAAATGGTGCGCAGCCTTAAGTATAAAAACGGATACGCTGCCGAAATATTCTTATTTATGTTCTCAGCACTTTAATGAAGACTCTTTTATTATTTACCCAACTGGAAGAAGGGTATTAAAAAAAGCAGCGTATCCATCAGTTTTAAGGTCTCCAGTGCCTTCTACTTCTGGCATGGACGCTCTTGCTCATGCGGAAAGAAGGTAAAGAATTCTTCCTATTTTGTAAACCTTTATTATTGTTTATATATATATATATATATATATATATATATATATATATATATATATATATATATATATACGTATGTATGTATGGATATAGGAAGCTTGTGAACTTATATGGAAAATTGTATTCTAGAATTTTCATTTCATTATAGAATTTTCGCGAAAGCAATTGGTTTAGCAAATTGTCGTGTAAAAACGTTTTTAGCTGATTTTTGTAAAACGACATATATGCAGTTCGTGTAACATTACTTAAGCCAATTTTATTCAAAAAGGCGGTAATTTTTGTGAAATGGATTTTTTGTATGTTTTTATCTATTTTTTTCTTTTTTTAAACGTATTTTGTGAATACTTGTAACTTGCCAAGTGTAGTTTTTATGTAAATTACTTGAATTTCTCTATTGGTCAAGAAAACCAGTGTTTTTGGAACAATATTTTTTAACAGTACAGTTATTTTAATGAAATATTGTTCAGGGTTTGTACCACAAGTGTAACACTATCTATCAAATTTCATCTCTTTTATTCAACAAAAGGTATATCTGAAGTTAAAAACATTGTATAAATTTTAATTTCACTGTTTCTTATCTTTGGCCGATGAGCACAGTTTATCATATTGTTTCTTGTAAGAAGAAAATGTAAATTTAAATTTTGTGAGAGAATATTTATCCAAGTTTTGATGGAACATTTGTTTCACTGAAATGCGTAAAAAATAATGTTATAAAATTTTCTTGGAAAAAACTGTTGATAATTTTTGTTAAAAGCATTTTCATCACAATTTTACGTACATTTTTTTTAACCAAACTTTGCAAAAATACTATTTTTAGCGAATTTTCATATATATTTTTGTTTTTTGGAAACAATGCAGTGCACATTCTTATAATTTTTTTCTTAAATTTTCATTGAAAATACTTTTTACTGAATTTGCATAGGAAATTTCGATTGTGACGAGATCACAACATTACAATATTGAGACTTTCGAACATTTTATTCGAGAAATCATTTCTATAAAAATTCACTACCATAACGCACTTGCTGCGTCCAGAATTTTTTGTTTCTTTAACGTCGGCCTATTTCCGCTACTATGGCCAATCACCGACGTCAGGGAGCATTTTCACCCCACTATCCTGGAAATTTTGCCCAACCCCTGCCTTTCTGTAAGGAGGGTAGGGATCTCTAACGTGCCCAACATCGCATGGACACGGGACCGACGGATTTACGTCCCCTCCGAAGGGCGGAACGTGCAGACATTCAACTTGTTCAAATACAATGCTAGAACCTCGGTTGATGTTAATATTACAGCTTGTACTGAAAAAGTGAAAGGAGTACCCTGGGATCGAACCCAGTACCCTTCAGTTCAGAGGCACACGTTCTTATCGCTGAACCACAGAGGTTCTCATAAAATATATGAGAATACAGGTTAAAGTTGTTTTCAAAGTACCTAAAACGTATAAGCACATCCAGTTTATTTCTAATTTTGTTTTGTTAATCAAGAAGAATTACAAACGAATTAAATAAATTAGCATTAAACGCCAAGCAAAGGTAACAACATAAAAACAACCCAGCCCTGCTTGTTTTCAGTTGAATTACAAAGTGAATTTTTGACACTTTTCATAAATTCTCTAATCCGATAAAAGTCATAAAAGTTCTTAAGGAGGAGATAACAAACGCAAATCTCTTTTTCGGTGTAACACTGACAAAAAAAAACAAATACAACGAAAAAGTGTGAAGGATAAACGTGAAAAGTCCCTTTCAGGACGATTCTCATTAATATTAAACTAATTTGCATAAATATGAGGGGATGATTAATTTTCCTCTTCTCTGCTCATACATAATAAGTGAACCCCCGATTTTCGAGATAACGTATGATAAATAACCTAAATAAATAAGAAGCTTTGCAGATTATAAATTAAAAATTACGTTGTGAATATTTTTCGTGGATAAAGAAAGCAGCCTAATATCCCCTGACTTAATTGTGCACATTTTGTTCATAAGCAAAATAAATGGCATCTGGTCATAAAAAAGCAGCTCTTAACAAACAACTGTCTTTATTTTGGAGGGAATTAGGAAGGGAAGACGCTGAGAATTTTCATATTCATAATGCCTTCTGGCTAAATTGGAGCGGTAGGTAGTAATTGTTTTAAAATGAAGAGATAACTATATTAACTTAATGTTTTGGTGCTGGGGCGGTTTTAATAACATTGTAACGTGGCGAATCTTTATCGATTAGTATATTTTTTAATTGAGTACCATTCCCTGAACAACAGGTTTTCCATAACATGTCTAAAGGAAAAAAATTAGGACAACAAATGGGTTATGGTAGAGATTTTTAAAAGCATGTGTTTCCTTCAAAATATTCTTAGTAAAATAATTTATCAAAGCTAAAAGAAATAATAATAAAAGGTTTGCGGTGAAAAAGTTTATATTGTTTATAAAAATATACAGTGTGGAGCCGCCAAATGGAGAAAACTCGGTATTCGGATTATTGTGCATATTTATAAAACAATCCCAAACACGTCAACGATAGATAAAAAACGTCTGGACCTGCAAGTGCGCTATGGTAATGAATGTTCATGAAGTGGCAGATAGTCTAGCAAAGGAAGCTTCTAAAGACGGGAGAATAAAGATCAGTTTTACGAAATCAGATATAATCTCATATTACCGCTCAGAGATAAAAAGAGACTGGAAAATAGCATGGAAGACTTTTTTAACCTCGTCCAAAAATTAATACACTTCACTGAATCCGCAACTACCCTAATCTCAATTTTATAAGGACCCGGGTTTTTCAAAAGAAATTTGCTCTACAATAGTGCGGTTAAAATTGAATCATGGAAGATTCCCAGCTCATCTCAATAAGATTTGTATTATAAACACTCCAGCATGCCAATGTGACAACGTTTCCACCGGGGACCTCAACCACATATTCTCTGCCTGCCACTTAAATGAACGAATGCGAGAAACCTTACTTAAATATCTGCAAGACAAAGACATACAACATCTTGTAAACCTTGCAAATCTAATCGCTACAAATGACGACGAAATATGCAAAAGACTTGTTAAATTTATAAAAGAATGAAAAGTAGAAATCTAATATTGTACCCAAGTATATGTGTATGTATGTATGTATGTATGGTTGTATATATGTGTATATATGTATATATGGGTATATGTGTGTATATATGCGTTCATATATATCTATGTTAGGTTAAGCACAATAAAGAGGGAAAACGAAACATCATTTATTTCACGTGGGGTAAGTAACAAATATCTTGTGCTTCTATAAACATAAGCTCCTGTTGTCTTTCCTTATGTTTTTAACCCGTATACTGCTCACGCGTGTTTGTAGGAACACCCCCCGGGCTAAGGGCTGATTTTTTCTCAGGTATCTTTTCAGAATTACCACATAGCACCTCAAAGTGTATTTGGCCAAACAAGTGCAAAATATACTAAAACACGTGATTACGAAAAATCGCGTCACGAGCATTACGCAACGAACTTTTCGTGAAATGCCAATGACTCAATTTTGCGTCATGTGTGTGTTGCTTCAAAAGTAATTATATTGATTACAAAACAAATACAAAATATCACATGTAAATGAAAAAAATAATTGTATTAAGGGCATGCTGGGCAAAAGTAAATTGTGTCTTTTCGCACTTTATTTTTATTACAATTTTGGCATCTTCTGCGCGGCCGATGTTTGGAATTCGGCGCTATAGGATTTTTTTTCCGCCCTGTGCTGGAATTAAATAGGTCTCTCTGGTAAAACTTCCTTTGGTGGTACAACTTCTTCAATCACTCGCAGTCGGAAATCATACAATGAAACTCGACTTCTTTCATATTTCTTATACAAAAAGTATGAGTTCAAAAGCAGCAATTGCAGAACGTGAGTGCCAATTTTTTTGTACCATCGAAGCGATTCCCTAGAGCATGTGTAATAAGACAACATTTGATCCTGCTTGTCAACGCCACCCATGTTTTTATTATACATATATATATATATATATATATATATATATATATATATATATATATATATATATATATATATATATATATATATATATATATATATATATATATATATATATATATATATATATATATATATATATATGGCTTCCGGTTTCTGCTTTTCTTGTTTCCTTTTGTTTCTATATTGGACAAAATCATGAGAAAATTCAGTGGAAATGTACGATACATCGCGCTTGTCACGCCACTTGCCGACCATTACATCATTGGAATAGCGAGCAATATTGTCGCCCACCTTCAGCTTTGCATTTTTTACCTCAAGAGGATTGTCTTTTCGGTCAAGCCGTATAGTTCCGGTGCAGTAGGTCACTCTTTCTAATAGTTGGCGAGCCAAAGAGTAGCTGTTGTAGAAGTTGTCCCTGAATAAAGAGTGCCCTGCGTCCAACCTTTCTTCCATTAGATGGAGAACTACATTGGCAGCATGGCCTTTGCCACCAAAATCGTCTAGCATACAGGTATAAATGGAGAACTTTAGAATAGTTCCATCTGGCTTGGTCAACATGTACGGCTTCACTCCGTACTTATGGTGCTTATTTTTTATATACTGTCTTAAAACCAATCTCCCGCGCCATAAGACCATGGAGACATCGACAGAAAGATTTTGGTTTGGGGAATAGACATCCACCATTTTATTATTGAAGTAATCTATCACAGGTCGAATTTTGAATAGCGTGTCTTGGGGTTTTGGTTTGTTTTGTTTTGGATTTTCTGCAAAATGCAAGCATCGCATAATGATCATACAGCGATCTCTGCTCATGTGGGTCGAAAAAAATGGAATATTGAAAATTCTGCCTTTCTTCCAAAAGTCTTGCATTCGACTGAGTGGAATTGTCCCCATGTGCTGAGAGAATCCAAAAAAGAGACGCATTTCAGGTATCGAAGTTCCGCGCCAACGAGCAATTCTGGAAAATTCGTCCACATTGGGAGACTGGAATACCTCGACTGCATAGCGATTCGTTTCCTGAACAACACGATTAAAAAAGCTGTCGTCAACCAATAAATTGAAATAGTCAATTGGCCTATTCCCTGTAATGAAAAATTATTTAATCAATAAAAAAATGTGTGAATTATCGTAAAGTAAATAGTCCCACCGTCTGGTAGTATTTTTACCTCTTGTTTCCCTGTAAAAGCTAGCGTTTTCTTGCTGTGTGTTTGGGTCCAGTTCACAGATTCATCATCGGACCTTGGAACAGTAACTTGCTGAAGAGTAGTGCCTAAATCAGTTTCTGTCTCAACAGGAACGTCTTCATTTTCTTCGATATCCGAATCACTTTTTTTCAAATTCCGAATCCAAATAAACTGGATCCTCAAAATCATCGTCAGAGTCCAGTAAAATGCGTTCTATCTCAGCGTCAGAAAGTCGTTTACGAAGTTTGTACTTATTTTTTGTTACTTTTGGTCGTTTTACTCCGGATGGCCCTGACCCAGTCGAATCCATTGCGAACTCAAACCAGCACAAATTAACGATACCTCGATGTGTGTTGAACAGGCTCACAATACACCACACGCGTACAACGGCGGCTTACATACTGAAAACGGTATGTGCATGCCCGCTGTAATGACTCGAAATCGCGTCATGATCATCGGTGGCGCACCACGCAAGACGTGATTTCGCGTCATGTGCACTGGACGGGTTAACCACCTAACCGTGGCCTATTCTTGTTTATTCTGAGAGAGTGGGGAAGTTATGGCGGGTCCCTGAACTGCACTCTTGTATCCCTGTCTTTCCTTTTTATTATAGTTTAGTAAAAAAAATAATACATTAATTTAAAAAAATAATAAAAAAAAACTATTCAGGAAACAAATAATATATATGTGTATATATACAAAACAAATAATGATACCAATTTAATTATAGGAACTATATGACTATATCTGTGGGTGTATACTCAGTGATGTGTATGGTTTAAGCTTCAATTTTGTTGCTAGTATTATTAGTCATAAACCTTTCCTTACCTTTCGTCTGTCTTATACAACCGTTTGTGGCTTATGGACCTCGTTTCCAAGGATATCAAGATACAACACACACAATTAAACATTTAGTTAGAAGTTAGGAGTTTTCTAAAAATTAGACAGAAAATAAGCCTTGATCACAACATGTGTAATATAATAGTATTAAGCAACATTTGTCACAAAAAATACATTACGGATTTTAGTCGGTGTCCACATGGCACAAATAAAATTTCCACAAATTAAATTTCGACGCTGCTGGGACACATTTATATATGAAATAAAAAGTAAAACTTTCACAAATCCCTTCTCACCAACGTTCAGTATCCCACGCATTTTATGACTCTGTTCAAAGCTGATATATTTTTATCTTCGCATATAAATTACCTGAATTGAATTTTAATTGGCATATTTTACATAAAAGTACAACAATTCGTTCTATATCTCCGTACTGGAAATTGTATACGAACCTGTATCTTTGTATCTTATAGCAGCGCACAAGATTAAAATATTAGCCGGGTGATTTATGATGCCAGCTTGGGGAAAATACTAAAGCAGAACGGTGGAAACCGAGCCACAGTCGCAGTCGACTGTGATTATATGCGGCGTAGTAACAGCGACATCACGCGGCCTGTTGACTGAGATTAACAAAGTTATAACAAAGAACGTGCAGCAAACGATGATTTAAAACTGTTCTGCAATAAAAGCTTCAATAGTGTCTGAAGAGTTTGGTTCAATGTTCTTTGTGAAAAATGTGTCACACTTACATCTGAGCTGCACCATTCCTTTGCAATATACTTTACAAGATCAAACTCTCAAGTTTTGTAGAAAATATAATTACCAAGAATAATCTAGCTCTAAGAACATCATTAGAGAACACTACAAAATGTTTTGAAAAAGCATTTGCTGTGTTGAACCTCAAACCTTTGCCGTCAGTTAAAATTCTCAATTAAATATACCGCAGAAAAGTTTTTTTGCACATCCAAGTTTCTAGACAAAGAGAAATGCGCTAAATTTCAGGGGTAAAATCTTAACGTAAATAAATGCAAAAAATTTCATTAAAACAGCTTTGTTACTTTCGGAGTAAAAATTTTTTTTCGGAAGAAAACTCAAAATTTTCCCGGAAAACCTCGTCCGATTTTCCTGGCCAACGAACTCATCCAAGCCATTAATAAAAGAAAGGCACTTGCCAAGTTTCATCGAAATCGGTTAATTATTTTTTGAGTTATCAGACGGATATATATATATATATATATATATATATATATATATATATATATATATATATATATATATATATATATATATATATATATATATATATATATATATATATACATATAAAAATTGAAACTGACCCCGGATATGGGTTCTAGGGGTTCTAAATCGCGCTCATTTAAAAAAAAATTCGCAAAGTCTCACCATCGATACCTCTCTATTAGTGACTTTTTTAAAATAAAAATTCACTAAAAAGGTTCGAGACGCAGCAAGTGCGTTATAGTAGTGAATTTTCATAAGAATTGTACACTATTAGTAAAGTATATTATTAAAACTAATTCTTTAAATGTAAATGGACCTTGGAGATCGGTTTTAGAGGTCCCAGCGATTATATAAAACAATTTATGGAGCTAAAAAATCAAAATTTAATCTTAGATTTAATATGTAAGTACAGCAAGTGCTTTTAAAAAAATTGTGTTACAAATTGCATTAAAGTTACAAACGTTTTTCAGAAAAAAATGAAATATTTACAAAGGGAATGTATCTGTCAAATTATAAATATGACAGGTATTTTTCCTTATTAATTGCTTGGATGGTTTTGTTTTAGTCGACCCACCCAGTTTTTGCAAACAATAAACAACAACAAAGGTTTTTTATGTTATGGTAGAAAATGTTCGTAAAAATATTTCAATTCCGATAGCTCAATAAATTTCCCATTAATCCAGCATCTTCAACCTTGAACCATAGTAACATCTATGTAAACGCACGTGGGTAAAAAATTAAAGGAAAATAACATAAGGAGCTTTGCGGATAACTACAAATTTGTTTTAAAAAACCTTCTTTGTTGTTTATTGTTTGCAAGAACTGGATGGGTTGACTAAAACAAAACGATCCAAGCAATTAATAAGGAAAAATACCTGCCATATTTATAATTTGACAGGTACATTCTCTTTGTAATTAATTATTTTTTTCTGAAAAACTTTTGTAACTTTAATGAAATATGTCACACAATTTTTTTAAAGACACTTTCAGTATTTACATATTATATCTAAGACCCAATTTAAATTTTGTAGCTCCATATAAAACATACGTTTTTTCATATAATCACTAACTAGGACTCTAAAACCGATCTCAAATTTAAAGAATTTGTTTTAATAGTATATCTTACTAATAGTGTACAATTCTTATGAAAATTCACTACTATAACGCACTTGTTGCGTCCCGAATTTTTTTATTTTTAGTTTTGAATATCTTAATTTTTCTTTGACCAAAAAACTTGAAAATTGGTACATAGTGACGTCTATCTATCTTCTTTTAAACTGTTATCTTTCGTTTTAATCGCTAAGATCTGATGCACGAACTCATCCAAGCCATTAACAATATGAAGACAATCCCAAAATTTGGTCCAAATCAGTAAAGTATTTTTTGAGTTATATATATATATATATATATATATATATATATATATATATATATATATATATATATATATATATATATATATATATATATATATATATATAGACTCTAAGGCAAGATAATGTAAATATGTTGGACAATACGAAATGTATGACTAGTTGTTTAGATAGTTTAAGGTGTTATTGTTTGTTAGATATTAAGATGTCATAACCTAGATAAAAGTCAGATGTTTATTTACTACCAAATGTCAAATTGACAGTGAAATTGTAAAAGATAGGTTAACTAATGAATAAAGGGAGAGACAAAGGCAAACAACAATAAGAAATGATGTATCCAGGGGAATAATCAAGAGCAGGATGATTGTATGAAAATTTGTTTGATAAAAAGATTTTGAAGAGGGCCTAAGCACAGAATTTAATAGGTGACGGTCGCTACGAGAGAAAAATAAACAGATTGGAATTTAAATTTAAATTGGATTAAAATTTTTAGAGAAAAGATTGGATTGAAAATTTTTATTAGATAAAGGGGATTAAAGATTATTTTATTAAAAAAGAGATTTGGAAATTTTTATTAGAAAAAGGATTATAGAAAAAAGCTTGAAACGATTGAAGTCAACAACTCAAAGGAGTGACAGTTCAGTATAGCAGCACGAAAAATAGCTCAGAGGGAACAAATACCAGAGAAAAAACTGTAAGTGAGTAAAGCAATAACACTTACCTCTTTGTGTGGTACATCCATCGCTTCAGGAGTGTATTACATAAATCATTAAAGCTTTTATAAAATAAAGATAAAAAGGGGCCAGAATATTGAAGCAACCATATTTGTTTTCCATCAACCGTCAATAATATCAAGGTGCTTGTAGAGCCATCTTACGACAGTAAACTTCATCAAGCGCACCTCGCCAACGAGGTCGGATTCCACTGACTACGCATCTAAATTATACATTGACTAAGCCAAAGGAATACCAGTTGAGGTCATTACCTTTAGTTTATGATTGGAAGAGATTTGTATATATAAATATTAGTGATCCTAAAAATTTAAGCAGGTAATACTGATCAGTCTTTTCGGGGGTTATCATTGATAAAAAGAAAGAGCTCTAAATTCAACAAAAGGCACATTAACAATAGTAGGGAGTATTATAATTTTGCAATATGTTCTTTAATTTTAATAAATAGTTTTGTAATCATTTAAAACCTTTGTTTTATTTTGCTTTATACGTATATAAGTATTTGGGAGGAAAGAACTAAAATCAGATAGGGCAATATATTACAAAATGTAAAAAGAAACAAACATATTTCGGACTTATAAACAACGACAAGAAAAGAGTCAGTTTTTTTAAGATTTAATTGTATTTTTGGAACAATACTAATTTTCATCAAAACACTTTTATTGTTTGAAAATGTACAAAAATTTCCGAAAGTAAACTTAAAGTGTTCCCGAACAAACTCGTTTCTTGGTCAACCTTATAGGTTAATAGCAAATTGAGCTATTCAAATATTAAGCATTTGATCAAAATTCGCTACCATAACGCAGTTACTGCGTCCAGAATTTTTTTTCTTACAAACATGCATTATATTTCGATGGAAAATGCAATAACATAAGGCGTGTTTGATTAAAAAAAAAAGAAAATTTGTATCACCAACGACTTATGGGCCACCCTGTGATTGTAGAAATAATTTTTTAAGATGTAGCTCAAGACACCCTATAATTAATATATACAATTTTTTGTCATATCTTGTGTAATAACAGATATATTGAGCTTTATTGTTTTTTTTTTTACGAAAATTCTACAAAAATTATATACCATTAAACGATAAACTCTATAGCTAAGACTACTGCCAAGCGTCAGAGAAAGGGTCTATTTGGAATGGATTTTCTGGAAACATTTTATTAAAATAAAGGACAATGACGGTTGAAACTAAGACTTCAGGGTTTGTAAAACATTTTTCTTGAGACATTTTATTTCCATAGCCCGTATTAGATTCAAGTTCTTTTCCTAAATGTTGCCAATTTTGACGTTTAAATCGCAACTTTGACGTTTTGTGAAAAACCCCAATTTATTTTTCTTTAAATGCCTATAACTTTTTTGTCTTTTGACCTACAGAGCTAAATTTTGGTATGTAGCTTACATATAAAGATATAAACTCGCGTACCAAATTGGTTGGTTGCCCTTACTTTGTCAATTCCGGAGATATAATTTTTTTTCGAATGAAAACATAAAATTTTCTGGGAAAACCTAGACCGATTTTTCTGGATAACGAACTTATCCAAGCCATTTGCAAAGGGAAGGTATTCACCAAATTTAGTCAACATCGGCCCATTATTTTTTGAGTTATCGGTGTGATACATTGATATATATATATATATATATATATATATATATATATATATATATATATATATATATATATATATATATATATATATATATATATATGTATATATATATAATTTTAAACTGACCCCGGATATGTGTTCTGGGGGGCCTAATTAGCGCTCATTTGAAGAAATTTTTTCAATATTCAAAAGTCGGGATCTCTCCATTAGTGAATTTTTTTTTAAGAAAATTCACTAACTGTTGTTTTAACATACTGAAATATATACATACTCCTCAGATAACCTTCTTTATATCAATTGACACCTAATCGTGGATCAATTCGTTATTGATAAAACCTTAATAAAACCTATCAAATCAATATATATATATATATATATATATATATATATATATATATATATATATATATATATATATATATATATTTATATTTGTATCCAACCGATAACTCAAAAAATAATTAACCGATTTTGTTGAAACTGTGCAAATACCTTTCCTTGATTAATAGCAGCTTGAACGAGGTCGTTGGCCAGAATAATCGGATAAGGTTTTCCGGGAAAGTTCTGAGTTTCTCCCGAAGAATTTTTTAATCTATGCTATTTTGGTGAGGTTTTGTGGATATATTGCCTTGAGAAAAACCTTACTAGATATCAAAATTCAACTTTCTAGGTTTATAGAAAATTGAGTTGTTCAAATTTGAAACATTTAATAAAAATTCGCTGCCATAACGCACTTGCTGCGTCCCGAACTATTTATTTGTAAAAACCTGTATAAAACCACAACTACCGTATCAATTATTTCCGTTAAATTTAAAAATTAAGGCATACTTCTAAAATTTTGAAGATTTTTACGTGTTAGGACGTGTATAAATTAACACCTACCACTCCCATATCAATGATTTCCTTGTACAAATGTAAAATAGTGTAATCTGTTTTCTACTCTGGCAGTAAATTAGGGACAGGCTGTATAAGCAAGAACCTTATAATGAATTAAACAAAATGATTAATTTATCGCAAAATTACCTGTTTTTGAGTGTTCTTATCGCTAAGAAACAAAACACTGTATTACAAGAGATAAGGATGAATGCAAGTTTTATCTCATAGTTTCAGGTTTAACGCGGCGTTCGGTTGATACAGTCGATTATAGATCTGTTAGTATTTTTTTATTTTTATTAGGAATATTATGATTGTGTTTATTAGACGATTTAAGTCAAGTTCTAACGTTACGTTAATTAAATCATAGTGATAGTTACAGTGTTGGGAATATGCTAGCCTATTAATCGGAACGATGGTAAGTTTTGAGTAATTGTGCTCAATTAGATTTTTATTTAGGCCCGCAGTATTATCTTGACAAAACTGTTTATTTATGTGGACATAAATGTAAAGGTTGTATAATTAAAAAATTCTGGGCGCGGCAAGTTTGTTATGGGAGCGAATGATTACACAAATGTTTTTAATGTCAATATTATTATTTTTCAATGAAATGCTTTAATTTTTGTTAATTTTATAACCTATATAGCAGAAACAATGTTCCACGTTTCATCAAAATTACTTTATTGTTTGCATTGCACAAACATTTTCCGAAAATAAACTTAAAATATTACCAAACAAACTGGTCCGATTTTTCTGGCCAACAAACATCTCCAAGCTACTTACACATCTGCCAAGGAATAATAATTCACAAAAAGGTTTTTTAACAAACATTCCAAAATAAATATTTGCACGCAAAGTTACACATTCACGAAAATTCGCAATTTTTAGTGAATTTTCGTAGAAAAAATTCACCAATGGGGAGATCCCGACTTTTGAATTTGGAAAAAATTTTGCAAATGAGCGCGAACTACGACCCCTAGAACCCATATCTGAAGTCAGTTTCAATTTTTATATATATGTATATATATATATATATATATATATATATATATATATATATATATATATATATATATATATATATATATATATATATATATATATATATATATATATATATATATATATATATATATATATATATATTTATATATATGTATATATATATATATATATATATATATATATATATATATATATATATATATATATATATATATATATATATATGTCACACTGATAACTCAAAAAATAATGGGCCGATTCTGATAAAATTTGGCATGTACCTTCCTTTTGTAAATGGCTTGGATAAGTTCGTTAGTCACGAAAATCGCACGAGATTTTGCGAGAAAATTTTTAGTTTTCATTCGAAAAAAATTTTTATCTCAAAAAATAAGAAAGATATGATAACCAAATTTGGTAGGTAGGTTAAAGATATGAAAAGTAAACTACACACCAAAATTTAGATTTCTATGTTACAAGAAAAAAAGTTTTTAATAAAATATTTTGGGCCAGATCATTTCTATGAAAATTCACTACCATAACGCACTTGCTGCGTCCAAGCTTTATAGTGAATTTTCGTAGAAAAAATTCACTAATGGGGAGATCCCGACTTTTGAATTTTGAAAACAATTTTGCAAATGAGCGCGAACTAGGACCCCTAGAACCCATATCCGGGGTCAGTTTCAATTTTTATATGTTTATATATATATATATATATATATATATATATATATATATATATATATATATATATATATATATATATATATATATATATATATCACACCGATAACTCAAAAGATAATTGGCCGATTTTGATAAAATTTGGTATATACGTTTCTTTTATAAATGGCTTGGGTAAGTTCATTAGTCAGGAAAATCTGATGAGGTTTTCCGGGAAAATTTTGAGTTTTCATTCGAAAAAAATTCTTATCTCAAAAAGTAATAATTTAATAAAATTTGGTATGTGCCTTCCTTTTGTTAATGGCTTTGACAAGTTTGTTAGCCAAGAAAATCGGACGAGGTTTTCCGGGAAAATTTTAAGTTTTCATTTAAATTTTTTTTTATCTCAATGAATAATGGGCCGATTTTGATACAATTTAGCATGTACCTTCCTTCTGTAAATGGATTTGATAGGTTCGTTAATCAGAAAAAACGGAAGAGGTTTTCCGGAAAAAAAATTTATCCTAAAAAATAAAAAATCTATGATAACTAAATTTGGTAGGTAGTTTACGATATAAATAGTAAACTATAAACCAAAATTTAGATTTCTATGTTACAAGAAAAAAAAGTTATAATAAAATATTTTGTGTCAGATCATTTCTATGAAAATTCACTACCATAACGCACTTGCTGCGTCCAGAGTTTTACAAATTGACTAAAGTGTTGTTACAAGAAAATTATATTTCTTATGAAAATGTTAGCCAATTCTCATTAAATGCGTTCAATTTTAATAACCCAATTTTAAGGAATTTTCGTAAAAAAAAATTCACTAAAAAGAGATCGCGATTATTTAATTTAAAATTTTTTTCTCTATATGAGCGCGAAACTAGTATCTGTTTTCCAGCAATAACCTTATATATATATATATATATATATATATATATATATATATATATATATATATATATATATAAACATTTTAGCTGACCCTGGAAATGGGTTCCAGGGGCCCTAATTCGCGCTCGTTTAAAGAAAATTTTCAAAAGTCTTTTGATCCAATGCTTCATATTTAAATAGCTTAATTTGCTATTAACCTATAAGGTTGATCAAGAAACGAGTTTTTTCCGGAAAACTTTAAGTTTACTTTCGGATTTTTTTTAAATTTTCAAACAATAATGTTATTTTGATGAAACATGGCACATTGTTTTTACTATATAGATTATACTGGTAACCAAATTTGATGCCGGGTTTCTTAAAAAAACACACATATTTGCTATTAAAAATATTTTTATGAAAATTCACTACAATAACGCACTTGCTGCGTCCCAGACTTTTTATTGTTTATATTTATTTGTTTCATTTTCAAAGAGTATGGATAGAGCAACAGTAAATAAATGTTGAAAAGGGTTTAGGTGCAGCAAATGCGTTATGGTAGCGAATTTTCGTTAAAATGTTCCAAATTGTGATAATTCAATTTCCCATTAAGTTAGAATCTTCAATTTTGATACATACTAAAACCTATATAAAAGCAGTGTCGGTACTAAATTTAAAAAATAACACAACAATGAGCTTCACAGGCAACCCTAAATTTGTTTTAGAAAACCATTTTTAGTGAATTTTCATTAAGAAAAATTCACCAATAGAGAGGTATTGATTGTAAGACTTTTGAAAATTTTCTTCAAATGAGCAGCTAAAATGTTTATATATATATATATATATATATATATATATATATATATATATATATATATATATATATATATATATATATATCTATATATAGGTTATTGCTGTAAAAGAGATACTAGTTTCGCGTTCATATAGAGAACATTTTTTAAAATTAAATAAGCGCGATCTCTTCTTAGTGAATTTTTTTACGCAAATTCCTTAAAATTGGGTTATTAAAATTGAACACATTTAATGAGAATTGGCTAACATTTTCATAATAAATATAATTTTCTTGTAACAGTACTTTAGTCAATTTGTAAAACTCAGAATTTACTAAAGCGATAAGTTCAAATTTGGTAGAAAGGACAACTGGTGTTATATCTATGTGCTCTCTGCGCCTAAACTTTTAGTTTTATACTTTTAGTCATTTATATATATATATATATATATATATATATATATATATATATATATATATATATATATATATATATATATATATATATTCTATCTCGCTTGGAAAGATGTCTTAATGCAAATGGTGGACAATTTGAACAATTCCTATGATAATATAATTTCTTTATGTGTGACAGACATTCACATACATACATAAATACATACATAAATGCATACATTATTAACATAATACTGTATTGGCCGAATTCTGTACTTTTTTTAATTAAATTGTTAATAACTCAAAAAAAAATGGTTTCTAGGTATAGGGAATGCTAATATAGTTTTAAATAGTGACTTCTAGTGCATCTGATAAAACAATAAAATACAGGGTGTTCTATTGAATAAGTTAATTAATTAACTTTTTTTTGCGGAATTCTGTGCTTTTTTCTAAAAAATGTCAATAACTCAAGAAAAATCGTTTTTAGGTATAGGGAATGCTAATACAGTTTGAAAGAGTGTCTTCAGAAGCATTTGACAAAATAATAAAATACAGGGTGTTCTATTTGAAATAAACAAGTTTTTTGAGTTTGAAAGCTACAGAATTCATATACATTACACAAAACACCCTGTATATGAAATATTGTTTCAATAATGTCGCAACACACCTTTGTTGTCCTGCAATGCACAGTTTAAAAAAATATCCTAACACACCCGCCAGAAAGCTAAAATACCCTTATCAAAAAAGCCTTCTCGTGGCTCGAATTTTCGAAAAAATTGAAATATTTCGAAAACATTTGAAGATAGGACTAAGGTTTGTTAATAAAAGTCCACCTAAAATCAAATAAGCATTCTAAATATGTAATAATATACAGGGTGTTCTATTTAAAATAACAAAGTTAGCACCTACTTCTGGTATAACCGGAAGTGCGCCATTTTGGAAATTATTTTTTCAGATAGAGCATCTTCGGCAACCCCCATGTGCAAATTTTCAGCATTCAGATATGCATACTTTGGAAAATAATCTAATAGGCTACTCAACTTGGGAGACCCTGTATATATATATATATATATATATATATATATATATATATATATATATATATATATATATATATATATATATATATATATATATATATATATATATGTATCACACCGATAACTCAAAAAATAATGGGCCGATTTTGATCAAATTTGGCATGTACCTTTCTTTTGTAAATGGCTTGGATAAGTTCGTTAGTCAGGAAAATCGGACTAGGTTTTCCGGGAAAATTTTAAGTTTTCATTCGAAAAAAATTCTTATCTCAAAAAATAATGGGCCGATTTTAATAAAATTTAGCATGTATCTTTGTTTTGTAAATGTCTCTGACAAGCTTGATAGTCAGGAGAATCGGACGAGGTTTTCCGGTAAAATGTTTTTATTCGAAAAAAAATTTTATCTCAAAGAATAATGGGCCGATTTTGACAAAATTTGGCATGTACCTTCCTTTTGTAAATGGCTTTGATTGGTTCGTTATATATATATATATATATATATATATATATATATATATATATATATATATATATATATATATATATATATATATATATATATATATATATATATATATATATATATATATATATATATATATATATATATATATATATATAAACATATAAAAATTGAAACTGACTCTGGATATGGGTTCTAGGAGTCCTAGTTCGCGCTCACTTGCAAAAATTTTTTCAAAAGAAATATTTGCACGCAAAGTTACACATTCACGAAAATTCGCAATTTTTAGTGAATTTTCGTAGAACAAATTCACTAATGGGAAGATCCCGATTTTTGAATCTTGAAAAATTTTTTGCAAATGAGCGCGAACTAGGACCCCAAAAACCCATATCCGGATATGGGTTTTTGGGGTCCTAGTTCGCGCTCATTTGCAAAATTTTTTTCAAAATTCCAAAGTCGGGATCTCTCCATTAGTGAATTTTTTCTACGAAAATTCACTAATAAAAACAAAGCATTGTTCTGTATTCTTTATACTCCAAGGATATTTACTATTTAACCAAAATATCCAACACTCTTTTAAATATACGGGGCACGTACATTTCTGGATGCATAAATTTAATATAGATGACTCGTTTTTTTCCACAAAAAGATTTCTATTTTTAATCCATATTTGCTATTTATAGCAATATATATATATATATATATATATATATATATATATATATATATATATATATATATATATATATATATATATATATATATATATATATTGAAACTGACCTCGGATATGTGTTCTGGGGGGGCTAATTAGCGCTCATTTGAAGAAATTTTTTCAAAATTCAAAAGTTGGGCTCTCCTCATTAGTGATTTTTTTAAAAAGAAAATTCACTAAAAATAGATTGTTCCCCATTTGGACAAGAAAGTTGGATGTCACCAAGGTGATTAATTAAGCTGACGAAAAATGTCCATGACACACGATCATGTCAGAAAATTTGTCATATCAATCCCAATAATTCCTGTTTCCGTATGTGAAAGGCGACCATACACTTAAGACATCCACACCAACCAAGGGCTCAACAAGATAAATCTTATGTTAACAATAAATACAAGATAAGGTGAAAATACCAATTTCTGATGCATCTCATGCTTCATACAGCAGGCAAAGTTTGTTATTTTAGGATAAAAAGCAATCTCCGTTTTTTATGCTCCTTCCGGATGCAGATAGAGCGGAAAATTATACATAGGATACAATCCTTTCCCATCCATCAGTCCCGTTGGGTATATAGAGGTGAACAATACGTTGCTGCTCTCAACCCTGACTAATAATATGCGAATTGACTGTTTTCAGGATGCTACTTTATGGCCCGTATCTCTATATACTGGCTTTATTGCAGACTGTGGACGTTTTGTATCTCTTTTACCGTTGAAATTATGTTGTAAAATATATAATTTGGTTAAACGTCCCATATAATGTAAGGCTCACTGATATGGTTTTATCATGTTACTCTACTGCTCTCACAAGCGGGGATATTTTGTTACAATATGTTGTTGGCGTTTTGTCAAAATAATATCTTATTATTATAATTACACACAATTTCAAATTTAAAAAAAATCGGGAGGCAGCAAGTGCGTTGTAGGAGCGAATTTTCATAAAAATTGTACATTATTATTATACGGCATATTATTAGTAAAGGTAATATGTTAAACTTACAAACACAGCCCCCACGGTCCTCCGGGTAACCTGCGCGGCCAGAATCAGGTCAACACTGGTTCAGTGGTACGCTGACGTCCTCAAAGGACTAGCTAGGACAAAAGAGGTGCAACTGGTGTGGGTTCCGGGACACTGTGGCATAGCGGGGAATGGGGTTGCGAATAATCTCACAAGGCTTGGTTCCCGGCGGCCGTTCTATGGCCCGGAGCCTGCAATGGGCATAAGTAGGTAGACGGTCTCTGTCGCCTTACACAGGTGAACTGAGGAAGCCATGGAGAGGTACGGGGGTCGGTTGGTGGCTGCAGGCAGGCGAGGGACTTCGTCGAGGGGCCGGACAGAAATAAAGCTGTCTGAATACTCGGAAGGAGCCGACCTACGCTTCGCCGCATCCTTGGGGTGCTGACAGGCCACTGTGTCCTTAGAACACACCTCACATTGATAGGCGTAGAGAGGGATCCCATTTGCCAGGAATGCGGCGAGGATGAAGAAACATCTTACCACTACCTGTGTGAGTGCGAGGCTTTTGGGAGTCTTCGAGCATAATTGTTCGGTTCGAGGACTCTGCAGAGGAATTAGGTAAGTACCGTCCAATTTAAGACCGTCACGGCCTTCATCTCGAGGTCGAGGCGGTTTGGCGACGGAACCGAGGAAGAGTAGAGCATGGATGCTGGGTTGCTGGGGTTGGCAAAAAGGGCTCATTGTGGCCTACTTGCTTGGCGTTAGCCTGCCCACCACTGCTACTAGTGCTACTACTACACAGCCCTTGAAGATCGATTTTCGAGTTCCTAGTACGCGCACAATTGAAAAAATCTTTTGAAAGTGTTACCATCGACCTCTCTATTATCAAAAAAATCTTGTGTACTAAATCCTTTCGAGAAAAATGCCCAATACTAATTTTCTATGAAGCTAAAGATTATATTTTGCTATATTTGTAGAGAGTGTAATTATCTTTAAAAGAAACGTGTCTTACAAATTTCATTAAAGTTATACAAAAGATTTTTAGAAGACAAACCTAATTCATATTTAAAAAACTTCTGGACGCAGCAAGTGCGTTATGGTAGTGAATTTTCATAAAAATGATTTTAATAGCTAACATGTTTTTTTAAGAAAGCAGACATCAATCTATATAGTAGAAACAATATGCCATGTTTCATCAAAATAACTTTACTGTTTGAAAATGTACAAAAATTTCCGAAAGTAAACTTAAATTGTTCCCGAAAAAACTGGTTTTCTAGTCAACCTTCTAGGTTAATAGCAAATTGAGCTATTCAAATTTGAAGCATTAATTGAAAATTCGCTACCATAACGCACTTGCTGCGTCCCGAATTTCTTTTCTGACAAACATGTATTACATTTCGATGGAAAATGCAATAACATAGGGCGTGTTCGATTAAAAAGTTCGCTACCATAACGCACTTGCTGCGTCCCGAATATCTTTTCTTACAAAGATGTATTATATTTCGATGGAAAACAAAAATGCAATAACATAGGGCGTGTTCGATTAAAAAAAAATTGAATCACCAACGACTTCTAGGCCACCTGTTATTGTGGATATATTTTTTAAGATGTAGCTTAAGACACCCTATAATTAATGCAAACCATTTATTTTTTTCGTAACTTGCATAATAACGGATATATTGAGCTTTAATGATTTTTTACGAAAATTTGACAAAAATGATATACCATTAAACGATAAACTCTATAGCCAACACTACTGCCAAAGCATCGGAGAAAGAGTGTATTTTAAATTAATATTCTGGGAATATTGTAGTAAAATGAAGGACAATGACGATTGAAACTAAGAGTTCAGGCTTTGGAAAGCATTCTTCTTAATACATTTTCTTTCCATAGCTGATATTAATTTCAGGTTCATTGCCTAAATATTACCAATTTTGACGTTTGAAATCGCGACTTGAGGAAAACCTTTTTTTTTAAATGACTGTAACTTTTTTGTGCTTTAACCTACAGAGCTAGATTTTGGTAGGAAGCTTACCTATGGTGATGTGAACCCGTGTACCTTACTTTGTTAATTCCGGAGATATAATTTTTTTTGAATGAAAACTCAAAATTTTCCCGGAAAACCTCGTCCGATTTTCCTGACTAACGACCTTATTCAAGCCATTTACAAAAGGAAGGTATGTGTCAAATTTTTTCAAAATCGGCCGATTATTTTTTGAGTTGTTATCGGTGTGATGCATATTATATATATATATATATATATATATATATATATATATATATATATATATATATATATATATATATATATATATATATATATATATATATATATATATATATATATATATATATATAACATATGAAAATTGAAACTGACCCCGGATATGGGTTCTAGGGGTCCAAGTTCGCGCTCATTTGCAACCATTTTTTCAAAATTCAAAAGTCGGGCTCTCCCTATTAGTGAATTTTTTCTACGAAAATTCACTAAAAGTAAAATATCTGCCAAATTATAAACGTGCCAGTCATTTTTTCTTATCGATCGCCTGAATTATTTCGTTTTAGTCAACCTAAGCAAGCCGGTTTTTTTCAATATCAATAATAACAAAATGTCTGCCAAAAATTATAATTTCAGACTCAAAGGTGACAAAGTTATTCAAGCGCTTTAAACAAAAATAAAATCTTGTTCAAAACGTATGGAATCTGTGCACTATTGTTTTTTCAAGTGTCAAAATAAAACAAAAATAAGGAATCTGAAGAACAAAGAGCAAATCCTTGACAGCTTGTCACAAGATAAATTTTCCGGACGCAGCAATTACGTTATGGTAGCGAATTTTCATTAAATGCTTCAAATTTGTATAACTCATCATGCTATAAAACTAGAAAGTTGAGTTTTCTTGGAGAAAGGTATTTACGAGGGCAACATAACATACCAACCAAATATATTTATTTATTTATTTATTTAGTTATTTATTTATTTATTTATTTATTTATTTATTTATTTATTTATTTATTTATTTATTTATTTATTTATTTATTTATTTATTTATTTATTTCTGACATACATTTTACAAGGTACAACACAATAAATAAGCTTCGGCTTGTGGCTGCATTAAATGTACAATTTTAAATCATGGTACCTAAAATTTTTGCAAAGTCTCACCATCGATAACTCTCTATTAGCGAATTTTTTAAAATAAAATACGGTTAATTTTTTTAAATAAAAATTCGCTAACAAGAACAAAACAGAAATGTCACTACATAAAAAATAGGTAACATTACACGATACTCTCAGGTGATCACCCATCCAAGCACTGACCATACCTTGCTTAACTTCGGTGATTGCACGACAATCGGTTTTTTCAACATAGTATCGCAGTTCGTTCGACATGTTTATTTAGCCAAGGTTTGTATATTCGTTACTAATTTTTAAGTTTCGATTTTAAATAAAGAATTCAATGAATTTCAAATCTATCAATATCTACACAATTTTTAACAGTCCCGATTGCATACATACTGTTCCTGTGTGAAAGAATTAATTTAATAACATAACTTATTTTATCGGTTAGGGTTTTTGACAGCTAATATGATCAAAAAACTTTGTTGTTTTCGGCAATGATTTAGTTCACAAGCTTTCCATATAAGTTTCATAATGTAAAGGATACAAATAACAGTGATAGTGTTCAGCTTTTCATACACCAGTTGCAAAATATTGACTGGAATTTACTTCTGGTACCAATTTCAAAAGAATCTTATGTTCGTTTTCATGAAACTCTAATGGAAAACTTTGAAAACTGCTTCTATGTGAAAAGGAAGAGGGTTATCGCTGTTAGAGAACACATTTTCCGGAGTGAAATTATCAGAAAACTTCAGAATCAGGTACATGTTGCATATACAATCTTTAGAGTAAAAATATATGATAAATCAAAAACTCTTTATGAAAGCCTAAAGAAACAACTAAGGACACAGATTCACACCTCTACTAGAAACTATAACAGAGATAGAATTACAAATGCTGATAATAAATCTAAAATTATCTGAAGGTTGATAAATTCGAATATAAAAACCTCGAGGATTAACCAAGGAGCAAGTGCACCAAGTGCGGACTGTCTAAATTGCCATTTTTCCAGAATTGGTGGGGATAAGTTGGTGCAAGTAGACAAAAAAGTGCCATTCCTATATAAAACGTGTCAAACTGCGGAACAATGGGTCAATGTTTCTCGAGGACACATCCCCACGTGAAGTTATGCAGGAGGTGTTGATGATGAAAAACAAGTCAGCTTGTGACATCTTTGGATTAAACATAGTACTATTAAAAAAGATAATCCACGTGATTCCAGACCCACTGAGCAAAATTATCAATATGTGCTTTGCTCAGGGTATATTTTCAAATCTATTAAAAGTTGCAAAGATAATTCCTTTCACAAAAAATGGCGACATGAACGACTGCAACAATTATAGGCCAATTTGTGTTCTCCCTATAATCTCGAAAATTTTGGAAGCACTTATTAAAGAGAGATTAGCAAGCTATATTGATAGGCAGGAAATCCTAAACCATTCTCAGTATGGATTCAGAAGAAATAGGTCAAAAACTACGGCGATGACATATATAGCTGATTTTGTCTTGGAAGCACTTGATCACAAAGAAAATTCCGAGCTATTCTGCTTTGACCTTAGCAAAGCGTTTAATATGGTAAACCACCATATCCTTATTTCTATGTTGAAATATGATGGAATGAGAGTCAGAATATGAACACTTTTACAATCATATTTAAAGAAGAGGGTGCAGTAGGTTAGCTGGCAAAATACCACTTCAAATTTTAAACAGGAAGACTTGGGAGTACCACAGGGCTTTATACTGGGACCAATGCTCTTCCTATTATATACTAACGATTTGCCCGAAAACATTAAGGTAGACAGAAGTTGCATCTTCCCAGATGACACGACAGTAATTATAAGCAGTTCTAGACCTTATAAAACACAAAGGTGATCAATCCATTCAGCAGTTGGAACCATAAGTTAAGGCAAACAAGTTATTGCTTAATGCAGAAAGAATATCAAGAGTTGTCATAACTACCAGAGACTATCTACAGAACTAAGGCGAAAATAATAAAGTTTTAGGCTTTCATATTGATGGTTGTTTAAGCTGGAAACCCCACATAGACCAAATGTGTGAAAAATTATCTTCAGCCATCTACTCAATCCGTAGAATAAGATACACCATAGATGAAAGCGCCGAAAGGGTTACTTACTATGCTCACTTTAAAAGATTGTGATTTTTCTGTGGGGACCCTTGCCACATGCAGAGCGTGTCTTTTTACAACAGAAAAGAGCAATCAGGGCGATTGCTAACGTTCCTCAGGACCACAGATGTAGAGAACTATTCCAGAGGTATAAAATACTTACCCTACCAGCAAGTTATATAATTACTTGGCTTCTTTACATTTATGACCATCAGGCCAGTTTTATCTCCCACGAACAGGGTCAAAATTACGAAACTATAGAAGTAAAAGTCAGTTTGTGATTCCGCATCACAGGTAAGCCGCACGCAGACAAGCCATGGGTATACTAGAGTTAGGTTGTTTAATTAACTTCCAGCAGTGGTCAGGGAATTGCCTATAAGACAGTTTGCATCTGTGATAAAAAGAAAATTGATAGAAAGACCTATATATTTAATTGAAGAATTTAATTTTTAATTAACTGTTGTGTGTTTTTGTCAGCTCATTTTATTTTTTGTTTTATTTTATGTATATTGTTACCCACACTTTGTCATGTGTAAGTCAATTATACAATTATTTTATTATTTTATGTGCGACGAACCATGTAAATATTGATGGTTAAATAAATGTTATGTTATGTTATAAACTAAAATTATTAATCGAAAAACAACCTATTCTCTCATTAACCTAAAATAAAAACAGTCACTTGACAAATTTTTAATTTCATGTCATCTGTCATTTTCCATAATCACGGCCATGAATTCAGAATTGTTGGTTCGGGTAGTATGTCTATGAGTGATATATATATATATATATATATATATATATATATATATATATATATATATATATATATATATATATATATATATATATATATTTAGTTTGGTTACCGTTGATTTATGGTTTATACCTGTTGAAGAATCAACTTTAACCACCATGTCGTCTCAACGCATGTCTTTGGGATTTTATTTTTAATTTGGAGAAAAAAACCTCTAAATATTGTGTACCAAATTACTTAAAATTCACAACATACGTTTATTTGCATTATTTCTAGCGATATGTAAACCCTCATTTCAGTTACGCTGACACTTACAAAAATATAGCGTCTTCAAAAAGTTTTTCCGGATTGATTTTTCACCGGAAAAACTTGATCAAAGAACTCGACCTCGTTTTTCGCCCAAACAAGATTTTTGGCAAGTTTTATTAAATTTGTTTAGTATTTTTTGAATTATCGCTCGGATACATACATATACATATAACATAAAAAGTCTAGCCCTTGGCTAATCTACTCAGCCATAAGGTTCCCTCATGCAATAGTGCAACGTGAGCAGGTATATGATCCAGTACATTACAATACCACCAACCACACTCACATCGCAAGCAGTAGCCTTTACAAATTAAGAATGTATTATTAGTAGCACTAATATTGTTCACATTGTTCACATTATCTATACCACTAATATTGCTGGGAGAGCAAATACCTCTTAAATGTGTTCTTGAATGCACTGTCGGTGAGACTCAAATATGCACGAGGTAACGAATTATAAAGTTCAAGGGCATTATAAATAAAAGTCCTTTTGAACATAGCTGTCCGATGACGCGGAATCGTTAACCGATATGGGTACCGAATATTGACGTCACCAGCCCCACCTCTGGAAGATAATTTTTCCTTCAGAGAAGATGGTGATGAGCGACCATTAATCACGGCCAAAACAAATTTTCCAAGATGTAGTTTTCTTCTATCAGCCATTCTTAAGTACGTGGAAAAAAGTCTGAGCGTAGCAAGTGCGTTATGGTAGCTAATTGTCATAGAAATGTGTTTAATAAGTACAATTTGGAGAACCCAATTCGCTACAAAAGTTAGCGGCATCAGAGGGGTGAATGGTAAGAATTGGATGCCAGGTTTCATTAAAAAAGGGAAATATTTGCTATTAAAAACATTTTTATGAAAATTCACTGCCATAACGCAGTTGATGCGTCCAGACTTTTTTTAAACAAGTATTTCGCGGTAAGAATTTTGTTCGTTCTTCGAAAGCCTGCTAAAAATAGAACACGGAGGGGTGTGTACTTACAGATTTATAAACCTTGTGTGCTACGTGGACATATGTAAATGCAAGATAACCCTTTATAATAATTAATGTAGAACGTACTTATGACAATTTGCATTTATGGCGTATAACCATCATACTTGTACGTACATATTACTGAATTGCGTGCTTACGACACCATGTTTCATGATTTCAGTAAATTTTTCAATTCTGCTCTGCAGCAGACGAGATAAATCTAATAAAATGTGTGTAATATTTCTTGTGTCTCGGTATGTATTAAATAATCCTAGAAAAGAATAGTTGCCACTGATATATTTCAACAAAGTATCATAAATAACTTGTATTATATTTTCCTTCTCCTAATGCTGTCTCATAATAAAACAATAAAAGAATAAAATTTCTGATGTGGTATGGAAGTGAATTTTCATAAAATGGTGTCCAAAAAATTTAATTGGTAACTCAGACAGTAATTCAAGAAATATTGTTTTTTAGTGAATTTTCTTTTTAAAAAAATCATTAATGAGGAAATCCCGACTTTTGAATTTTAAAAAAATTTCTTGAAATGAGCGCTATTTAGGACCCCTGGAACCCAAATCCGAGGTCGGTTTCAGACTTTATATGTTTATATATATATATATATATATATATATATATATATATATATATATATATATATATATATATATATATATATATATATATATATATATATATATATATATATATATATATATATATATATATATATATATATATATATATATATATATATATATATATATTTCATTGATTGTTGTTGCCCTTACTTGGTGAAACTTGTCCATACTACATGCAGACTTGGAGACTACTTCTCTGGCTTCACTGTTGGTTTTTGTAGGTGAAGGACGTAGCCAGCGCGTGAGCTAACTGGAACAAGTGGCCCTTCGAATTCTGTAAGTTCTAGGATGTTCTTCAATGCTTCTGTGACTATAGTTTCGCTGCTTGACAGCATTTTCAGACAGATTGAAATTGAATTAGTACGAAATCATGACAACTACAAATAAATATCTGTTGCTATGTTATGATATGATGTTTTGATCAAAAAATTTATCAAATTGAAAATAAAAATGAAATAAAGATGACAGATGAGGTTTTCAAAATGTCTATGTGATGTATGTCAATATTTAACATAAAAATAGAACTAGTCTATGATAACTATGATAACAGTTACAACAATACAATAACTAAACAATAACAGTATAAAAGCAATCTCTATACAACGAAAATATCGACATACATCAGCTCATTATCTTATTAGAACTTTTTTGAAAGAATAATTAAATTTATTTTCTGTGACTTATTTAATTAGAAAGAAGAATATCCAAGAAAAGGGAATTCATTAAATCAGTTTGCTCGTTTAAAACAAGGTAGCTATTGTCGTGTGTGTGCTTTTTGACTTCCAAAGCTTCAAAAAAGTCTAGTTTACGCTTGTCATTATAAAAATGTTGTGGTTGTATGCGGTTATTTATTGTAGGTATATGTTCGGTATCAATAATATGTTTTGCAAATGTAGATTTGTCAGGGTGGTTATTTCTAAATGCAGAAATATGTTCTTTGTATCTCTGCATTTAGAAATAACCACCCTGACAAATCTACATTTGCAAAACATATTATTGATACCGAACATATACCCACAATAAATAACCGCAGTTATAAGTACGCCTATTTGCACTACAAATAATGAGCCATGTACGAAAATTTATGTCTCTAAGTTTAAGGACAAAAAAGTTACGGCAGCTAAAACAACAAATTTTTGAGTTTTCCTCAAAAAGTCCACCTCGCAATTTAAAACGTCAAACTCGCAATTTCAAACGTCAAAATTGGCAATGTTTAGGCAAAGAAGGTCAAACAAATACGGATTGTGAAAAGAAAATGTTCTGCAAACCCTTAAGTTTCAGATTCAACCGTCATAAAATATTTACAGAAAATTCATTTCAAAGAGACCCTTTCTCTGATGCTTTGGCTGTCAGTTTAGTTAAGTTGATGCTTTCGCTGTAGGTTTAGTGAAGTTTATGGTTTAACGGTCTATAATTTTTAGCCAATTTTCGTAGAACAAATTCGTTACTGCATTTTAGCATTTTTTATCGAAATATGATGCATGTTTGTAAGAAATAATCTTGACGTAGTAAGTGCATTTTGGTAGCAAATTTTCATTAAATCCTTCAAATATCAATAACTCAATTTGCTATTAACGTAGGTTTTGTTGATTAGGAAACCAACATTTCAGTTTATTTTCGGAAAATTTTTGTATGAACGCAGCAAAGGCGTTTTGGTTGCGAATTTTCATTAAATGTTTCAAATTTCAATAACTCAATTTGCTATTAACCTAAGGTTCATTGGCTAGGAGACCAGTTTTCTCAGAAATATTTAAAGTTTATTTTCGGAACATTTTTGTACATTTTCAAATCATTATTTTGATAAAATATGGTACATTGTTTCTACTATATAGGTTATACCGGTAACCAGATTGATGCCTTCTCGCATTAGAGCGATATATTTGTAATTAAAAACATTTTTATGAATATTCACTACCATAATGCGCTTGCTGCGCCCAGAGTTTTGTTTATTTTTTTGGTAAGTTTTTGGTTTGTGACCTTGTTATACATTTAATTAGAGCCAAAATCAGTTAAATAAATTTCTTTCAAATTTCTGACCAGGCTTTTTATGTATGTATCTGCATTTACAGATAACAGTTTTGTTTAAATAGTAGTCCTTAATATTTTGTTGATATTTTTTCCAGAACCTTTGGTAAGACGTTTGTAGCTATAAAGTTGCTATCGTCTAGATATGAACTGAATTGAGTTTTGGGCATTTTTCTCAATAGGAGTTAGAACACAAGATTTTTTTTTGATAATCGAGAGATCAATGATAACACTTTTGAAAGAATTTTTCAAATGTGCGCATCTAGGACCTATAAAATCTATCTTCCAGGGCTGTGTAGGTGTAAAGTATTAACTTTGTTTTTTACGCAGTGTTTTAGTGTTAAGGTTGCCAAAACATTTGGTTGATTGTAGTATTCTAAAAATGTGAATATTGTCACTGTCTCAGTCGAGTGAGTCACGGCAGACAATGATCGTGTCCATGGTCGATTTTTCAGTGCGCTTTTTATTCTCTTAATAAATAAATCTAATATAATATCCACCTTTTTTGCATTTGGAACGCCTTGCTACTGTATCCATTTATTTTAGTAATACGTTATTCGAATCTGATTTAAAAGCGAAACACATTTTTCAGAAAGGTGTGGTAATTTATCTTCTCTGAATGCTACACAGCTAGGACAATAGTTTAAGTCATTTGTAAATGCATATTTGCATATTTATATTCACCTGTTACTTTGTTTAGTACAACCAACCATATGCAGTATCCAGCATAATTTATAAGGATTTCTAGAAAAATTATCGATGTTTGTGTTTATTACTGAGTTTCTGCTTTACCGTTGCAAATAAACCTTACAGGCTTCAGTGTAGTGTTTAGTAAATTTTCGTAGAAAATATTTTCTAATCAGGAGATTGCCACTTTTGAATTTTGAGAATATTTCTTCTTCACATGAGAGCGAACTAGGCCGCTAGAAAACATGTTCTCGGTGAGTTCCAATTTTATATGTTTAAATATTGTTCTGATATTTTAAAATATTAAACTTAACTTACTAGTTACCATGCACAACATAAAATAAAACTTAAAAACTAGAGACTTACGAGTAAACTAAAATATCACATATCCCACATACATGACAGATGTATGTACTGACACGTAATACTCCAGTATATTAATTTTCTAACATCTTGATTATTTACATCATACAATTTTTGTTTAAAATTTATTTTTTTCTCATATTTTAATGAACTGAAACAAAATGGCCGCTGAGACACAGATATAGGAGCACAAAGCGCTAATGCGTCCTAATGTGCGAATACCATAATTTTCAATTTTCACATTTCAACTTTTTTTTAAATAAAGGCTTTGTAATTTCATTGTTTTTTAACCTAGAGATCTGAATTACATAGGATACTCTCTATAGCGGAAACCAGCGCAACAAATTTGGTTACCATACCTTTTTAATTTTCAGAGATATGAATTTTTTGAAATAAAACCCCAAATTTTCCCGGAAAACCTTGTCCGCTTTTCCTGCCTAACGAAGCTTATTCAAGCCATTTACAAAAGGAAGGTACTCGCCAAATTTGATCAAAATCGGCCAATTATTTTTTGAGTTATCGGTGTGACACATACATATATATATATATATATATATATATATATATATATATATATATATATATATATATATATATATATATATATATATATATATATATATATATATATATAAATTGAAACTGACCCAGGATATGGGTTTTAGGGGTCCTAGTTTGCGCTCATGTGGGGAAATTTTTTCAAAATTCAATACAGCATTTGCAGTTAATGTGCCAAAATCATAAAAACAAAAGATTATTACTTAGACCCATGCAAATAGAACTTTGGGACAGCTATTACCACGTTGTTCAAATCATAATTATTGCTAATATTTATAGTTAACGTGCCAAAACCATGAAACCAAAAAAAACATCACCAAGGCCCTATTATATAATACTACATGAATTATTTTTTTTGTTACCTTGATAAAATTTACTGAAATTTATTTAAAAAAAATTAAGCCCGCCTACGTCTGGATTATACCAGGTTGACACATTGTGTTATATTCACACGAAATGAACCCCCTCTTTGTCAAGAGTGCCACACCTGGCTTACAGTGAATCATGTGATTGCGGAATGCCCCAAATTTAGTAAACAAAGAAACAAACACAAAGTAAATTCGAACTGGCTCTGGGTAATGTTCTTGCTGAAGTGCGTAAGACAATTTCCTTTCTAACAGACATAAACTTATACAAGGACCTGTAAACTTGCGATGAAGAAATGCTACTTACAAAAAGTCCGGACGCAGCAAGTGCGTTATGGAGGTGAATTTTCATCAACATATTTTAATAGCAAATATGTCTAATGCAAGCAGGCACCAATCTGGTATTGCCTATATAGTAGACTCAATGTACTATATTTTATCAAAATAACTTATTGTTTAAAAAAGGACAAAAATTTTCCGAAAATAAACTTAAAATGTTTCCGAGAAAACTGGTTTCCTAGCCAACAAACCTTAGGTGACTAGCAAATTGAGTTATTGCAATTTGAAGCATTTAATGAAAGTTCGCTACCAAAACGCGCTTAATGTGTCTCGATTTTTTTTCTTACAAACATGCATCACCTTTCGATAAAAAATGCAAAAATGCAATAATATAAAGGTGTTCAAAAAAATTCTAGGTATTACTTATGAGCTATTTTGTGATTATCAAAATAATTTTATAAGTTGCAGCTCAAGACACCTTAAAATTAACGTATAAAATTTTTTCTCGTATCTTGTATAATAACAAGTATGTTGAGCGTTACCGTAGAAATGCGTCACCCTGTATATATGTAAACAGATAAAAACTGAAACTAATCCCGGATATGGATTCTAGGGGGCTTAGTTTGCGCTCATTTGAAGAAATCTTTTAAAATTCAAAAGTCGCGGTCTCCTCATTAACGAATTTTTTTCTACAAAAAATAGCTAATATATACACTGTTAAACCATAAACTTAACCAAAACTAGCGCCAAAGCAGAGAAAGCCTCTATTTGAAATGAATTTTCTGGAAACTTTGGTAAAATGAAGGAAAATGACGGTTCAAGCTGAAACTTAAGGGTTTGCAGAATAGTCTTCCTGTGACGTTTTCTTTAGATAATCCGTATTTGTTTCAGGGTCTTTACCTAAATGTTGCCAATTTTGACTTTTCAAATCGCCACTTTGACGTTTCGAGGTGAACCCCAATTTTTTTCTTTAAATGTCCATAACTCTTGTCTTTAAACTTACAGGCCTAATTTTGGTACATGGTTCACTATTTCTAATACACATACGCGTACAAAATTTGGTTGTCTTTACTTTGTTATTTCTGGAGATATAAATGTTTTCCGAAACAAAACACAAAAGCTTCCAAGAAAACCTGGGCCGATGTTCCAGGCTAACGAAGTTATCCAAGGCACTGGCAAAAGGAAGGTACTCGCCAAATTTCATCGAAATTGGCCAATTATTTTTTGAGTTATCGGTGTGATAAATACATACATACATACATACACACACAATTATATATATATATATATATATATATATATATATATATATATATATATATATATATATATATATATATATATATATATATATATATATATATATATATATAGCAAATATAGCTTAAAAATAGAAACCCTTTGTGTAGAAAAACGAGTCATGTATATACAATTTATGCATCCCGAATTTCAAATATACTGTGTAGTTAAAAGAGTGTAGGATATTTTGGTGAAATAATAAATATTAGCCATTATATTGCTAGAATGTAAGTTATTATGTTTAACTGCGAGTGTTATTACAAAAGTTTGGAGAAAGAACTTTTAATTAAAATGTCATTTTTGGTCTCGTACAAAATTTATAATTTCGGCAAAAATATAGGTAGTTGAGAAAGGTTTGCAGTTGGAAAAGTATTATGGGGTGATTGGTATTAATTGTAAATGGAGGCATCAGGTGAAAAATTAAAAGAACGAAGTGGAACAGGAAGAAATTTTTTTGGAATGTCAAAATTTTAAAGTTGTTGAATTTGGAGTGTTGTCAAGCAGTTTTGGATACAACTATGTATAAAATTATGTTAATATTCACCACAAGTCTTAGACTTATTGAATAAACATGTTGTATAATTTTAAGCAATAAAGGTAATAATAGTAATAATAGTAATGCTATGTTCAGCATGATTTGCACACGAATAAAATATGTAAGGCTAGATGCATTCTCACAACAATTAGAACCGTAGACAGGTTTCGCTCTAATTAGAGCTCATCAGTACGGCATACTAATTGCTGCGAAAATACACCAATAAAGTAATACGGCTATAGTAGCCAGCTTTCCAACACTAAGTGAGTGGTGAACTTGTCGCCACCTAGTTGCGGAACCAAGTAGGATGTTGTCACGCCAGCTCCAAATAACACAAAGTGTTAAAAAAATAGAGACTATACAACCAACTAACAATTTTAGTAAATTGTCATCCCTGGCCCATTTGTACCCTTATATAGGGTAGAATTGAATATAAAAATTGAAACTGACCCTGGACATGGGTTCTAGGGGCCTAGTCCGGGCTCATTTGAACAAATTTTTTCAAAATTAAATTGTCGGGATCTCCTTATTAGTGAGTTTTTTTTAATAAAAAATTCACTAACAATCAAAAATCACAAATTTAGAAAACAAAGACTGCATAATTAAGCTTAGTTCATATTATGCACTCTATTGTTTTTGCGTATATAATATATATTGCCTGATATTTTTTGTCAAAATTTGTATATATGCTAACAACCTAAGCTGTTGAAACAATATACTAAGAAAAAACCTATAATAATATAAATAGTCACCACTAACCGGTAACACATTATACGTGACAATGACATGTAAATATTCCATGTTCAGCTACCTGAATTGCATTTATTTTTAAAGGAAGCAAACCGTTTAAATTTCCCAAGGATATGGATTTGTCGCCTTTTCGCTTCCTTGAAATACGTCTGAAACCTTATACGCTAATTATTTAGTTGCGCCAGTTATACGTCAATCAAAACTAAGAGAAGAGAACATATCTACTTACTTTTGTGAAACTCGCGATGGTATGTAACACTTTGTATCAAACCTCCTGGCTTTCTGCCCAACGTTGACATATTAGCCTTGTCATGACTTCAGTTCTGTCATGACTTCTGTTGTTTGCACTGCTTGAAATTCTAATTCAGCCACTTAGCCAAATGAGTTGGAAATGGAAGTTTCTGGTCACCTCAAGCTCCATCATTACGTCACTGCCCTGTGGAAGCGTCCATATCCAAATGTTTGAACGTTTGCAGTAAAGTGCTAAATGCGCTCTCTGATTGCGGATATTGTAAAGTCTCTTTAGGTGTCAGTAAATGAGTGTCCACTCAGTGCTTTGTCAGCTAAAGTGGCAGCATCCGCAACTGTTATATGGCTATCTGCATACCTGGCAACTGCAATCACATTCTAACTGGGATTCAGCTAGCGCGTTTCAATCGCATTACTGCACTTTTGTTTTTGCTATAGTTTCGCTGATTCAATCATTGCATGATCACAATAGATAACTAATCGACCACACAACCAGCAGATTTTGTTAGCAATTGAAAGGGATGCGCTTGATCGGACGCAGTAATTAAAAAACTGTTTTTAACCGCTCAGTGAATCAGGTAAATACCCAATGTTCAAAACTGACAATCGACAGATATCGATTATATGTTATATTAAGTGAAGTAGCTAGCAGCTTGCGTCACCGTAGTATACAAGGCGGGAAAACCTCAGCTTTGAGCCTTGTAATACATTAGGAAATGTAATGCATTATTTTAGCAAATTTTCATTAGTAGTAGTAGTAGGAATAAGAAGATCCTTACATTGTAACTTTAATTTTTTTATATAAGCTCAAAGTGAAGCAAGTGCTATATCGTGTGACGGTTCTAGACATCACCTTCAAATTTTTAAAGCTTATTGCTCAGATATAATTAAATAAATGGTGACACCGACTATAGGTATATTTACAGCAATAAATTGGGAAACAGACTATAAGAAAATATTACATTAAAAAACTCTGGGCGCAGCAAGTGCGTTATGGAAGTGAATTTTCATAGAAATGTTTAAAAAAAAACAAATATATCGCTCTAATGCGAGCAGGCATCTATTTGGTTACTGGTATAACCTATATAGTAGGAACAATAGAGCATATTTTATCAAAATAATTATTTGAAAATCTACAAAAAATTTTCGAAAATAAACTTTAAATGTTTCTGAGAAAACTGGTCTCCTAGCCAATGAACCTTAGGTTAATAGCAAATTGAGTTATTGAAATTTGAAACATTTAATGAACAGCAAACCAGCAACCAAAACGCCCTTGCTGCGTTCAGACAAAAAATTTCCAAAAATAAAGTTAAATGTTGCTTTTCTAACCATATCCATCATATTCCGATAAAAATGCTAAAATGCAGTAACGAATTTGTTCTACGAAAATTAGCTAAAAATTATAGACCGTTAAACCATAAATTTCACTAAACCTACAGCGAAAGCATCAACTTAACTAAACCGACAGCCAAAGCATCAGAGAAAAGGTCTATTTGAAATGAATTTTCTGTAAATATTTTGGTAAAATGAAGGGCAATGATGGTTGAATCTGAAACTTAAGGGTTCGCAGGACACACTTCTTGCAAGGTTTTCTTTTCACAATCCGTATTTGTTTGACGTTCTTTGCGTAAACATTGCCAATTTTGACGTTTAAAATTGCGAGTTTGACGTTTTAAATTGCGAGTTTGACGTTTTGAGGTAAACTCCAAAATTTGTTGCTTTAGCTGCTGTAACTTTTTTGTCCTTAAACTTAGAGACCTAAATTTAAAGTTATAGAACCATCTATCAGTACGAAAATATATCAGTGAGTTTTAATACAGAAAATAATTAACGAAACAGTGTTAGAATTTATTTTAAAAATGCGTATGAGTTTTGATACAAAATATGCTCTATATGACCACAATTGACTTCAAGACACTTCAATAAGCTTCTTTGCAATCAAGAATTAGTAGCTTTTCGGATCATTTCTGGAGCGAGATCATTAAAAGCTTTTTGCACTTTAGCCTCCAGTTCTTCTCGGGAGGTTATTTGGCTGAAATA